>CABFWB010000422.1:100210-132030 GCA_902151455.1 Timema bartmani | reverse complement strand
CACACGCACGCACGCACGCACGCACACACACACACACACACACACACACACACACACACACACACACACACTTAGGAAGATGTCATCACCTTTTCCTCTTTCTCAAAGTGGGCTTTCTTCATTAAATTTGTACTTATTAGTCTATTTTATTTATAATGTATTCTTTTTAGTGTCAATTGAGTAGTTTGGTCCAGAAAACGTTTTATAGTAAAAACAATCAGAAAATTATCTATACTAAAAATATTGCTAATTATTATCTATCAATGTAACCAGAGGAAGGTTCAAAAAGCAAAATAAAAATTTAATGATAGTTTTAACAGCCTTTTTGAAATATTAAATTTTAACTAATGTTTTTATTCAGGTTTGAATATGATTTAATCATTTAAAATTTCAACTTTTGTTTTAGCAAATTATTTTTGGGATATGACATGGGAGTTTTGAAAATAAGGCTTAGTGTGAAAAATGCCAGAATAGGTATTATAGTAAGTATGGATATAGTCCTTAATATATATTTTCAAAATTGTTTGCATAAATGAGGATCAAATGGTAAGACAAGGCTTGTCCATTGGTATTAAACATCTAGTGTTTACACTAAAACATGTGAAACTGACTAATTACAATGAAAGTCCTACCAGGCATATACAAGTTATTTTTATGGCACTTTAACATCTGGTTTTACAAACAAAAAAGTGTTTGGGAGGAATGATTTACTGTATAAGTCAATATTCGCCTTGAATCCTCCCTGGTAAAAGACGAGTTATTTAATTAAATGGCTTAGAAGACAAGGGTTGCCAACTTTACACATGAACCAACACTTTTTTTCTAATAATATGTTAATTTATTTTTTACACAAAAGGTATGCAATGTAAGTACAAACATTTCATTCATAAACGCTAACAATTATTTAGTGATAATAAAGGTAAAAAAGTTAATATTAAAGATTAATGGAAAAGCTAAAGTTGAAGAAAATACCATTTGTCTCTGTGAGTAATGAATATTAAAAAACTTACTTGGCACAAAACAAAGCTAATTTAATAATATGTAATGAATGATAAACTACCCAATAGTCAATAATGTTTTGGTTTGCTATCAAACAAATATGTTTAATAAGAAGAAACATTGTGTCTAAAAGGTACTGTAGAGCTGGCAACACTGCAGAAAGCAACTCTTGATTCACAACCCTTACCCAACATGTAATTGCGGACAACTGACTCGGGAGGCTGGCCCTTTCGATCAGTGTATGTGCTATGGAGGTCGGCATACATGATACCCAGCGGGTCCAATTCGGCAACTAAATGCCCACGAGCCTGAATCACACCACCACTCAAGAGTGAAGAATTAAAAAAAAAAAGTTTTGAGAAATAGAAACAAAGTTAGATGTGTTATACAAATGTATAATTTAAATCTTCCAATTTTTATTTACTATGTATAAAAAACTTTTTTCAAAATGTCCAAATACAAATCGAAGAAATAACTATAGTTGAAACAAGAAGAAACATTTCAATACTTAACATAGAGATAATTTAAAAAACAATTAGCCATTGATTTATATTGTTTTATTTAATAATATTTTAACATGTCAATTTTGATTAATTTATAGTCAATATTTACATAAAATACATAGAAATCAAAGAATAAAAAAATAGGCAAGAATATTTTGAAAATAATAAAGCCATACTTTCATACACAATATTATAACACTTAGAATTTTATTTGCAAACAGTAAATTAGACTAATGAAGGATTTTAAATTAATGTGAATTTCACAATGTTTATTTGATACCTGGTTTCTGTCAATAAATTTTAATTTTGTGCTTTTAAATCATAAACACCTACTAGATATATGACTATTTATTTATCAGAGCTGAAAAACCCCATGAATTTATAGCTAAGCTTAGGTTAAACATACTTTTCGTCTAAGAAATATGACAGGCCTATATACACAGCACAGTCTCATGCCATTACAATGTATAGCGGCTGTGACAGATTTTGGTTCATCTTTATTTCCTTCATTCATTAGGTTAAACAGATATTAAAACATAAACCTTGATAAACTTTATTATAATCTCACTTCTGAAAAGTAAAAATAAATTCTAATCCTTATTTAACTTTAAAAGTTTTTTTGTCATGGGTGTGACACTGAAACGTGTGCTCTCTACCACCTCTATTATTCTAAAAATGACATACCTGAAAACAATATCTCTGTAGATTTTGAAATTTCAATGACATGGATTACCTCATTGACTTAAAAAAGTTTATGACCAAAAAAAAAATAGTAGTAAAATATTGCCCCTTGCCTAGCTAAAATTAATATTGAATTTTTTTTTTTATAAATTAAGAAGTTACATGCATAAGGTCACTTTCATACAGAGTGCCTGTTGGTAGAGAATCAACCTTTGATCCCTTGGTCACTGACGATCCATTTAGAATGAACCTGACGCCCTATGTTATCCGACTACAGACATGGAATGATAAATATAAATAAAACTGTATAAATTGGATCTAAATGAAATTGTTGGGCAACATCAAACTCTTTTTTGCAGTTGATTTAAAAAAAAATATATACATATATAGTTCAATGAGACACACTAGCTGTGAGAAATGAGTTATAAAGGGCTACCTGAATAAAACCTGATTTTACCAAAGTCATAATTTTAGCTTTTGATGCTAAACATAATGCATACATCATGTATGCATACAATAAATATCCCTAAGATTGTGTGACATATCCTTAAGATTGTGTGCGGCAAAGATACTCACACATCTGAATAAATCCAACAATTGTTTTCAAATATATTTTGAATTCCTCATTTTCAAACTGACTGTTAAAAATTAGGAACTAATTAAAACTATCACTATTCCTGTTTTCCTTGATTCTGATATTTTAATCACAATTTTTCAATTATTAATTCTGCTCAATCAATCTTTAAAAATTTTATATTTTACATTTATCCAGCCCTATATCAAAAATGTTGTTTATTTATATAAGATATTGTTGAAAATAATGGCCTTGTTTGATCTATACAAGATCACTAGAAAAAAAAGCTCATATTGAGTACATTTATAATTTGCTTAGCAAAAAAAAAAAACAACAACTGATAATCAAATAAAAATTAACAAATTTTTAACATTTCCATTTTGTTTAAACGCCTTAACTTCCATTTTCTGAAATTCGAGTGCTAATAAGGAGGTATTGGAAATGGAGATATTAAGGTCAATTCTATTATTTTTATGCCAGTAAGAAAGAACCAAGAATATTAAGTTATCGAGAAATCAAGGTTAACATTCTTGAAAATAGTAAGATAGTTTACAAATAAATAATATTAAATATAATTCACCATATTTTGTATATAGAAAACACATGCATAGTGATTTCCTTCTTATAAAAGCTCTAGTCAAAATTCAATAGGACCCAATAAAATATAAAGTGTTGGCCTACTCCTGCAAACTACAAGATTTGCAACATTACTTTTCTGCCTCAATAAAATACAATCTAACAAAAGAATGCTGTTGTTGCTTAAAGCTATGAGCTTCATCTGTGGTGGCAGCTTTCCATAGCTTCATTATCCTAATAATATAATTAGTAGGGGTCTGCAAGCTTGGGTTTTTTCAGTCGAGTCAAACTCGAGCCAAGTATTTCTAAAAGCTCCAGAGTCTGAGTCGAGTTTGAGTATATTCATATTTTTTAAATGTTAAGAGTACATAATTCTATAACTAAATGGTACCTAAGCTAGTGCTAGTTTTGTAGTTAAAGTAATAATTAAAACAAGTTTTAAATATATTAAGTTTAAAAACATTCAATATATTAATATATTCTTGATTTTAAATTTTTAATTTAACAGATATTATTTTAGAAAAGGATCAGGTAAAAATAGTCAAAATAATCATTCAATTATTTAGTAATCCATTTAGCTATTTTTATTTTCATTGCTTTGTCATGGCAATACAAGTAAACAACCTCAATTAAGGATAATTCAAAATGGACGACCATATTGAATAAATTTATGGGTCAAAAGTAGTTTTAAAACTCTCTTATGTTATAAATGTGAAAATTGATATTAATTATAACAATTTATTAAGTAACCAAATTATTTATAAGTGGAAATGCCGATATTATCTAAATTAAATAACCTATGCTTACCGTTGCATTTTAAAAATTGATTATTACGTACATCAAGTGGAATCTCGAAAATGGTGGGCCTAAAAAACTTTCGATCTCGATCTCGAGCTTGAATGACAAGCTCAGCTCTAAGATCAAAATCAGAGTACTCGCAGAGCCCTAATAACCAGTCATAATTTAATATTTATAATGTATTTTTTACTAAAAAAATTATTATAATCAAATTAAAGGTGTGTTTTGTTTGCAGAATATACACCCAAATTTAAAAATAAGGTAATATGAAGTAGTTTTTAAAACTAGTATTATTCTAAAATATATTAAATAAAGTGCTCATATGAAATGGAGCACAATTAAAAGTAAGGACACTAACACATACTTACACACACTTAAATAAGTTGATGCTTTCATTTCATCTTTCTCAGGAAGTGAACTGTGTGTGAATATGTGTTAGTGTTCTTACTTTTATTTCACTACAATTCTATCATTTTGTTTAGTTACATATTATATTATTCTAATAAACTTACCAATACTGAGCCTACAGAACAGAAGCTTATAGTTGGACCAAGCACAGTACCTGGTAGGAACGAATGATGGCCTGTACTGCAAGATGGTCATCTATCAATTTATCATCAAGATATCCACCCAGAGCTGGAGATGTGGCCGGGCTTAGGTTGAACATGGGTGTAAGGTTGCGACCCACATGTGTTCCCAGTGGGGGTGCTTGGTGTGCACTTCCCGGAGGTACGTCATTTTCACAGTTGGAGAAAAATATTTGCCAGGACTGAAACATTTTAAATCATTATAAAAATCTCTCTACAAATAAGATTTTAAAGTATGTCAATGTTGCATTGATAATAATTTGGTTTATTAAAACATTTGTTCTAGATTAAATATTTATTTCCCTTCAAATGTATCATTTATACTAATAAAACCTTAATTTAAAATAACATTATCAAACACAAATGAGATAGGTTTTGATCTATTTTTATGAAATTTAATTAAAGTGAAAATTCTTCAGCCAATTTTATGACAGTTTTAATGTATGTCAGTTTAATCATTAAATAAATAATGTTATGCATTACCATTTTTCTACTCCACTAACTTTTATGAGGTCTTATTAAACATATTATTTTAATTCTAAAACAGAACTTTAAACTTTCACTATCACATGTTATCAAGCTCCAACACCTTAGCTCAGTCGGTAGTGTGTCTGCCTAGAATTTATCATTGGTGAACCGTGAGTTTACCCTTTCAAATTGATAAATTAACGGCCAGGAACTGAATGTTGTGTCTGTTCCAATCTTAAATTAGATTATAAGGCATATGAAGCTACGACAGGCCTAGCGAGCAGGTAGTGGAACAAAAATAAAGCGACCCAGACCATAGGCTGGAAACAGTAATGGATGTATTATTATTATTATTATTATTATTAGCACCGCGTCTTACTACCCGTTCGGGTTATACGCACTTACGCTAATGTGTAATGGCAGGGTGATTGTGAGATGAAATGGAGGACCTACAGTTTAACGTGGGATCCGAACCACGGTAGAGGCCTGGCATTCCTCACATTCACAAGTTGTGATTAATACACGTCTTGTCAGAGGTGAAGAAAGGGTTTGGTAATCAGATAAATATGTGCTGGGACGGAGCAGTGAACCTCGGACCCTCAGTACAGAAGTCTGACACCTTACCCCTAGACCACCAGGTCACCAATAGTAATGGATGTAAAAAAAAAATGTTATCAAGATTTTTTGGTAGATTTAATGTCTTTAATGTCATTAACAATATTTATAAAGGCTAATTTGATTGATTTTGTATATTTAAATATATTTTCAATAAATAGCTAAATTACTTTTGAAATCAACAATATTTCCTTCTTAAATAAATGAAACTTAGGCTGGGTTTATATTCATAAACAATGCATAAATAATAGTAAATATTGCATAGCACATAGTGCAAAAGAAGTAGAAATGCATTATTTTTAATTATAGTTTTTATAATCGATACATAGTGGGTAGTGCAAAATGCATATAATTGAATTAACTTTAACTTCATATATGTTATGCATGGTTTTCTTTGTTTTATCATAAATGACTATACTCTCTTTATGTATATTTATATAAATATATATATGTAAATCTCTGAATATAGATGTGCCTGGAAATGAAAACCCACTTCCAGCCAGAAGAGCTGAAAAACTGAAATTTGGCATTTGATTGCCCCACATAACTTGAAAAATCTAAAAACAGTAAATTTCAAAATAGGGCAAGGAGTTTAATAATAAAGACAAACTTTTTATATAAGGTATAAAATTAAAATTTGGCAGGAAGGTAAAGAGACCACTCCTAAACATAATTACCAATCAGAGTCTGAAAACCTTAAACTTTTAGATGGAACTCCAGGATACATGGAGAAGTAGGGGTTGAACATAAACATCGCTACTAAGTGTCGTAGAAAAATCTAAATTTGGCAGGCGAGTAGAAAGAAAGCTCCATATAAACAAATAAGTCTTAAAATTTTAAACTAAACCTCTCTGGGGGTAGAGAGCTCACTGCATACAAATATCACAATTTGTTCTATTGTCTCTTTATAAGTAAGGGCTGGTGAAATGGGTAGGCTTTGAAATCTCCAAAACTAAAACAGAGTGTTTAGCCAAAGTATATTTTTTAATTCCCGGACTCTTCCAAGTTTTTCACAGTCAATTTTCAACTTTTCCACTCACTATATATTAAAAATATATTACGAATGCAATTTTATTTATTATTTTTTGAGGCATACCCATTCTGAAATTATCTCCCACTAAGCAGTGTTAAAAGATATCATCCTAAAGAAATGGCCTGCTGGAAAGTGCAATCAAAGTTGGATTTCAGTGGGCAATATTGAGCCACTAAAAGATCACCTTATATTAGTACAGCTTAAAATTGTTGTGAAACATTCTTTGTTTCTTCTTCCTATAATGTAATCAATTCAAGACGTGTGTGGTAGAGGAGTGGAAAGAAGACACAAATATCACATGTTGACTTTAAAAATGGAGATTATAAAGCTCAATTGGGACAGCTGTGTTAATATAGATTCGAGGTGTTTATTAACTAGATAAAATAGGTTACTTTTACTATTGTAAATAAAAATTAGTTTTTCTTTTAGCGAATTTGTGAAAGTTCCAGAAATTTGATAAAATTCCCTGACTTTCCCTGACCAAGCAAATTCCCTGACTTTTCCAGGACACACTGTCAAAAATAAACTACTTATCAGTGTGGTAGAAGATTGAAATTTGTCAGGCAGGTGTAAGGACTACCCCAAACTGAAAGGAAGGTTTGAACATTTTTAAATTTCAAAATAAAAGTCCAGATCATGAAAAGGTATTCCTTTCAAAGTTTCCGAAAATATAAAACACTCTTTGGTATTTAAAAGATATTTGAAATGTTGTATTCAATGTAAAGGAAAATATGGTACGGAACCCTGCACGGACTTTCTCGCTCCATTGTTTAAAAATGGAGATATTTACTCAAAACTTGTGATATATGTGAAACAATATAATACACACTAGCAAACCCGAGCAAAAATTGTGCTATTCTTACGTAAAACATTTTTTGACTCCAGGTTTTAAATTTTATAATTTTATTTTTAAAGAATTAAAGTCCACATTTGTATATTTGCACCAATAAAAAATATTGATATTGGGTCTATAAGGGTCAACACTTCGTATTAAAATTTCAATTTCAAGTTAAAGTTTTCGACATTTTATTAGGGGTTGCACATCTTTTGATTATCAGATTGCTATTAAATTCCTCATTTATAAGTTTAGACCAATAAAAAGGGTAGATACTGACTAATGAGTCTAAAATGATAGAGATAGATCATTGTTGTACAATAGAGGTTAAGACAAAAGAATATCAACTTTTTGAAAGACTTACTTATTTACTTACTCTGTTGCATTAGCGAATTACTGCGTTAAAACTTTAGTATCTCTGTACAATTAAAGCTCACAAAATTGTATGAATATATTTGCCAATATCTCAGACACTATTGTTTTTATAAAGATCTATTTCCAATCTTTTTTTAATCTTTAATAGTACTACAATTTTGAAATGATAAGTTATTAAGTATCTCAAATAATTGTGGAGATACCAAAATTTCTGCTTCTGTAAAGTACCCTAAAAGTCTTTTCCATGGGAAAATGAAAATAGCCATTTTATTTATAATCTTAATTAACACCTAGATATGAATTTTAATCAGAATCATATGAGCCAATATTGAGAAAATTGATTTTTTCTCTGTTTGCCCTTTATTAACAACCTACTCTTAATTTTAGGGTTAAACAGACACACAGAGGGCATTGAAAAATCCACTTTTTGGGGCTCCAGGGGGTCATGAAACGTCAACATCCATCAACACCTTGGGTTAGAATTTTTTTTACGATCGCAATAATTCACCTTTAGTGTTAGAAAAGTTAAAACATATATATATTTGCATATAACTTGAAAATTATTGGTTTTATAAACATATGTTTCCAATTAAATATTTTAATTATAAATAGACCTACATGTTTGCAATAAATAATTTCATATCTCAAAGAGTTACAGAGATATTATTTAAAAAAACTAGAATTTACTCATCAGACTGGAACCCTTAGTCATGTTGACGAAAAATTGAGAGTAGGGATTTTGTTTGTAATAATGACCAATGCTTACAAATGAAATAAAATCAAAACTGTTAGAGCTGATTTTGATAAAATAGATTTTTTCTCTTTTGGCCCTTGAGGAAACTACCCTTAATTTTGGGGTTAGCTATCCAATTTCAAAAATTCCTTAGGGCAACCTATGAAAACCCCTGATACCAAGTTTAAGCCTGATCGGTAAAATAGTTTAGGTTCTACTCAGAGACAGACAGACAGCCAAATTTAAATGTAAAAACCCACTTTTTCGGATTTGGGGTGGGGAGTCATGAAACGTTGAAATTTATCAAAATCTCAAGTTCGATTTTTTTGAAGATCACAATACTTTCTCTACCTGTAAGGTTGTGAGAAAGTAAAAACCCAAATAGTTTGAACATTTAAAATTTAAAGTGGGTTGCAGGAAATAATCAAGGTTGAAAATTTCCAAAAATAAATTTATCAACCCCTTATCAGTGTGATAAGAAATTGAAATTTGGCGAGACCGCAAACAGAACACCCCGAAAGCAAAACATTTCTAAAATTTTAAATCAAAAATGGAAGAAATGGTGGTGAAATGGGGAACGAGAAAAAATCTCTTAACTTATAGAAAACCCCATCCTTCAATATGGTAGGAAATAGAAATTTCGCAGATAGCTAGAAAAGTGTTAATGTTTTTTAAACTTTAAAATAAAGATCTATGTTAAAGGATCTATGTTAGGCATTTAAAAAAAAATAAAAAAAATCTTTCAAAGTGTGTTAGAAAATTTAAATACTTTCAAGCAGTTAAGACAAAAAAAATGTGAATGTATGAAATTTCAAAATGTTTTAAGAAATGGGAGGTTCACAATTTATCACACTTATAGAAAAATACTTCTCAGTGTGGAATAAAAGTGAAATTTGATATGTAAATAATTATAGCTTACCAGATAACCAAATAATGTCTGAATAAATAAAATAACAAAAATTTAAAACCAGGAATTGAAATCTAAAAATCGTAGTATTTTTGGTGTGGTTGAAAATTGGTGTTGAATTTAACAATAGGGGCCCAAGAAATGTATGAAAGAGAGGACGGAGGGGTGGCCTCTAAATTGCTAAAATAATATGATTTAATAGTACATGATAACGTTTTTTGAATTAACTATTTATTGAAGTATTTTTAAGAACTTATCTAGTAGTGAAAAAAATTAGGCTGTTTTCTATGAATAAAATATAATAGCTTTAAGTTTGACTTTAAACAAGTACATTTTATTATAAGCTGTTTTATTTAATGTTATGCACTATTTACATTGTGTTATGTATAAAAATAAACCCAGCCCTACATGACACCTTGGTAGTGGATGCGTCACCTAATGCTAATGCAGTACGATATAAAAAAAAATGACATTATATCTGTTATTGAGGAACCTTATTCTATTTATTAGGTATTTATGGGTCAAACTCTGGAAATTAGCCTATTTAGATTAGTAAATATTTCTATTTTATAAAATGTAATATTAGTATACAGTGAATTTTTAGCTAAACAAGCATCTAGAACACATAAAGTATAGTAGTATGCCTTCTTTTCGCAATTTGAGAAAAAGAAGCAATGTGAGACAATGGAATAGGTGCTTCATTCCAGTGTTATATTCTCTAGGTATGCTAGTCCTGTCACATACCAATGTTCCATTATTTTGAAAATCCAATGTCTATGGAGTTTACCTTAACCTCTAAACATTGGCCAATGAATTGTGGCTTTTACATTTTAGGTGTAAACATCTACATTAAAACCTTGATCTATCATTTCCGGATTTATCGTTTTCCCAGATCCATTGTTGAATTTCTATGGTCTCTGAACAAATCATATTTAAACAATATAAATAAAACCCACTTCAATTGTTCCTCGGTTTATTGTTTTACCCGCATCTATCGCCCAGAATTTTTAATCCCTAAGAATGTTGATTCATGATTGATCATTTTCCAGAAAGAGAGAGAGACAAATGTTGGTACAATTGTATTGTTGTGTAACAAGTTAAACAATGGTCTGTAGGGGATGAGGGATGGCGAGAGAACCATCCAACTGAGAAAGCCTGCCTGTATGTTAGTGTGACTCATTTCACTTCACACCTTCGTCTAGTCGAGTAGGCATTTCATCGGGTATGTTCAATTCTCAAGCGATTTTTAATTATTAGACTCATCGTTATCTTAAATAATAAGAACACTTTCTCAAATGGTGCTTCCTATGAAACAAGTTTGGGCTTTAGAAGGAAAGAATGATTGTGCATCATAGAAGAGGTGGGGTTATTCTGTGAGAACGGTGACAAACACATTTTTTAGTTATTTCTGAATATTTCATAAATATTTTGATTTTGATGTAGTTCAATTACAGAAGAATGTTGGCAGCACTTTTTTATGTGTGTGCAAGCATGCCACAGCCACCTGTAATGGCAGCTGAACAATTTTAATGTGGTTTTCTTCTAGATTGAAGAGTACTGCTATATTAAGCAATTATCAAGGTACTTACTTCCCTTCATTTCCTAAGCAAGGTTGTACTATGGCTTATTAGAACTGAATGTGTCTCTTGTGACATGAGTTTCCATAAACAAACCAAACTTGAAATAATTGTTAAACACTTTTACATCTTTGCCTTATAATTTTGAATGCCTTTTGACAAAAATAATATTTTTAGCTTTAATTTTGTTAGTTTATTTGTGCTTCAATTAAATGTAACGCTAGTAACAGAGTTGCTACTTTGAGGTTAGACTGTTACAAGATGTAAATTTCTCAACAAAAAAAAAATATATATATATTTTAGTTTGCAAGTGGAGTGCTGAGTATGTTGAAGGTTTTTTTTAAAAATAGTTATAGCTATAAAAGATAGTTCAAATTCATAAAAATGTAACTTAAGTTACTGGCCCTTATATATACAGTTTTTACCATAGAGTTATATATTTTCACATTAAGCTTACAAACATGTTAAAAAGGACCTAATAGCCTAACTAAAATAATATGATTGTTAATGTCCATTTTATACACCATACGGATGTAACGTGTTACTATTTCCACTTTGGAACATAAAGTAGGCCTACTTTATTTCTACGGGGACGCTGTACTTTGATTTAGGCCTAACTGTTTTTGTAAGCATTTTTAATTGTTATTAAATAATTATTTCAGTTAAGGGCCTGGTTTTGTATGAATTTACTTCTTAAACTTTATAGGCTAACATTTTACTTGGCCTAGTTCCTGCAAAGTGATCTTTGCTAAAATTTAGTTTTTTTCCCCTTTCAGATGCCGCTAATTGCATCCGAAAAATGAAATGGTGATGACAAAAGCTTAAAGATGAGGGTAAGTACGATGAGTACAAAGAGAAGCAAAAGGAAAGAATGAAGGCATCGCTGAGGAAGCATAAGCTAGACCTTGAAAAGCTACGTGTAAAGAAAAGAGAAGCAAAATGCAGACGTTTAAAGAAAGAAAAGAGCAATTTAGGCTCTCCACTTGGGTTCAAAAACCCAAACTCATTGGGTAAGGCTGCAGCGCGTGTGCGAAGGGTATCACCAAAATCCCCCACTAAAAGAAGTTTTGTAAAAAAAGTTATTTGCAACAATCAATGGGAACAGTAACAAAGCTCTATGCTTCAGAAATCCCAGGAGCCCAAACAATCAAAAAGCAATTCATTAGCAACTAGCCCTACCACCATTAAAGCAGATGTATCTTTCTATGAACTGGAAGATCTAAGCCGTCAAGCCCCAGGGATTAAGGATGTTGTGTCTGTTAGAGATGCTCAGGTTAGTAAGCAAAAAATCCAAAGCAGACATCTGTGTTCTTCAATTCTGGAGACACATGCCTTATTTTGTTCAGAGGTTGGGATAAGCATAGGTAAAAGTAAATTTTCGGAGCTCCGGCCCAAACACTTCAAGTTAAGCAGCAAGTTACCTAATAATGTATGCCTCTGTAGGTACCACAAAAATTTTACTGCTGCGGTAAAAGCGTTGCACAAAGCCATACTATCATTTCCAAAATATTCAGAAAAACTTTGTGAAACTTTTTTGTGACCATCAAGCACAGAAAAATGTTGGCTGGGCAATTTTCACATCTGTAAAGATAATATGTACAGTGCAGCTAGAAGTAGATGAAAACTGTTTCCCGAACGAGGTGTCATGGCATGTATGGAAGGAGGTTGATGGGTCCTTAATGAAAGTTGTTTGAAGACAGTGTAGAAGAGCTGCTAAACTACACAAATACACTTTCTTCTAAGTTTTTTGTACATGTTTGCATAAAATGTGAACAGGCTTCAAGCTACAACCAGGAAAGAAAAAATGCCACCTCTGAATATTATGACCCAAGCATAGCCTTAATTCAATTAGACTTTTCAGAGAACTATACATGCAATGCCCAAGATGAGGTACAAAGCTTCCATTGGTGTCAACCTCAGGTGAGCTTGTTCCTCTGTAGTCTATGGTTCCAAGGAAAACAGCATCCTTACATCATTGTGTCAGACAATTTAGCTCATTCAAAGAACACACTGCTAGCATACATAAGTAGAATTTTTGATGAACAGAAGTTAGGATGTGGTCAGATGGGCCAAGCAGTCAGTTTAAAAACAAATACATAGCAGCAGCACTCAAGGTTCTTCAAAATAGAAAAGGGAAAAAGATAGTTAGGAACTACTTCGCTACATCCCATGGTATTGGCTGTGCCGTCAAGAGAGTAGTTCGACAGGAAGTATTGAAAAACAAAGCTATAGTTTTGAATGCAGAACAGTTTTTTAATAGAGCAATGAAAGCAAGTGATGTCTCCGTCATTCTAATGACACACCAAGATATTATAAATAAAATCTGGAGATGGACTTAAAAACAGTTTTCCTTTGTGCACCCACTGTAAAGGGTATCTCTAAAGTTCATGCAATGTACTTTAAAAGAAAAAGTGGACTCGCGACTCATTTTCTCAAAGAAGGTATTTTTTATGTACATGATGTGCTAGCATACGAATCAACATATTCTTATAACAATGAATCAGCCATAAACATAGGAGAAAGACTTCTGAGAAGTATTTAGTCCCTAGTCCCTAGTATATAGCTCAGGCTCTGAGTCGGACTGTGACAAAGTGTATACATATGATGCGATCTGCCAAACTCCAGTGGATGACGAGATGAATGTTCCAGTTGTTTGTCTAAGTAAAGTGGGTAATAGACGCCAGGTGTTTCGTGTAAACACACAAGAGACAGAGCCAGATGTTAAATTTGACCAAATTGTGGAACTTTTACCAGAGCCGCTAATAAAAGTTAATGGGGAAAGAATGTTCTACAAGTTTTCAAAAGACTTAATAGTCAGTGAAAAATAATCTAAGTTTAGTATCTCTATTCACAATCTTATTTTAAACGTAAATAGCCTTTTTATATTTTTTGAACTACTTTTTTATGTTTAATTCATTTACCAATCTTTAGAGAACATGTGTTATTTTTACAATCAAATAAGTGTAAAGAATTATTTTAGGATATTGCTTTCATTATTTAAAACCTTAAAAATGTGTCTACATTAACTTTGTGATTTCATTGAGTGATACATCAACATGGTATACCAGTAGCTTTATTTGAGTTTCAGCTGCAACACAGTTAAGATTTTTCTGCGTCTTATCCTATTTCTAGAAATATGCAGGTTAAGAATAATAGGTCTAGATACATAACACCTACACACACGGTTTACATAAGCTATAGTATGATATGAATGAATGATTAATTGCAACTTACCACATGAACACTCTTAGGGTCAATGCACCACGATTTATACATTTCCTCCATGTACACAGCTGAAGTACCATTCAGAAAAGGCTCAGCGCCAACTTTGGTAGAATGCCTTTGATTGGTTGCTGACACCATGGCTCGACCACTTGATTTCAATAACCATTTTGTAAAGTGGCGTCCACCAACACTGCCCGCCTGGGTTAGGCTGATACAGGCTCGGTGCATGTTGCTGGTTGGATCTTACTGGAAACATGTCACACAATCGTATAGAACCGAAATATGTGGGCTAGAGGAAATTAATTAAATATATTTTTGGTAGAGCCTTTTTGATAAAAAAAAAAAGTGTTATAAAAGTGTAGGCCTAGCGCTTTATTAAAGTGAATGGTTTTTTTTTACTTCCTCCCATGGAAAAATAGTACCAAAACTTTGTGTCAATTTTAACCTTGATGTTATGATGGATCTTGATGTTTTATGTTTCCTGAGATTAGAAAGGGTGAGTTTCATGATTATGTCTGTACCTAGCGCAACAGCCAAAATGGTTTCAAGTTTTTAATTCAAAATCGATATTTAGAAGCTATATGGTCATACCTATAGAATAAAGAGTGATTTTGATAGTTAAAAGCATTAAAATCATTGGTAGTTTAATGATGACAGATTTTTTAAAATTCATTTCACTTGTATGTTATTAGATACTTTATTTATTAGCTGGTGATGTCAAAAACAAAACAATTATGTGAGGGTCCTAGCTTTTACTAGTCGTTAATTTATAGTTTTAAAGATTTAATGCTGTTTAAGAACTTTATTTCTATTTCTGCTTGAGGATTTATTGTCTGGCCTTTTAAACTATTCATAGCTTGCAGTGATACAAGGGGAGAGAATGAGAATTGGAACATGTAGACAATTTTGAGTCGGTGTTTACAAACTTAATCATTAAATTTGGCATCTTATGACTAATTCATTAATATCTTTCTGTTCACATTTAATGAGAGTGGTACGTATTGTTTGCCACCATAGTGCCATGGCCACGAGATGTTTCATTTCAGTTACTGGCAAAGCGCCAACATGTATTTTTAGTACACACCAACACCTTGAAATTTCAATTGCTTGAAAATCTCACGATTAATTTCTGCACAAGCCAAGATATGATTAGGTATAAATGTGTAGGCTAAATAAAATAGGTAGAGGGATTCTAACACACAACTCACCAATAAAGGAAACAAGCATAAGATTAATAATTCAAACTTGCCAATACTTTAGTCAATTAAAAAATTAGACCTACAGATATAAAATAACATTCTTAACTTAAATCTAAAAAAGGTAAATATCGAGTTATTTTGTCATTAAACCCACGAACCTTGGCTCAAATAATCGGAGGATATCTCGACATAGAATAGTATGTTATAATAAACATGAATAAACATCAATTAATAAGCCTACATTTACACATTAGCAGTTAGGTACTTCAAAAAGCAATAAAGTTTAAATTTATAAGAGATCACCTGATTAACAAAAGCTTTAAATCAAATAGAGTAGTCACAAAATATATTTTAAAATTACGCAATTTATTTAATAAAAGAAAATTTAAAAATAACATCAAAACCTTAAAAACTATCTGCAAAGTGTTTAGCTTAATGAAAATAATAGAACAACTACCCTTACTTTGAACGAAACGATCAAAATTCTAATTTTGAGTTGATCACAACCAACAACTAATTTCGATATAGTCCTTTAGGTCTTTCACAGATAACTACAGCAATCGAATTTCGAAGTTCAGTAAACTCAATAATACCCTTAGGAAAAAACAAATTCTCCTTTAAGGGTTGAGAGACATAAATAAATAGATAGATAGTCCATTCTATAACCCTGGTGTGTTTTTCTTTTGGTTAAAGAGTTAAGTCAAAAACTATATATATTTATATGTATATTTTTTATTTTAATAATATAACGAATTTTTTTAAAGTCCTATTAATTAATGAAATAAGTTACTTTCTTTAAGTTAATAAAAGTGGCAGGCATTGACTTTGGATACAATTGCGGAGTCTATTAGACTGGGTTTGTATTCATGCATAACGCATAGCTAATAGTAAATAGTGTATAACGTACAATGCACAATTCATAAGAAAAATAAATCTGTGGTGGGCTAGTGCCATCTGGAGCCCTCACATATCAGTAAATCTACCGCTGTTGATTCACCTGTCTGCGAGTCGAGCTGGATAGCTTCACCAGGATCGTCCGTTAACAAATCACAAGCTACTTGGTTTGATTTCCCAATGTTAGAAACAAAAGGTGAACCCCATCAACAGAACAGCTCAAATAAATAAAAGAACTGATCAACGCGCCTGCGCAATAGCTGCTTGTCACAAATGGAGGGCTCTATATTATGGGTGTTGCTTTCTATTGCCCCCCCCCCCTGCCTTCCCAACCCTACACTCTATTCCCTTGTCAGTGGATACATTAGATGCTTATAAATGCGGGGAACTGAGCTTTTAAAAAATAACATCACAACTTCGTTATTACTTATATCTCTTGCACTTGTATTCTCTACACGGTCGCTGCTGGAGGGTCATCCTGCACAACAATCCTATAAGACCAGGCGGCGCAGATAGCATCCCACCACAACCAATATGTAAATTACATCCTTAATTTAGTCATTTGACCGATGTTTTGGGCGCATCTTGTATTAGTTTGTCGAAAAGTATTATTTATGTAGGCTGCTCGTTGCCCTGTGCGGGATTTGCCCACCATGTTTTGTAATGAGACAATTAAGCAAGCAATGAAGTATCTGGCGTTTGGCCTGTTGTAATTCGCTTAACAACTCTTTGTAATTTTTAATGGCTTAGTTAATTAGGGTAGGCTAAAAGTGACCTGACTTAGCTTCATGGGTTCATTTGTCTAGGCTTAGAGACCTGATTAAGTCGGTGTTTTCTAGTTCACATTGTTGTCATGACCGCAGGTTTGACCGAACTTGTTAGGAAACCTGTGGCTAGCAGTAGGTGCCTGGAGTGAACAGAGTTTTTGTTATTTTGCTGTGAGTGCCCGGCGTCCTTAAGACGCTGGTGTGACATGTGTCATCTGAAACTATGAATACTTTACTTACATGTGTATTTACTTGTTAGTGTGAGTACTTGTAGTTACGACTAGCCAGGGCATTCCTAATTGGGATTATAACTTTTTATTTACTATTATATTGTTTGTGTCATATGGTCTAAGTCGGGACATCTGAGAACAAGGTTTCAATCTGAATATTGTCTGCTCATTTTTCATTCAAAGTTAAATGTATCTATGTAACATTTCTGGACTATAAACTTGAGCTATTAGCTTCTCAACATTCAGTTATAGTTACTCTGATTAGTTTAACTTTCTAGATCATGTGTAGCCAAAAGTTATTTAGGCTTATTTAGGGAACCAACTTCAAATATATTACTAGACTAATATGGTCTTAGCTAACTGGGCCTTTATTCATGGTTTATTATTGTTTTTGTAGAACAGTAGGTCTGTTGTTGTCATATAGGACGTAGAGTTAACTTGCTTTTTAGGGAGTTGCAGTGGTGTAAATAATAGAGCGTGCTCTTTTGATCAAGTGATCGGGAGCGCTGTTAGATCTTGTTTAACCACTGTTATTCATTCGTTATGATATTAGTTCATACTTGTAACTTTTGTATAAACCTGGAAACAGGTTGTGGCCTTTATTATTTTTGTTTCCTCATACTATCGTGTTTGCTATACTACTATTAATGAAATATAAACACGATTATGTACATCTTGTGCTAATTGCCTTTAATAAATTTATATACACTCTTTACCTACTATGCATATATGTCTACCATTATCTAACTGCAGTTAGTTCCCTGTCTGGGGTTGTTGTCAAAATACACAAGCTTATAGATATAATACTACTACTAATAATTATTATTATTAGCACTGCGTCTCACCATCCGTTCGGTATACACGCAATTACGCTAATGTGTAATGGTAGGGTGATTGAGAGATGAAATGGAGGACCTACAGTTTAACGTGGAATCCGAACCACAGTGGAGGCCTGGCATTCCACACATTCACAAGTGGTGATTAATATGATTAATACACATCTTATCAGAGGTGAAGGAAGGGTTTGGCAATCAGATAAATCTGTGCCGGGACCGAGGATTGAACCCCGGACCCCCAGCACAGAAGTCCAAAACCTTACTCCTAGACCGCCAGGTCAACAATACATGTTATAATAACTATGAACATGACTCAACTGTTACACAAGTTCACAGGCATAGACACAGATCAGCTAAAAAAACCCAACATGAACGACACATTTAACAGTGGTACCAGCCTAAGCTAGAATATCCCTGCATAGAATTACCTATTTTAACAGTTGTACTGCCGTACTGATATGGTCCTATGGGATAGTATCAGGATAGTAGAAATCGGTTTACTATAGACGAGTTCTCGCGATTGACCTCGAGTGTTATCGACCAAGTAGTTCTGACCCAGTTGACGTGCAAAAATAATTTTGAGATTTTTTTAAACAAAATTGGTGGTTAGGGTGGAGTAGGTGACTTTATATAATCCTACTATATGTACTGCAGGTTCATGGAAAATAAACTATTTAATTTTATTCTTAGATTGGTTCTTATTTTGACTAGTACTAATATTTACACAACATAAAAGCTAAACATATCTTCCCATAAATAGCCTTAGAAAAAATGAAGTACGTATGTAATATTAAATAGGCCTAGATTATATATTACTATTCTCTTTTATCCATAACTAAACGGTTTTTAAGTACCTACTTGCTGCCATGTATTTTTAACTAGTAATTGCTGTCCATTTTAATTTACAATACCTTTAAATCCTTTTACTACGAAGTAATAATCGTTTAAATCTAACATAAGAGGTGATGCTGTTTTGAAATTGGTGCACAAATTCTAGGCTCATTGGTCGTAGCCATGCTGTTTAGTCTGGTCAAGGAAAGCGTTACCAAACCGAACTCTGGTATTGTCTAGGTTATAAACATTTCGTTAACATCTGTACCAGGTCAACCGTGAATACGCTGTGATCGTAAACATCTATACCAGGCCAACCGCGAAAACACGCTGAACGAAACATAGTGCATAATATCCATTAATCTCTATAACTGGATGAACATCTGTGGCTGAAATTTCTAGCTGTCGTCTGCATACCATTGTGTAAGAGAGAAGGAAACTTTCAAGTGCCTCTATCTCTCTCACACATACAAGGTAGTGTGGCATTGTGACATCATTCACTAATTTGATTGAATATATAAGATACATCAATGTGTGATTAGTTAAATAAAAAAAAAGTCTTAATAAAAGGTTTGAAGAGCATAACAAAGTTCGAATCTAATGAGTTTTCCCCTTAAATAAGTTGATGTAGGCTATAGTATATATAGTATGATTTTTTAAGGAATCTCGTTTGGAAGGCTTTATTTCGTACAAGAATCCTACCATACTGTAGTATTTAGGTAGGATAAAAGACCGTCTAGATGGGAATTTCTACCTCCGTTCTAAATGGTCGTTTATCCTACCAAAATAATACAACATAATAGGATTCTAGTTCTGGTACGAAATAAAGCCTTCCATATAGAGATTCTTACCCAAATCAGGGTATAGTAGATACCATACTTCCTACAAGCCTATAAATTAAATTATCGTTTGAACGTAAGACTTCTACACAAAGTATGTCATTCAAACAAATGTAATAAAGTTTTTAGCTAACTTGTTTCATTATAGTCATCGAACTTTCAACATAATATGGTTTCTGAAAGCAATATACAAGATATAATCTAACTTTTTTTTAAAAAAAAATGGTAATATAATAATACTTTCTACAAGCCTATAACCTAAGTGATCGTTTGAACGTAAGGCAACTACCAAATTTTGTCATTGAAAACAAATGTAATCAAGTTTTAAGATACCTTATTTAATAATATTTATCGAAATTTCAATATAATATGGTTTTTGAAATCAATATACAAGCTAATAGCCAACTTTAAATATATTTTAGTCTTGGCAAAATGTAGGTAACATGGATGATGGCTACATATGTAAATATAGTAAAGATTTTGTTTGCATTTGTACAGTATTACTCGTAAGACTGAATTGTATATCCTTTATTGTAAATGTTTCTTCAGCCAAGTGCTGTATAATATTTCACTATTTTCAAACAATAACACTTTTATTCCTCAGAGACATGTCTTCGCAAAAGAACATTGAAAGAAACCGTTAAATCTAACCCCTCACAATAAAGCAGACGACAAACTTGAGCGTCACAGTTTGGTCCTTTGCAGGGGGAGGGGGGCTATGTCTATCGACTATAGTATAGAGATCACTGATAACATCTTATTTAAATCGATTGTATTTTATTCATAGAAAATTTCCTAAACTCTTTTCACTTCTAGATATGTCTCTAAAAATACTTCAATAAATAAAAGGGTTCATTCGAAAAACAACGTTAATTAAACTGTATCTTTTGAAACTTGAATTTACTTTTATTTAAGTGTTATCTGTACTTTTTTTTAGCAGCGCATACCTGTTCAGGCTATACGCCATCATCTCTGCTATTAAATCAAATTAGATTTTTATTTGGTTCCGAGTTTATTATTGTCATTAATATTATAGTAGACCTACTTCTCAATACGTAACAGTAACAATACGTAACAATATTTCTCCTTTATTTTCAATCCTACAGGCAATCCCAGTAATTGACGCTAAAACAAGAAAATTCATGAATAGCAAACTTAGTATGGCTACCACAGGACATTTCAAACATAAGACTCATGAATATAATCCCAGACTTACCAAATTGTTAGAAGTGATGGATGAACACTAAAGGAGTATGGGTCGGGAACTTTGCTATTTGGTATTAAAAAGGCATGGATGTTGTTGGTCACCCAGTCTGTTCAACTTGTATGGAGAGTGGCCGGTAAGGGAAGCCCCGGAGGGACGTGGTAATTTCAGGATCGGAAGACAGTAAAATATGCAAATAATCTAGTATTGCTGGCCAAAAATGAAGAAGAGTTGCAGGAAATAATGGATCAGCTGGTGGGGAAATTTCAAAAGAGATGGTGATTTCAAAAAATGAAGAGCCGCTGAAACTCAAAATTGGAAACCAGGGGTTGGAAAGCATTAAGCAAGTCAATTACATAGGAAGTCTACTGACAAAATATACCTAAAGCACCAAGGAAATTAGGTCAAGGATCGCCATGACCAAGGAAGATTTCAACAATATGAGGTCACTGCTGACCAGAAAGTTGAGTTTGAAGTGAAGAAGAAGCTGCTGAAATTATACATTTGGAGCATCGCACTTTATGAAGCAGAAACTAGTACTCTTAGGAAGATGGAAAATAAATAATTGTAGAGCTTTGAAATGTGGTGCTAGAAAATACTTTAGAGGATCATGTGGACAGACAAGGTGACAAATGAAGAAGTCCCAAGAATGTGAGTGAGAAGACAACTATTTTGGATGTGATTCTTTGGTATAAGGTGAACTGGATTGAACACATCCTTAGGAGGAGCCGTCTTCTGCACGACATCATAGAAGGCTAGGTTGGGGGAAATAGTAGATTAGGAAGAAGGAGGATTCAAATATTTGGATGACTTGAATGAAAGAAGAAAATTCTGGGAGCTGAAGGAGGAGGGAGAGGACAGGGTGCATTGGTGGTATAAGTTCACTGACAAAAGGACTGGACCTGTCGTAAGACAGAATACCTAATAATAAAATAATCCTAGAGTGGTTCACTAGTGAGTCAATTGAGGTGAAGAGAGATGTAAACATGTGACTTCATAAAATATCTGTGCTGTGGTTCTGTAAATTTAGTCAAGATTTATATATAAATATCCGCATCTTTGGCCGCACCGCATGAGACTTTAAGCCAGATATTCTTAACTCAATTTCATGATTTAAAAAAAATATGTTATATAAAGTGTAGTTTTCGTTCACGAGCTATAAAGCGTTTGGTAACAGTATTATAAATAAAGAGATAGATAAGTTTAGTTTAAAAGTAGTGTTCAGTTAGAAATAGAAAACTAGATAGCTTAAAATTCTTAACGGAATAAATAAAATCTCTGACTAACAGTGTACTATACTCCTCTTGAGACTGTATTTGGTTATATAATATTCTCTGGAGATTATTTTTAAGTATAGTATTATGAGTGTAAATCACTTCATTGGGTTGAAACGTAGCTATATTATTGATCATAAATGTCATAAGTGATTAAATGGATTGGCAAACAGATGGAATAATTTATAGATAGTGTTAATTTCATTTAAGAATGTAAATAAAGGCCTATAAAAATCTAGTTTATTTTCTCCACAGAAATATGTAAATTATAGGTTTTGATGGATTACGTGAAATAGTTTGGGATTTTTTAATCTTTGAGATTTTTTATTCATAGGATGGTTTTAAACAGCGGTTATCAAACTGGGGTACGCGTACCCCCAGGGGTATTGCTGGCTTTGACTGTTATCTGGTTATTTCCACCCATCTTTTTCTCCTATTTACTCACGGCTGAAGACCAATTTATGAGAATTTTCAACCCTCTACTTGACACCTTCTACTTTAGCAGTCATCTTGCTTATATTTAGAGTAATATGAGCATATTTCCTGAACAGTCATGACTTGGTGACATACTCTTTCTCTCTCAATGATATTAATCAAACTCGCAACGCAGTTGTAGAGACACATTGCGGTGATGTTCATATATTAATTAGTTCCAATCTATTTGTGTTTATGTATTATATATCGGCCTATTCATGGCAATGTTACTCAAACCTATAATGCGTGCTAAGGTGGATTTCCAAACTAAACTATCTTGCTCGTTTTTTGAAATGAGACAAGAAGTTTATAGTTTTCCTCTCTGACAGTAAGTGTGAGTTTAGTGACTGATTTACAAATGAGCTGTGGCTGTGTAGGCTATATTTCATGGCTGACGTATTTCAGTGACTGAATGAGCTGAATAAAGGTCTGAAGGGTAAACACACAACACCCTTCATGGTTCATGACAAAATGAAGGCTTAAAAAAAATATTCCAATTTGCAACAAAATAAGTGGTGAAGGGACAACTGTAATTCTTTCCGTCTATAGAAAATTTCGTAGAATAAATGAACTTGAGATTCATGATTGAGATTGTTTGGGTTTGATTGAAGACTATGGCGAATATTTTCCTGAGAGTTTAGGAAGCGAGTTCTGGATGCGAGACCCTTTTTCTACAGTGGAAGACTCCAGTCCATATCTTTTTCTCCTATTTACTCACGGCTGAAGACCAATTTATGAGAATTTTCAACCCTCTACTTGACACCTTCTACTTTAGCAGTCATCTTGCTTATATTTAGAGTAATATGAGCATATTTCCTGAACAGTCATGACTTGGTGACATACTCTTTCTCTCTCAATGATATTAATCAAACTCGCAACGCAGTTGTAGAGACACATTGCGGTGATGTTCATATATTAATTAGTTCCAATCTATTTGTGTTTATGTATTATATATCGGCCTATTCATGGCAATGTTACTCAAACCTATAATGCGTGCTAAGGTGGATTTCCAAACTAAACTATCTTGCTCGTTTTTTGAAATGAGACAAGAAGTTTATAGTTTTCCTCTCTGACAGTAAGTGTGAGTTTAGTGACTGATTTACAAATGAGCTGTGGCTGTGTAGGCTATATTTCATGGCTGACGTATTTCAGTGACTGAATGAGCTGAATAAAGGTCTGAAGGGTAAACACACAACACCCTTCATGGTTCATGACAAAATGAAGGCTTAAAAAAAATATTCCAATTTGCAACAAAATAAGTGGTGAAGGGACAACTGTAATTCTTTCCGTCTATAGAAAATTTCGTAGAATAAATGAACTTGAGATTCATGATTGAGATTGTTTGGGTTTGATTGAAGACTATGGCGAATATTTTCCTGAGAGTTTAGGAAGCGAGTTCTGGATGCGAGACCCTTTTTCTACAGTGGAAGACTCCAGTCCATCCAACTTCTTTTCAACAAAATAAATTATTGAACTGTCCCTTAAATCCAGTCTCAAGAAAACTTCTTTGGCAGATCTTTGGTTGCAATGGATGAACGAGTTTCCTCATATCGCTGACCATGCCATCAAGTTTATGATGACTTTCTCAGCAACATATCTTTGTAAGAGTGGTTTTTCATCCACGTTGTACCTAAAAAATAAGTACCACAATGGGCTAAATTTGGAGTTGGACCTCCGCTCAAAAAATTCAACTAGACAACCAGACATCAAAAATAGTGCTAAGCCATGCAACCACACCCCTCTCACTGAAATACTTTGGGATTCATAATATATCAGCTCCAGAATTATAATTAAAAAAATTTATTTGAAAATATTGTGTTTGGATTTATTTTTTTCTTTATTTTTGAACGAATTTATGAAGAAAAGATATAAAAATTTTCTACAGACTTTTTACAGTCAAACTATGTTTTTTAAACTTATCATTACGATAATGTTAAGGTTATAACAGTAGGATTTTCTCTAAATAGCTTGGTGCCATTTGAAATATTTTGATTACAGATATTTTTTCACAACAGATTAAATATATAAATAATATACCATGTGATCATATATTTTTAAATATGTAATTTGGTTTTTTTTCAATCTTGGGGGCACATTAAGCTCCTAGTCATGGCCAAGGGGTACAATCTAAAAAAAAAGTTTGAGAACCGCTGGTTTATAACATTCCAATCGGACAATATTTATTTTTTCAAAAGCTAAGAGCCTTAATTTGGCATTAAACGACTTATATCTACAAAACTACTCAAGGAACGTGAAATTATTTAGATTTTTCTGAATTATTGAGATATTTAGAATATATTAGATGCTTGAAGTTCTCTAATAGAACAAAATCTAATAGTTTCATAGTTTGGTGACAAAATGTTAAGATATGAATAAATATCCATCTATGTGTAGCAAACTTGTTTATAGTTCCACAGTTGCTGCTTAAAAATATGTTTGACTAATCATAATGTGTTATGTTTGAGAAATGTATGCTCACAGTCATGCTCACGTTGCACCAGGTTTTGGGGCCAGTAAATTTGTGCCTAACTTATTTGTGATTTGGTGAAAATAATTTATTTGCAATTCAAACTCACGGGCGTCTGTGTGAACAGAAGTGGATAGTGCACCTATTTCCTCTAGTTCTTACATCGCTAAGTTTAGCTCAAATATTAAAAATTAGTTCTTCGATTAACCTAGCTATGATTAAAAAAAAACTTTGTTGAGAAAACTATTTGAGTTGGAAACTCGCGATGCGCACCCTATTGACATTCTATGATCCATAGGCAAGCACAAATTTAGAAATGGTAAAATGGGGAGGGGTAAGAGATATATTGAATGTAGAAACATTTGCACACGCTGGTAGGCATATTTTTCCTTAACACGCGTCCTTCTTGCCAATTGCCTTACCCACCCCTACTCTCCCACAACCTAGCGATAAGATGCAAAATAAAAAAACACTTTTTGGTTAGTAAGGTTTTATTTACATGTAAATATATAAGATAAAGAACTTATGAAAAACATGACAGAATATTTTAGGAAAATTTTCACTTTATAAACATAAATGTTAGTAGTCTATCATGTTAAATTTTTTATTGTGTTCTAAAATAAAAATTTCTCATGATGCCAATACATACATGTAAAAAAGTAAGAAATTAATTTAAAGCGAGACAAAAATAATTTTCATTTTTCTTGAGTGTTTCCTTGCAAACTTATCCACAGCTTGAATGTGATCCACAATAATGTCTCTATGAATGGTAAGTGCAGCTAAGCCATTTAGTGCTCTATAGTGGATCGAATATAGGATTTTATTCTTCTGAGAGTCGAGAATGATCGTTCTCCTGTA
Source organism: Timema bartmani (assembly GCA_902151455.1). Lineage (NCBI taxonomy): Eukaryota > Metazoa > Arthropoda > Insecta > Phasmatodea > Timematidae > Timema > Timema bartmani. The sequence continues at coordinate 105,671 of CABFWB010000422.1, read as the reverse complement.
CATGTTGTAACAGGCACTGTGAGGTACACCATCATAAGAGTCTTCACATTAGAACCTTATTGGTCACCGCCAAAGCTCTCACCCTCCACTTCCATTAGTCTAAGAAAATTCAAATTTTGTCATTTGACCCTGTAAATTATTCGCATTTGAAGGCTGTAGAAGTGTGGACTGCTCTTGAAAGAGCATTTAAAGACTCTGAACTAACACGTTGAGTTGGTTTGCTAAGGACCCTTGTCACAACGCAACTAGCCAAAGCAAGTCAATTAACACATATTGTGACCAAATTATTGCAGCCGCCCATAAACTAAATTAAATGGGGTGCGAAGTTATAGATGAGAGAGTCAGTATTTGCTTGCAGGTCTTCCTAATGATTACCGTCCCATGATAATAGGCATTGAGAGTCCGAGGGTAAACATCACTACTGATTCAGTTAAAGTAAAACTTTTACAGGACGTAAAATTGTAGGGTGGTTCTGAAACCCCAGATAAGGAGTTGACCTTTTATGGATCTAAATTTAACCATAGCTAAAATAACCCTGACACCCCAAAATGTTTTATTTGTTATCAAACAAATAATATTAATAAGTTTTGGCTTCAAAAGAAGAAAAATACGAAAAATGACCATTCCAAAAATGGACAGAAAAATACCCAAATTCAAAAAGAGCCTTTCTGGAGTATTTTTCTACCAAAAATGATGCAGAAAAGGATAAATCAGCATAGTATTTATATTAGGGTGCATCTGCCCATATCACTATGGATGAAAATTGCCTAAATACTTCCATTTCTAGGAACGCTGAAGTTACTGGTGCTGATAACATTGTTTTCGTTGTTGAAGCTATTGGTAGTATGGATATACATTTGTTAGCAAAATACCACAGGATATAAGTAGAGACAAAATGTCTTATACATTCCAAATGCTGCAGTGAATTTATTATCTGTCAGCAAAATTATCCATGAAGGTTATGTTGTTACCCTTGATAATAAAAATGGTAGACATATCCTTAGTGAAAATTTTGAAATTGTTGCCACAGCCAATTTGGAAAATGGTATATATAAAATGAATATCAATCCTCTTTTTTGATAAAAATTGGAGGTTTGGCATACCTGCTAGGTCACCTCAACCGTCAGGGAATGTGGAAGCTAAATGGTATGTTAACAGGCATGGACAATACTTTTTGTTGACAGTCCTTGGGAATTATGCATCAAGGTTAAACATACTAGATTGTTCTTTAAGCAAAGCAAAAGACGTAGTAATATTTTCTTGGAGCTCAGACATTCTGACCTATGTGGGACAATGGAAACTCCCTTTATCGGCGGAAGCAAGTATTTATTGACATTTGTTGAAGATCATTCTCGCAAAAAAAAAAGTGTCTTTTTGAAAGAAAAGTCACAAGTGGCTAGTGCCTAGTGCCTAGTGCCTTTTATGATTTCAAATCAGTAGTAGAAAATAAAACCAGCAACAAATCAAGAAATTTCACTCCAGTAATGGGGAAGAATATGTTGGTAAAGTGTTTGAGAACAATCCTCGTTTAACAGGGATTAGTAATCAATTAATGGTTTGGCATACCCATACAAAATGGTGTCGCCGAATAAACTAACCATACGTTCATAGAAAAGGTGAGACTATGTTGTTTGATGACAACCTGCCGAAGATATTTTGTCCTCAGTCTGTGGCTACGGCAGCTTTCCTTACCAACAGCTCCTCAACAAAAAATGCTTGGTGAAAAACCCCTTCATGAATAGTCGTGGAGTGGTGAAATATCTAATGTGTCGCATCTCAGAATTTTCAGGTGTGAAGCCATAGCCCATATCCCAAAATATCTTCGAAAAAAATTGTACTCTAAATCTCAGACACTAACCCTTGTGGGCTTCTTTGAAACTACCAAAAGTTATCGATTGATTAACCCCAAGAATGGTAAAATCCCTATTTGTCAGGATACAATTTTCTTAGAAACACCATCAATAGAAAAACAGGTTGAAGTTCCACTTAAGGGTGTTACATGGGGAAGCACCGAAAGCGTTGAAGCTGTTTCGAAATTCTGGATTTATTTACGAAGTGGTTTGATATTTCTTAAAATGGTTTTCAACAAAATTTAGGCTAAGTTTTGACCAGTTAAAGAGTTTAAAGTTTTTTAAAAAAAGTCTGTTAACTTATATAAAACCTTTAAAAAAAAATTCGCATTTGCTTCAAATATTTCTGTTGTGACCCAATCAAAACATGATTTTATTTGATAGAGGGTGGCTGGTTCTAGAGGCCAGTTTCATAGTCAAACTTAGCATACCTAAAGTGCGAGTTGATACTAAATACAGGACGACCCCTACCTAGACCAAAATGGAATGGGCCAGTTTCGCATATGAAACTGGCCCATTCCATTCAATTTCAGGTAGGTGACGTCTTGTATTTAGTATAGCGCCGCACTTGAGGTGCACTAAATCTGACTATGAAACTGGCCCTAGGTCTCTATCGCTTTACTTTAATCTTAGAAGTACAAATATTGGTGTAAAGCGTAGTTGAATTTTCTTTAAAAAATTTAAACTTCAAATTTAAACTTTATATTTAGATAGGGACTTGTTGATAGTTTTCGCCTACATTTTGGTGAAAACCATATTTAAAAATATAAAACAAATTCTTAAAAAATGCGGGATTTCCAAACGCATAAAACTCCCTCCCCATGTAACATCCTTAAGGATAAGGTCACTACACTTTCATCTGTGATCTGTGGAGACTCTGACCAAGACCAAATTGATGGTCAAGACCAAGAAGAGACTGGCACAGATTCGATATATGAAGAAACAACATTGACTCCACCTTAGCGTTACAAAAATGTAAAGCTCGACTTGTAGTAAAAGGCTGTGCTCAGACAGCAGGATCAAGAAACCTACATACTTCCCTCTAATAATATATCAATCTTTAAGGTATCTCTTTTCACTGGCCTTGAAAAGATTTAAAAATATACCACATGGATGTTACAACTGCATACTTGTACGGCAATCTGAAGGAGGTTATTTTTGTGAAGCCATCTCCGGAAATGAATGATGGACAACAGAGAGAACTGTGGCGTTTGAAAAAAATACATATATGGTCTAAAACAATCAGGAAGCTGTTGGAACTGAAAAGATCTATTCAACGATTCATAAAATAATAAGTTGTTTTAACCATATTTAAGATATAAATGGGCATATATTTTTAGCAAAAAAAATTTAGCTCATTAAATCAGTATATCTTTTCTATCATGCTTAATTTAATTATTTGCTGGTAGTCAATTAGTAAACTATTATTATAGTATAAATAATGTTTATTTGTTAGATTAAGCCTACATTCAATTGTTGTTATCATATTCTAAAACAAGCTTTTGTACAACAAATGGTCAACACAACTCCTTGCTACTTACCTCTATGTTTAATTTAATGTCATCAAAAATAAATTTTTATTAATTGTAATAGTATTTAATATATCAGTAGATTGTTGGCCACCCTGGTGGTAAAGCACAAGAGTAAACCATAAAAAATCAAGGAAAAACAGAGATGGTTCTAAAAGGTCCAAGGAAAACAAAGGGAATCCAGACCATTACTGATGTATGGGTTGCTATGGCTCCCTCAGGAAAGTAAACTAATGAAACCTATCCATCAGCAGGAAAACTCTGGGACTGTGGTTTAGTCTGGTTCTCTTTGAGATGGAACAAACAAATACGAACCAGACTTTGTCTGGAACGATCTGGGACTGTGGTTTTTCATAAATGCGGGTACACTTCCTCTAGATTTCTACTTTCCTTATCCTTAGTATTTTAAGAAAAATATATATGTTTAATTATGTATAGTGTAAAAATCTGAACAGATACCCAGTTTGAACCAAATCGTGACAGCAATTCTTAGAATACTCTAATTTAAAAAAATCAGTCATAAATAATCTACCCTTAAATACATTTTTCGCCGAAAAAAGTATTGATTTTTATTTGTCATGCCAAACACTTCCTGGATATCAGTTTTAAACAAAATCGTTAAAGCGATCTTAAAAAAATGTTGAATTCAACTAAATCAATCAGTTGACCATCCTTAATTTGAAGGCTAGGATCAAAATAAAAATTCTGAAGTAAATCCCTATAAAATCTTAATATCAAGTTTAAACAAAATCCATCAAAACCGTTTGGGATCCGTGGCCAGAGACAGGGAGATATGGGGACAGAGAGACAGACAGACAGGCATGGGACAGAGAGACAGACAGACAGACAGATATGGGGACAGAGAGACAGACAGACATGGGGACAGGCAGGATTGTAAAATCCAATCTATCGGGTTCTGGTTCACATAAAGCGTAGAGATTTATAATAATCTCGAGAGCGTTTTTTTTAAGATTCTAATACTTTCCTTTGGTATGAGAAAGTAAAAATTCTGCAACGTTGCGAAACATAAAAAGAAATCGAAACGGTTCACAAATATGAAACGTACATTTAATAAAATCAACTTTTATCATTAAACTAGCATAGTACCCGTTTAGAAATTAACGGCTTCATCTCTGGTCGTGTGATATGTCCCATTGGCATTTGTTGGGCAGTGATTGTGAATGGGAATCATGTTTGGTGAGCCTCAAAATCTGGGAGGCGCATTTTAAATATGGTATGGCTATGGTAGATCAAATATTTACTTCAAGGAAAGTGTAAAACTGTTCCTCAATCGCAGATTTCATTATAAACAACTTTTTTGTATATACTCTTCCGTTTTTTTTGGGGTCCTTATGTGAGTTCCCGGTCACCAAGTATTCCTGGACCATTTTTGGTTGGGAGCTACTCACCTGCAAAATGTCAGCTTCACAGGTTTTCTGGGTTTCGACATTTTTTCGGTTGGCTAGAGGAACTGGCTATTATTAGACTGGAGATAATAATTAATTAGTATCCCGCTTTGGTGGCCACGTGGTCTAAGGCGCTATTCTTACAATATACTAGAGTGCCTAAGAAGAGGAGATCGGGATTCGATCCCGATCAGGTGCACTGAAGGTGGTTTTCCCTAAATGGGTTTTCACTCTCCCTTCTGGCAAATCCGGGTGCACTTTATCTAAATTCAATCTTCCTAATCCCAAACACCTTAGTGTAATTAGTAGACCTAAACAAGAAAGATTGCGCATGCGCGTATCTGGTCTTCTTGGAAGGTTTTCTGTAGAAGCGCTGGAAAAGTTGTAATTATCTCTACTCGAGCAGTGTGGGCTGCGCTGGCCACGCGGACTTGTTGTGATTGGATTAAAGCTGTCACGTGACCAATTTTCAGCACTGCTCTCGTTTTACAGCGAACGTGTGAATTCACAGTAATTCAATTTAACGACTCTTTGATACAATATTGGTACCCCTGTAACCATCCAGTGTAAGGCTTAGGAAGGACTTGGGACTTGACTAATAATCTACCCTGGCATTTACCAATTCTAACCTACCAGAACAATCAATTGATAGATTATAATAGTGTAAGGCCGTAGT
>CABFWB010000422.1:69392-80520 GCA_902151455.1 Timema bartmani | reverse complement strand
TATTTCTAATACCCGCCTCGGTGGCGTAGTTGGCTAACGCGCTCGTCGTGTTTAGCTCGACTGCTGAGGACGGGGAGATCGAGGTTCGAATCTCGGTTGGGTGAACTGGGAGTGGTTTTTCCTAAATGGTTTTCCACTCTCCCTCCACGCAAATGCGGGTTCACTTCCTCTAAATTCAACCTTCCCAATTCCTAATCCATTAGCGTAATTAGTACTTAAGCGTATAACCCAAACAGGTAGTAAGACGCGGTGCTAAATAATAATAATAATAATAATAGTAATTTATTTCTAATGTCAGTCTCCCAAGATACCCAATCGGAACGAAATATTCAGCGGCGCAGTCGCTCGAACCCTCAATCTTACACTTGACAAAAATAAATATTGTATTTGTGTTCAGATGCAGGGATAGCATATTAATAAGTCGCTATTACTCGTAATATTATGCATATAAACAAAGTTATATCGTAAACCATATAAATCTGCACTTCTAAATGTTTGTTTATTATAGTTTAAATGCACAGTTTTGATTATTTTACTGTAGGTATTTTGCAACGTTGCAATTTTAACTTTTGTCAAGGAGTGTGGCGTGTTTTGGAAGGTTTTGCAGGGAAAACTTGCCCGGGGGAGGGGGGAGTAGTATTCGACAGACTATTTCTACGAAAGCATGTAACTGCCATACTACCCGACATAAAAACGTTTACCCACATAGGCCTTCAGTAAGAACTATTTCATGTTCAAAGAACACAATTAATTCCAGGTGAATCAAATAGCTGAGTTAATACAAGATACGATTGTAATGACATTTCCATCTACCCTTCTTGATAATGTTAGCTACGACCGCTGCAAATCATTGGAACCATTTTTGAAATATTTAGTTATAAAAATCACTCCAGTAAACTACCCTTGATTTTAGGGCTAGGGTCAAAATAATGAAATAAAGTCCGGAGGTACATCCATAGTATCTATATACAAAGTTTGAACAAAATTCATCGAAGCGTTTTGGATCCCTGGCCAGGGGCGGACGGACAGACGTGTAAAATCCACTTTTTTTGGGTTCGGATTCACATGCAACGTAAGGATTCGTCATAATCTCGAGATCGATATGTCACGATTACAATACTTTCTCTTGATTTGAGAAAGTAAAAATGTAAACTCCTTTATTTTGATGAGAACATGAAAATTTGTTGGCAATCGAATTCTAACCACATTTATTTAGGGGAGTTTGACGGTTGAGCAGTCGGAAGCGCAGGTAACTTGAGCTTGGTGCAATAATTCTAGAGGTCTCGGGTTCTAGTCCCGGCATGGTAAATTGTCGGCGAATGTTTGTTGTAGGTCATGTACCAGAATCCATAAAGTCTATGTTAAATACCTTTCAATTAAATAAATTGAGTGGGGGGTGATTTTAAAGTGTTTTTTAATTATTTCTCCATGCAATTTATAGTATAAGCATTCCTAATCTTTATTCCATTATTTATATTAATGATTTAAATGAGTGTAAGTAGTTGACGTCTCAAATTTATGGTAGAAACTGCCCCAAGCCCTCTGGAGTTCAATTACAGCTCTTTCCAAGGTAGAATTGAATACTTCATTTTCCAAACTATCTTGTGCACCCCTAGTCCTCCCATAGCTCTGGCTAATCGTTCCACTTTACTCTTACGTGCTGTACATCTTGAAATGTTGGCGCACTTTCATTAACGAGACTTCTTGTTCTTTGATACCTACAATATTTCCAAAACATTGCAGAGCAACTTAGTGGCTTTCGACAGATCAATATTTTGTAATTGTAATCATTTTGAGACAGCATACACTTGACTGCAAAGTATTAGGGAGAATTACGAGACTAAATACATTTTCAAACATTTCAAATTTTTTATCCAAATGCTTTTGCACTTTAGATTTATTCTTTGTTTTTGGTCAGTAGAATTATCTGTGGTAAAATTCTTCACAACATGTAAAATTAGATCTCAGGGCATGCAATGACGAGTTCCTCGATTACCAACAAGTTTAGTTACTTAATGTATTTTAGCAGACTTGTAGAAAGAGTACAGAAATCACCCTCCATCTTTTACAACTATTTTAATAAAAAAAACGACATTTCAACTGAATCAAATAATTGTTTGACTTCAAGTGATGCTGATATAGCGCACTAAATGAAGATTGTGTGCGTCCCACCGTACCGGAATACCGCACATAACAGCTGCTCCATCTTAACTTTGACTACGTATTTTATTTAGATCCAGGACACAATGTTTTAAATTATCTTACACAAGTTTTGTAAGACCTTTACAGTAAACCCTAGAAATGATTTATTCACATTAATTTTATTTGGAACATCGTTCTCGCCTTTTTCAATGGAAGCACACCGAACTACTATACAGAGTGGATCTTTTTTATTCTCTTGGGTGATGTCAGAAATAATGGAAAAAATTGTACTTTCTTTTCTTACAGAATTGTAAGGTCCCAGCTTTATTATACATATAATATAGATATTCTACTTGTTATATTGCTCATAAAACTAATCATACTCATATTTTTATTTAACAGATTTCAAATAACGAAAAAGTAGAAAAGAAACTATTTTCCGTTCCTTAATGGGCCCCCAGAGCTGTGGGGCCTGGTGCTATCGCTATAAGTGTGACGCTAGCCTTTGCGTATTATGACCGACAACATTTATCTGCTTGATCGACACTAGTTAGCGCAACTACTTTAGTTGTATTTTAGTTTGCGTGATTAAGTTGTATATAACATTCCTTCTGGGTGAATAGTTATGTTGGTTGTGTATTTTTGTTGTTGAGTGCATTACATACAAGTATAAGATATATCATTTCAGATTAGTTGTTGTGAAAGTTTTGATTATGTGAACTAGAATCAGATCAACAAAATTGACAAGGAATTTATAATACATTAACCAACATTAGTTTGTTTGACGTAAAAGAGTTGAATGGTAGAGGGTTTGACTTTAGCGTGAGCAAACTCATGATGTAATCAATCTATTTAAAATACTAACATAATCTAATTTGCAATAAGGCTTATGTCTCATGTCTGGGGGATGGTACACAAACACTGAATGTCAGAAACACAACGCTATCATCACACAGACTAGGATTCAACGAATACAGAAAGTTAGTAATCTGTCGACTCATCTCACGGAGGAACGCTAGGCAAGGCGTTAGTCTCCTTGGTCTACTTTTCCAACTGTGGGGAATTTGGGATTTGAATCCCAGCTAGGTTTGTCGAGAGTTACTTTTTCTAAATTAAGGTAAAATAATTCTTTAACTGAATCCTTTCTCATCCATACCCTATTAGTGTAAAACAGGTATACAGAGCAAATAAGGAAATAAAAAAACTATGTGTGTGTTAAAGATTCCTTAACAAGACTTTGATAATGTATTTCACCTGAATAGAACATAGTACGGTAATTACTATTCACATTAATGTGAATTGTGTGGAATATTGCAACCAAGACCGGAAATAACCCAAATCCTATATCACAAATAGACAAACGGCTCATTCCAAAAAAGTACGTCTTTTAATCCTTAGTAGCTTTTAACTTTAGTCTCGAAACACCCTTAGTTAGATTCACAAGAAACATTTAATGATCTAGCACCAAACCAGAAGGTGAGCAGACATCGCTACCTAGTAAGTCTACTGGGGATAAATGCCCATTGTTTTGAAACATAATTGTTGCCGAGAATAGTAAATGAAGGGTACAGGACAAGAAAGATGATTTCTAAAATATATTATTTAGACAAAACCTAATTTTAAGACTTATTATAATTGATATAGCTCTGACATTTACAATTTCCAGTCCCTCACTACACATCGAGATAGTTCTATCCAGTCTACCTCATTACAACTTATCCCTATATTGTGATATTCTATCCAGTCCACCTCATTACACCCTATCTCTTTCAGGTCCATTCTAATGTGATCCTTCATCTGCGTCTAGATCTTACCAATGGGTTCTCCAGTTTTCCCTGAACAAGGTTCTAGAAACTTCCATTCACACTGCATGTCCTGATCACAGTAATATAAGATAATTGATTATCCTCACAATGTCTTGTGATTAGTACAGGGTATGCAACTTATCATTATGTAACTTCCTTAACTACTCAGAAGCCTGACCTGGATTCTACTCCAAAGTATACAGTTTTAAGCTATTTGTTTAGCGTTTCATGAACATAACTCCTCCATAAATGGGTTACTCTCAATACTACACCTAATGTTCTACTCTATAGGAGAAGGTCTTAACCATCTTGAGTACTTTTTATTCATAAAATATTGATATAATATATTTAGATCGAATTAAACTGGGTATCTTTTTAAAACGTGTATAATAATTTTCCAGGCATTTTCAATGAGATAATTTGATGAATATATTTTTATTTTATTAAATTAGCTTGTTCATCAAAACTTTAGTTGTAGAGTAAGTTCCTTTATACTTGAAACATAGAGATTTCAAAATTGTCTTTTATGTGGGATTAAGGGTCATATTTCCATATTCTAAGAAACATCTTGAAATATCTGATTTTTATTACAAGTATATTATGATTAATCAAACATAATTTAACGATTTCAATATTATGGTTTTTTAAAATCTTCTTTACATCACCACCTTAAATCTAGCCAAGCACCTATGGGTATAATTTGGTGTACACATTAACAATGTCGAACTATCCAGATCCTATTGTATACAGACAGTATTATTGTAAATTTATTAACAACACACAACCATTCTTGGCTAATTCGACATGGTTTAATCCGGACCCACCATGACCCTCCATGATGTTACTAATTAAATCAATGATAAAAAAATAACATTAATTCAAATTTTGGATGGAAATATTTGGATAGTTCGAATCCTACATTTTGTTAATTTTCTAGTTTGTACTCATTTCAAACCTAACTTAACGATCTTTATTAAACCACCCCATATGCCGAGAATGCTAAATAAAGTTTCCTAAAACAGGAATATGTTGGCTCGACTTTCGTCGCTTCTGTGTGACGATATGATCACGTGACACCAGCAGGGTGGAGGTAAACTTTCAACTCGCAAGTCCTCAATGATTTACGTCTGCGATTTTCCTATGTTAAAATTTCCAGGGTTTTATATTTTGCGTTCAAATTTTTCTTGTTTTTTCATGTATGTTTGTATTGTGTATGTGTTTTATATAGCATACATAAAAGTTTGTGTTTGTATGTAACATATTTTGTGTACCAGTTGCGTAAATACTCATAATAATGGTTAGTTTGAATTTTGGATGTTTAGAATTTTTTAGATATCTCTTGGACTTTGAATAAAAAAGTTTTACTGTACTTTTGAACATTTTATTCATCTGTACCGAGTCTATTTTGTTTGTAGTCCGCCTCTCTCTAGTAGTAATAATAATTGTTGGCTCTCACACAGTCCATCTTTTATACCATTTTTCGCGGCGGTCAAAGATGTGTAAGGTTCCCCCGAAACATAAGACTGGAGACCAGAGGTCAAAACTTAATTTGATTAATAAACCAGTAGTATGATCATAAGACATAATACGGCGATGATCCTTATGTTTCTCCTCACTCCGGAATGTTCAATCTGTGTTCAAGCTTCACACACGCTCGGACAGATATCACGGAATCTGCTGAGCAATGACAAGTTTGCTTGTCTTTCATTCCGTGAATTGCTGCCTTGTCGCTCTAACTAGGAGGTTATGAGAATACAATCACTATCACTAATATAAAACATTGTACTGGCCTTATATAAAATGTAAGTTCAGTACATAACTAAATTTTTTTCAAAATATTATTCAGCTGACATACCACAAATAACATATATAATTAGCATAAGAAATCAACCAAAATTATTTTGCATGTTTATATAGGTCTACACAAGCATATAAATCAGCTAATAGTGTTATATAAAGTTAATGATTCATAATTATTTTGAGACTACTATAAAATAAGACTTTCAATTTAGTTGTGACACTCGTCACAGAAATATGACCTGAACTCAGAGTAGGATGTGCAGTTTCCATGAGCCCATTCTTTGCACTGACTACACTGAATCCAGTCTTCTGAAGATGGCTCTAGATATAGATCACTACAAACTAAACAGCTATTTCATATTTTCTTGATGCACATCTTCTGGTTGTGTGAACAACGTTTTTGCTGCGCATGATATGTTTTTCTTAGCCTCGTTGGCTTCTTTTAACTTGAGTTTTTCTTGCAGCGGTTTATTAACAGGAGTAGACGTTAACACCTCAGCTCTCTGGCATTTTCGTTTCCCGAGTGCAATTTTTTCATAGTCACTAGGTGACCTGGTGGTCTAGGGGTAAGATGTCGGACTTCTGTGCTGGGGGTCCGGGGTTCAATCCTCGGTCCCGACACAGATTTATCTGATTGCCAAACCCTTCCTTCACCTCTGACAAGACGTGTATTAATCACAACTTGTGAAAGTGTGGAATGCCAGGCCTCCACCGTGGTTCGGATCCCACGTTAAACTGTAGGTCCTCCATTTCATCTCACAATCACCCTACCATTACACACTAGCGTAAGTACGTATAACCCGAACGGGTAGTAAGACGCGGTGCTAATAATAATAATTATTCATTGTCACTTGACGCGGTGCTAATAATAATAATTATTCATTGTCACTTTTAGGAATAGGACTTAGGTCGAAAGGCCTGAGAGTTTTATTTATTTTATTATTATTAATATTGATGTAGACTTGGCTGGGCTACTTTCTTGAGAGGGAAAGCACCCGAAGTAGTGGATATAGTTTTGTCCAAATTTAAACCACCAGTGTTTGGGCGGACCTCTGAATAATTTGGGCGATCTGTTACAATGGCTGGAGCAAAGTCTTCTTCACTAAAAATATGTGGGTTGTAAGGAAAAATTTCAGATTTTGTGAAGCCACTGACAACATTTTGAATTGTGGCTCCTTTTAAATAATCAAGAGCAAGTATTTTGCAAATGTCATACTGAATAATGATTCGACCAGCATGACTTTTCTGAAAGACATTCTTCATCTCTTGCTCAAAATGTTTCTATACAAGCCCATAGACATCAAGGGGCTGCATTTTGTTAGTTTTTTGAGGGGCAAATGAAACAAAAACTATGTTGTTTCGTGTGGCATATTCCAATGCTGGATGATATTTATGAGCCTCGTGACTGTCAAGAAGGATGATTTTCTTCTCCTTTGCAGGCCTCACAGTTTACACAAAGAACTGAAGAAACGTTGGTCCATTCACCCAACCATTATCGGTGCAACATCCTTGAGTTCCAGACGGGGCACCATCTAAAAGTCTTCCTTGCATCCTTTTTCTTACAAAAAAAAAAAGGGGAGGGGGAATAAACGAACCGGCAGCATTGTAACAACGAGCTACAGTTGCTAACTGTCCGCACTCAGCACTAGCTATCACCCCAACTAGTCTTTCCCTCGAGTACTAAACATCTTTGGTGGTCTATTGGTGGTTGTTTGGATACCTGGTTCATCCATATTGTGGATATAACTGGGTCCAAGATTGTTATTTTCTACTGGTTTCCAATAAATTGAAAAGAAACGCTCCACTTGAGGCCTACTAAACCCTCTTGCACGGGCAATGGAAGTAGCCTCCGGGGACCGTAACACAACCTCCGGATGGCGATTCTTAAATTTTGACAACCAGTCCTCTCTAGCCCTTCCAGTTTTGAACGGTTTGGTTAGCTTTTGCGTACTCAAAGCTGATTTTAATAGATCTACTCAGGTTTATCCATAAAAAATGATGTCTATAAATATAAGATCACACTTCAACAGGAGAATGAGTTGAAAGATGAAGACTGTTTGAAATCTACCTAGTTTTTATTCGCTTGACCCCTTCTTCGAGTGGAGATATAAGTTTGAAAACGGAATTTCATACTTTTTGCTACAGATGACATGCTTTGTGTTTTTATGTCCTCTAACGCATTTCTCATTGAATCTTCGGACCAATTAGCTTGTTCTGTTTTTATCTTGTAGTTGTAAACTATCTAAAAAGTGTATATAAAGATGATATAAATAGTATAAGTACACTATATATTTAAATGTGAATAATGGAGGCGTATTTAGTTATTACAATTAGCCCTAAGGGGCGTATTTACCATTCTGCCACCCACAGGCACTAGATAATTTCCCGACCACCTTTCCTACCTTAATTTATCCCCTTTTAAATACCTAAACGCTATCTGTGGAGTAACAGAAAAAAAGACTTACATATTTGATTATTTATTCTAGTGAAGTTTTAAATCTAGTAAGAAACCAAGCAAAGAGTTGTAAATAGAACTGTGTTGACAACGAGCCCGTGCACGGTCAGTCTTCGTATCATTATTGTTATCAGTCTCAACTCCTGCTTGCAACGTGCAACAACAGGGATGATAAGGAAAAGGCGTGTGCAAGCTTTGTTTGCTGCTGAGACTGAAGGAAATACTGACGAGTGAGCGCACACTCACACAGTACTACTGTCACTTTCTACCATCACTTGAAAGACTGATAGACTGAGACTGATGTGATCAGTATTTTCGTCAGTCCGTCCATCAGTACTGCCCCAACACGATCAGTCAGAATGTCAGTATTAATTTTTACTTTATTAGACAGTTAGACTGATCGTATTGGGGCCCTTATTTGATGTACATAATAAGAAAACTGTATATAATATATTTCTGCTGAGCGAACTGGTAAATTTTCTCCATAAAGTGACGTTCAATAATTGAGATGATTGGCAGTGCATTTGGGTGATCCTCTGTCATGTTTGTAGGCAGCTAATTTTGTACTCATCTCAGCCACGAAAAGGTCTAGTCCGTTCTTCCACTCGGATAGAAGCTAGATTACATGTGAACATTCGGAGGACAATGTCAACATTTGGGCAGATCACCTGTAGTTCCTATTTACATATAAACTGACACAACTCAAGAGGACTTAGTTTCTTCTCAAATCTAGTGTTTGTTAGAAGATGAGCCTTTAAGTGCACTAACACTTCAACTAGTGTATCCTCAGTTGATACACAACAGTAACACTATTGCTTCAAAGTGCTAATAAAGTGGTGGGTTTATCCCCCTTGTAGTTCGCACTCCTGTCTCCTATACTACTAGTAGTATTATTGTTCTGCCACGCTACCCTGTTGCTGTTGCTAATAAGCAATGACTACTGGACTTGAAACATTGGGGAGGGGAAAAGGCGGGTAGCAGGAGAAAGTAATATTGTCATCACTTCTACCCCTTCCACCATATATTATGTCAACTTCACCATTAACTTCAATGCACGAAAGAAAACTGCCCATCACAAAGATCAAACACCCACTGAAACCATAGAATTATTTTACCTGGCAGAGAAAAAATAACTTTTTTTTTTCGCTCTTCAAAATCCACCACCCCTAAAATTTGCTGCCGTAGGCACGTGCCTACTAGGCCTATGCGTAAATCCGCCCTTGATAGCACTAAATATCAGCCTAATTATCCTGTGCACCCACCACCGACAAACCAGCCTAGATAAGTCTGACATTTATATTATATTAATAGCTATAATTTAGCTAAATAGAATCTTGGGTTAGCACAACCTTAATAAGTTGTGTTCTTGATGGCGCAAGTTGTGTACTCGCGAAAGGATACACCAAGCAAATCCTTTTATTTCAGTGGTGGTCTGAGCAACTTGCTGTACTACTGCGCGTTACCACCGAGCCACCCTCCCCGCCACAAAGAGCCCGCCAAGGTACTTCTGAGGCTGTACGGACAGATCCATGGGGAGAGGGCCTTAGAAGGTCTCATCACCGAGTCTGTCATCTTCACCCTTCTGTCAGAGAGCCAACGAGGGCCACGACTGTTTGGAGTGTTCCCAGGAGGACGTCTCGAGGAGTTCATTCCGGTAACTGTCAACAACTGGCCTGTAAGGGTCATTGTTCCAGGATATATTGTCTGATGGTAGTATAATAGGCCTAATTTTGAACAGATTTGTTTTTACCCCACACCTCCACCCAAACTAGTCTTATCTTCAGCTGCCAACTCTACTTTGTTTCCTGTGATTTCATATCATCCCACGAAAGATCTAACCATAAGTTTCCTATTATGTAAACATGAGAGAAGCTGTTTGTTATCTAGTGTCTAATGACCTCTCCTTGTGGAGGTTATCTAGAAATTCCGAGGCATTTCACTTCTTTTTTGGAACTACAGTAAATTGAGATGTTTATTCAGTTTCATGGATTTAGATTTATTTCAACTAATCAGCTGTATGGAAAAAACCCAGAAATGTCTTCTCTAATTGATTTTCTTTGAAGAAGGTTGAGCAACAGTTTTAACTTGCAATTATCTTCAAAATGGTGAAAAAAACGAGTTTGCGAGAATATCTGCACGCAAAATTGTAAAGTAAATTATTTACTGGTGGGGGGTTATTATCGGCTTAAATTTAGTATAACTATACATTCATATGAGGTGAACACAATGAAATATTTATAATATGCTAAAGAAAAATAATTTTTAATGTATTATAAAATTTAAAAGTGGTAGGATTAGATCATTTTCAATTATCTATAACGGTGACCTGGGAGTCTAGGGGTAAGGTGTCTGAATTCTATGCTGGGGGTCCAGGGTTCAATCCCCGGTCCCGGCACAGATTTATCTGATTGCCAAACCCTTCCTTCACCTCTGACAAGACGTGTATTAATCACAACTTGTGAAAGTGTGGAATGCCAGGCCTCCACCGTGGTTCGGATCCCACGTTAAACTGTAGGTCCTCCATTTCATCTCAGAATCACACTACCATTACACATTAGCGTGAGTACGTACAACCCGAACGGGTAGTAAGACGTGGTGCTAATAATAATTATTATTATCTATAGATACTGTTATTTTTATACCCCGATATTGATTTACTCTCATTTTATAGTGTGCAATGTTATTAAGATTTTTTTACTTAACTCCACTTGTTAATTTTATTCATATTTCCAAATTAATGATTGAAAATATAAATTTGAAATATGTTTTTCATGAAAATTCTTGATGGCTGTACAAATAGTAGAGGCAACAGCAACACAAATTAGCATAATGTAATATGCCCGGCTGAGGCATAAGATAAGATAATGACACAGCCAAGGCCGTAGCCAGCCTATAATTTCAAGGGGGGGGGCGGGGGGGGGGGGTT
>CABFWB010000422.1:37339-69387 GCA_902151455.1 Timema bartmani | reverse complement strand
GGGCACATCCCCAAATTGCTGGAAGCTAGAAAAAAATTCTAAATTATAAACAGTTCTAGAAGCTCTCTGAAGTGGTTTTTTCATGGTAAAATAACTCACAAACTGCTGAAAGCTTGGAAAATGTCTAAATATTAAACACTTTTTGAAGTTCTCTGAAGTTTTTTTATGGTAAAATAACCCCCAAAATGCCGAAGGCTAGGAAAATTTCTAAATATTTAACACCCCTAGAAGGTCTCTGAAGTGCTTTTTATGCTAACACAGCCCCCTAATTTGTATTTGTATCTTAATTTTAATATTGTTTGAACCATATATATTTTGTTAATAACATTTCGCGGGGGATTTGAACCCCCAAAACCCCTCCCTAGCAATGGCCTTGGACACAGCCAGGTAAAGTGGTCAGTGTTAATGGAATGATGGAAGTTACCACTTGCTATCTTTCCCCACACACATGTTACATTCCCTGACAAGATGTGTTCGACTCGAAGAATGTCTCATTGTCGATGTTGTATGTTATACTTGTCCAGGCTCGAGCGCTCACCACAGATGAGCTGAGTGATCCGACACTTAGTTGCCTGATTGCCGAGAAGATGGCTCTGGTACACATGATGGACGTCCCAATTAACAAGGAGCCTCATTGGCTGTGGGACACAATGGACAGGTGAACTCGACGATTCTTTGCCTTGTCCAACAATTTGATTGGAACAACACTTTTTAAATCGTGTTTGTAGTTTTCATAAAAGAGCATTGAATTATTAAAATCTTGGATAAGTTTACCGAATTACTTGGAGGCCATATAGTATATAAATTTCAAAACACTATAAACCCCCCATGGGTGGGCACGTGGACTAAATATTAGGCAAATTTAGTCCTGTGACATGAAGTCTGGGGCTAAAATCCTAGCCCAAAGGTACTCACTTTTAGGGGTGTGGGAAGCTTCAAAAACTTCAACTTAACTTCAAAGATTCATTCGCTTTGACTTTGATTCAAAAGTAAAATTATGAGTACAGTTGAGAAGTTTTTTCGAAACGATATTTAAAGTTAAAACACATACGGTATTTATATTTATTAATTTAATTTTCTGCTGGTAACTTGATTTATCATTTTAAGATGAAATATATTAATTATGTTTGAAATCTAATATTTTGTGAATTATATTTAATGTCTATATTTACTTACATAGTTATCAGACACTTTAGCTAAGTCAGTAGCGTGTCTGTCTACTGAGCTAAGGGTCCCATTTAGACTCTAAGCATGATCAAAAAATGTATTATTTGTGAAATGTGGGTTCACCCTTTCACAGTGATGTATTAACAGCTGGGGACTGGACGTTGTGCCTGTCCTAGTCTTAAATTAATTTATGTCATATGAAGCTATGACAGGCCTAACAAGCCGGTAGTGGAAAATATATGACTTGATTTAAAACTGACCATAGGCTGGAAACAGTCATGGATGTAAAAAAAAATTTATCTACATAGTTATATAAAGTATAATGTTTTTATCAAACATCGCTCATTTTTTTAAAATATTCGAACTTTAATATGGCTTGGGGAACATCTCATATTATTCGGCTCGACTTTTATTCAAATTTAAAAATTAGACTTGGCTCACCTCTTCTCATTTTGGTCCCTCAGTGTTTTCCATTTCCTTCCTTCCTCGACTATACCCCATTAGTTGTTGATATGTCTGATTGCTGAACGCTAATATTAGCATGGCTCATTTAGTCAATTGGTTCAGAAAGTGTACGTTAAATCGGTGGTTTTCAAACTGGGGTACACGCATGACTTTAAGGGGGTACACAAGCATTCTTAAAGGGAAAATCGGCAAAAGGACTGTAAGAGAACCAACTGTGGCGGAGAATTATCGAGGAAAAGGTTCTCCTTTGATTACCTGTCATTTGTTATTTGGGGAAAGTGAATTGGGGTGGGGGATGAGTACATAAGACATTTAGTCATAACTAAGGGGACCAATCTAAAAATTGTTTGAGAACCACTGCCTTAAATAAATAACAATATTGTCTGGTAAAATATTGACTATGTCTAGCTGCTATTTACAAATAACGGTCTAGTAGGGTAATATACCAATATATATGTATGTTGTCAAAATGGAAACAGTTGAGCCATTTTACAAACATTGGTCACATTAATAACCAAGCATTAACTGTCCTCTTTGTATTATTGGGCGTTGAATTAAAAAATCCCCCTAATCCAAACAGAAAGTACACAATTTGTTGTTGGCAGTTGGAACATCTATAAAATTGTATAGGAAGAGAAAAGGAGTTTGCTATCTACTTTTCACAAGAGAGTGACTTAGAATACTGAGTGAAATTGCCGGTTTGATGCCCGAGTTTGGAATTGAGAAGTCGACAAATGGAGGCTATTTATTGACTCCTAAAATACGTCTAAAAGCTGTTCTTCTGTACAACTTAAGGAAAGTTATGGGAGTTTTGAACTGGTTCTAAAAAAAGATAAGAATACAAAGATGATTGATTACTGGATGATCTAAGGAGACTTTAAGTACTGAGCATACTTCTTGGTCAGCAGGGTGGGTATACTAAATAAATACCCAAGTTTCCTGTGCGAGTGGGCCAGCCGAGCAAGAGATTAACACTGGGAACAAAAACAATGGCCTGCAAGAAGACCCTTGCTCCTGGAAATAAGAATATCTTGCATAATCTTGTCAAACCCCCCCTCCAAAAAAAATAACTCTGTCACCAGCCACTTCATATAAAGCTGGTCCTCATGAAACAGTTTAAGGCATTGCAAAATATGAAAACTGCTTCAAGTACTTCTATTTCCCTAATCTTTCAGAAGATGAACTAGGACAAGTTTTCTTTGTAGGGTCGGATATAAGAAGACTAATGTCAGGTGAAAACTTCCTTTCTTCAATGAAAGACGTTGAACAAGAAGCTTGGATTGCTTTCAAAAATGTTGTCAATAAGTTACTTGGAAACACAAAGGACCCAAATTACTTAGCTATTGATGAAAATATGCTAGAAAATTTAAGGCTTTAGGATACTCAATGAATAGAAAAATTAACTTTTTGCATGAACACTTAGAATTTACCCCAGAAAATCGTGGGGGAGTAAGTGAAGGACAGGGAGAACATTTCCATCAGGACATTAAAGAAATAGGAAAAGGTACCAGGGTCGGTGGAATATTAATATGATGGGAGACTACTGCTGGATGTTAAACTGTGAAAATAATACATATCACTCATAAGGAAACGCAAAAAATAAAAAGGCACTCTAAAACCTCCGAGTAAGGTAAAGATATTTTAATTCTTAAAATGGATGCATTTAATCAATAATAAATATAATATGAGATGTTCCCCAAGCCAAATTCAAGTTCGAATATTTTTAAAAAATGAGCAATGTTTGATAAAAACATTTAATCAATAATAAATCTATTAAATCCCAAAATAAACTATTTTTATTTATTTAGTCTGTTTCACTACTAATTTCGCTATCTATGCTCCTACCTTAAAATGACTGTCAATTGTGAAAAAACTATGTGAAAGAGAAAAACTGAAATATTCAGATTCAGTGCTAGGGGAAAAAACTAAGAAATCAGTGAGAAATGTTTGACAAATTGAATACTATTAAAACTATATATGCAGTGGTGCACCCAGGGATATTGTTTGGAGGTAGAGGGGGGTCTATTTGAAACTGTACTTGAGGAGTTTCATATAAAGTGTCATATGGCAGCATTTAAAAATATATCCTCAAGTACATATTTTAAACTGACTGTGAGTTCAAGGAATAATATGAAAGCACAAAATAAACTTTTGGAGATATTGAAATCTTGATTATTTATATTCCAAAACTGTTACTACAGTTATTATTATTTCCAAACTGTACTACAGTAATTAAAAATAACATCGTGTCTGTGTTTTTGTGTGTGTGTTTATAGTGTGTGTTTGTCTATGTTTATTTTTATTTGTGTGTGTGTTTGTGTTTTTATTTTTGAGTTTTTGTTTGTGTTTCTCAATAAGGAAAACCTCTTAAGATGGGGTGCTAGTGAGCGTGAGTTTAGGGCAGTATTTTCGAGGTTTTATAGCATAAACATTTATTTGGCCAAAATAAATCAAATATTTCTTCTATAGAGTCATAGAGTTTAGTTTTCCGCACATGCTAATCTCAACAGTTCTTTAACATCTGTCAAGGGTGTCCTGGAATTTAGTGACAACTTTTTCTCTGCATTTAAAAAGTTTGTCACCAAATGCCGCTATGCTCATGAGAGATATTCAAGAACTCTTGAGATTAGCATGTGCAGAAAACTAAACTCTATGATTCTATAGAAGAAATATTTGATCTATTTTTGCCAAAAAATGTTTATGCTATAAAAACTGCAAAATTAATGCACTAAACTGGTGCTCACTAGCACCCCACCTTAAATAAAAATAAACAAATGTTGATTCTTTCTCAGAGTACAGTATAAGGGCAGCCTAGTCATTATTAATGTAATTTTTTACATTTTTAGCAGAAATTTAAAATGATGTAAATTATATAAAGTGAAGACATATTTAGTCAAGATTATAAGAAATATTAATACAAAGTATTGAGTCAAAAGACTTAAAGAAACAAATTAATTTTTCAAATAAAACTGAAGTATTGTTAACAAATGAAGATATTGGATTAGGATAGAATCTTCAAGGTAGTAAATAAAAAAAATTGAATGGAAATGGGAAATTAAGGGGAAATATAAAAACTACTATTTAGCTGCTATTAGATAATGAAGTGAAGTAGGTTGAGCTAATTATAGCCAAATATGGAAGATATTATTTTGGAGATTATATTGGCACTGGCGATACTTGATTAAAGGGCTTGGAATGACAAAGGTGATGCTTGAAGAATGTAAGATTTAATTAATTCTGTTTGATTACATATTTTATGGATATTATTATTTATAAGCTAGTTTTAATTCTTAAAGTTGATCTTGGTGTCCATGGGGTAAAGCTCTCGTCTCAAAATCCAATGTTCGCGAGTTCAAACCTATCCGGGATCGACAGATTTTTCTTGAACGATAAAAATCCATAGCACAACTTCTTTTGGAGGGGAAGTAAAGTCTTCTATCTCATGTTGATTATGGCATGTAAAAGAACCCTGGAAGGTATGTGAAAATACCTTTCCTGGCAAAATTGATAGGTCATTTCACCCTCATTAAAATTCTCATGTGCTGATATAGTCAATTGGTTCAGAAAGTGCATGTTAAATACCTTAAATAAATAGAATTTAAGTTACTAAGTTAGTTATTTCCTAACTATTTATTATAAACGGTTACTTTGGAGCATCTCTCATTGAATTTCTACTTAATAACCGGGTATAACATTTTCCTAGCTATGGTCAATGGGAGAGTTAACATACTAATAATAAAACACCTAGTTAAAAAAAATTATAGTGTTTGGTAATACGCTTAGAAATAAATTATTTGGAAATATAGCCAATAACCACGCGGATTAGTTTAAAAACCGAGCGGGTATCAAGATGTGGTGCCTAAAAGAAAAAAAAGTGTGCAGATTAGCATCAAGATGGTCTCTTGTCGAATACATGAAGCTCGGGGCTTGATCATCAACTGCACTGAGGATGATTTTTCCTGAATGGTTTATCATTCTCCCTCCATGCAAATGTGGGTGCACTTACTCTAAATTAAACCTTCTTAATCTATAGCTCATAGCGTCATTAATACAAAGGTGTATAACCCAAACAGGTGGTAAGTTGCGGTTTAGTTTGGTTTGCCATTGATGGGGGAGATAAGATTAAAATCATGGTTGGGAGTATTGATGGTGGTTTTTCCTTCTCCTTTCATGCAATTTGGTACATTCCCTCTAAATTATACTTTCTCCCTCTCTACATCGGTAGTGTAATTAGAGCCATCCAAGTGCAAATGATAAAAATGCAGGGTTTAATGTAAATTCTTTGTGTTTGGTCACAGGTGGATGGACAATATTAAAGAGTTTGCCGGTAAGAGTCACAATGATCCGGTGAAGAGAGAAAGGGTACAACGAATCCTGAGCTACAATCTCATTCAGGAGCTACACTGGCTTAAGTGAGTTATCTCCTTAATTGACTATTAAATATTTCTGATTTAATCCTATCTCAATAACCCCTATAACAATTCTAAACCATAAATTTACACCCCTCTCTATGGGATCAATACTTGAAGATCACGGCACAGTTAACAAGAAGTTTTAATGATTCAAAGCAGATCAGAGTGGTTGTAAAGTAACCCGAGCTATTTTGAGAATATTTAAATATTCATGTCAAAAATTCACTCTTAATGTCAAAGACTAACATTTTAAAACCTTCAGAGTTAAGCTATGTTCACTATAATACACTCTAATAAGAATTCTAGATGTTGAATTTCGGTACCTACCAAGAAATAAGTTTCTATTTCTAGATTGGTTGGGTGACTGATTCATATTCTCTGTCCTGCTTTGAAGATAAGTACTTCCTTTCTGGTTCTGTATAAATTATATTCCACCTACTAACAAGGCCTGTAGAAAATATTATTCATCGTGCATAATGAACAGGCTCATCAATCTTGCATATCCCCACTAAGCACCAGGTAGATATTATTGAGTGTTGTGATAAAAAAACAATGTTTGACATATTCTAACTTGTTGAAACACACAAATCAGACAATTACCTACTTAAAGTACATTTTCAGTTTCAAATTATATCTACAATAACTCATTCAAGGGATGATATTACTCTTTGAATTAACATGTTTATTTAGATGTATGTTTGCGTTCATTTCTGTGTTTTAGCACAGTTTTGCATTCTGCAACGACATGGACAAGATGTCAGGTTCACTAATAACTAGTTTTGGAAATTAAAACTGGATTTTAGGAAACTCCATGTATTTTACATTTTTCCTTGGAACAGCCAAAACCATAATATAGTTATTTTGCTAACTTTTGAAACTCTCCGGAAACTAGGCAAACTCAAGTATGAAAATTTACCACTGTTTTATTATTATAATTGATCAAGATTTCTCAGGTCTCTAGCAATTGTACAGTGCTTCTGGTAGTGAGACGTGGAAATGTCAGAGTCCATCCATGCTGGGCCATTCCTCGGTATCGGAACATCATTTGAGGCTCACACCACCTTAAAGAGCATGGTATGAGGGAAATGACATCCTATGAAAGAGTTCATTTTATGTTACAAGCCTTCTAATTAAAAATGCTTAGTGTGTAAGCATATGACGTTAGCAATCAGAGTAATACTCATGTTAAGTTAATATCTTTATTAATAGCGAGACTGTGTGTTGTCCATTGAGCAAGGTAGTTTTCCCCTCAGCTCAGTTAGAGAAAGGAAGGCACTTGCTATACTATAAATTAAAAATAAGAAATCTAAATGTTTATAAAAGCTTGCTTTGGTTTGTATGTAGCACAAAAGAGAAAATGTTGTTTGGAAAATCTCTTGTTGCAATTCCTCAGTATCCTTCAATAAATGTCTATTGCCATCAATTGAGAAAATATTCTAATTACTCATATTTTGAAAATCTAGCTAGAAAATGTTTTTATAATTAGTCCTCATTCATTAGAAACCTGAAAACTAAATATAAAACAGAAGTAATAACCATTAAAAAAGCCCATTTAATTATAAAAGTGGTTAAATTGATAAAGCAATGTTTTCGGGCAGCTAGTAATTGATAGTAAATACATTTATCAACGATTTTCTGATATTTCAGAGGTGACTCAATTTTGAAGATAAACTGTTTCTGTTGGGTGCTGCTCAAGTTAATATTGTTGACACGCAGTTGACTGTGTTGAATGTGGATGGAGGGGGTTGAGATGAGTGCCAGAGATTCTGGTTATTATAAGACTGGATGTGATCTTGTTTCGGTATGACAGCCTCTACAGGCACTTAGATCGATATCGTACTCAAGTGGGGACTCTTGGTGGTTGTCTGTACATGCAACCTCTAAGGCCACTGGGCATTTTGGGGCATCATTTAATTTGTAAATTTTGTAATTTTCTTTGTCAATTGTGTGAGATGTTGTTGGTCTGACTAATGCCCGATATCAGGCCTTTTTGTCTCCCTCTTCCTTTCATTGGTCGTACTGTAAAAGGTCATGATCGCAGAGCCTCTGTGAGAGGATGTTTAGCGTATCTTTTCTTTGGCTATGAATTGGTTGAATGATGGCCCAGTATTGAAGCGCTCAAATTGATGACTTCTATCTATATGTGGGAAGGATGTCAGTGGGAAATTGTATTTAATGGAGGGGGAATGGGTGAAGGTGTTAATATCTGCTGCTGCTGATGACACTTGGTTGAGATAATTACCAAGGTAATTGTCTTGGTTCCTTTCCAGGCAACACCTATGGTGTTTGTCGACTGAATACTTGGACTGATGATACCATCAAGGTATTTATTATTATTCCAGGGTCTGAACCCCCACTCTCTCATTGTTGGTTTTATTTGAACACAATGTTGGCACTCCAGACAACAATCAAGGATGTCCCCTTTTCCAACCAGTTTTGAGTCTGAATGCTGGATTTCCCTAAGCGCGCGCACGCGTGTGTGTGTGTGTGTGTGTGTGTGTGTGTGTGTGTGTGTGTGTGGATCGGGGTGTGGGTGTGTGTGGGGGGGTGGGTGTAATAAGGGAGGACATATTTATGGGGACACGGAGGTCAACCAATCCTGCATCGGTCTGAACTCCCATGTTATTTCATATACTGGGATATTTGTTGACATCCAAGACTTGACGGCTTTTAGTTTTTGACTGGGCCTCCTTTGAACTGTGAATGGCTAGCAACCTTTGTAATAATATAAACTTGCTACACACAAAAAAGTCAGAGGCATGGTGAGATGCTAGTACTCCTAACTTTAGTTTTAACACCAGTGGCCATTCTTGATATTTATTTGCATATCTATAATAAAATAAGGAATATGTATTATGCATAATGTTACCTGTAATTCAAAGGCTATAAAATGCAAACAAAAGGTTTCAATTCAAATAGAATAAGAATAATAGAGTATTT
This sequence comes from Timema bartmani, assembly GCA_902151455.1. Lineage (NCBI taxonomy): Eukaryota > Metazoa > Arthropoda > Insecta > Phasmatodea > Timematidae > Timema > Timema bartmani. Next base: position 60,403 of record CABFWB010000422.1, on the reverse strand, counting down.
ACAAAAATAGACCTGAGTATTTACAAAAATAGGCCTGAGTATTTACAAAAATAGACCTGATCATCTGAAATGGATTGAAAGACCCACACTGTGGTGTGTGTGAAGACAAAGTTGTTGATTTCACCTTGTCTGGTTTTCCTGTGACGGTGAGGTCAGGAGTCTAATCCTGGCTGGTAGTAAGGGTGGCTGTTCCCAATGGCTTATCACGCTCTCGACATAGAAATTAAGGTACACCTCCCTCTAGTGTATAGGCTACTTTTCTCCCCATTAGTATAAATATTCCAACAGCCCAGAGCACAGAGCAGATGGGTGATAAGCAAACAAAATGAATACACTGGCAAGGACACGTGGTTTAACCAGCCAGCCAGTTGTATCCACAGTTTATTTGTATAGGTTGAATAAATGAAGCCTCTGATTGTCACTACTGGCACTTGCCAGTCCACACAGTCCTTTAAATAATAATCATTGATGTTAATTATTAATTAATACCTGCTTGGGTGGTTGAATGGTCTAAGATGTCAATCTCGCAATAGACTTGACTGCCAATGACTGGGAGCTCTAGGTTGGAATACAGGTTGGGTGTAATGAGGGTGGTTTTTCTAAATAGTTTTAACACATTCCCTCCACACAAATATGGGTACACTTCCTCTAAACTCAACCTTCCTCATCCCTAACTCGATAGCATAACTAGCTAATGTGTTAATTTGTGTAGTGTGAAATTGTCATTTAATTAAATTACATATTTTGTGGTTTTTGGGATTATCAAGGAAACACCGAAATTACAATTTATTTTCATTCATATACTCTGGTACAAATTTGGCAAAGGATTTTACTGATTCCATAAAATAGTATTTTATGTTAATATTTTATTTAATGCTAAGTGTTTGTATTAAGGTGCTTGGATTTTGTTTTTCCTAAAAGGATAACTAAAGATAGTATAAATTTTGTTTCCATTTTAGGAAATTCTTGAAAAGTGTTAATTCCCCTGTTGTGTTTTGTCACAATGACTTACAAGAGGGAAATATTCTGCTACGAAATAGTCCCCCAAACAGCCTGGGGACTCGAATGAACGGGACACCAACCAAGAAACGAAGCGTCCAAATGACTCCAAAACATCAGCGGCTGGTAGTTATAGACTTTGAATACTGTTCCTATAACTACCGTGGCTTCGACTTTGCCAACCATATGTGTGAATGGTTGTACGATTACACCAATGAGCAGCATCCTTACTTCTGGGCTAGGACGGACAGCTATCCCACACAAGAACAACAGGTAACTTGCACCCAAAGGTCAAGCTCCCAATGTAGGGGAAAATAATAGAAGTTACATTCATCATAATTAGGTCATCAATTTTGCTATTGGTTTGCTACAGCTCTCCAATTTTTCCTATCCTAGGACCAATTTGTACATCTTTGTACCTTCGTCTGCCAACATCATTCACTCACGGATTCATCCATGATATTTTCAACATTCTTCTGTAGCCCTATCTTTCAAATGCCATTAATAGTTTTCTTTTAGTTTCACAAATGGTCCATGTTTCATATCCATAAAGTGCAACGCTCCAAATATATGCCTTAAGGAACCTTTGCAGATCTTCACTTTCAGCAAAACGTCAGAATTGTGCAAAGCTTTGTGTTATGAGAATGAGTGCGTATTACTCCTTGCGCTACAATTGAGCAGGAAATACAAAACCTTTATTAAAAAAGTACTCTTTAATCTAGAAGCTAACTAACCTTTTGATTTAACATTTTTAAACCTTTAAAAATACTATTTATTCATATAATATAAATTGATATTGCATAATTTTAGCAAAGTTTTACTTACATTCAAAACAAACTTTTTAAATAAATCTTAATCCATGATAACTCTACACATCTTGTTTGAACAGTCTCTTAAAATGGTTTGAATTAAAAGAATAATTTTTTTTGTAATTTTTCTCCTCGTTGTGCATTGTTTGAAGGAGCGGTTTATTGTCAGCTACTTGAGGATGATGCAACGAGAACAAGAGACTGAAGAAGTTTCTCAACAAGAGGTCACCAAGCTCTTGGCTGAGATCCGGACCTTCACACTGGCCTCCCACTTCTTCTGGGGGTTATGGAGCTTCGTAAATGCTTCCGTGTCCACTATCCCCTTTGACTACTGGGTAAGTGAACAAACATTACACCTGACCCACTTCGGTGGCTGCATGGTCTAAGGCATCACTCTCACAACAAACTTAGGCTGCCGATGACAAGGAGACTATGGTTTGATCCTGGTTGGGTGCACTGAAGGTGGTTTTTCCTAAATGGTTTCCCACTCTATTCACACAAATGTGGGTACACTTCCTTTAAAATCAGCTTTCCTCATCCCTGACCCATTAGCATAATCAGTACAAAAGTGCATAACCCGAACTGGTAGTAAGACATGGTTCTAAAAAAAATAATCCTGAGGGCACGGAGCACCAGGGGAAGGGGACCCTCAATATGATCATTCTGAACACTGACTTAGGGACAGTTTCTGAGTCTGACTGAGTCGCGGCTCAATAACAAACATAAAAGGACACCTAGATTAGAATGGAATGGTCCAGTTTTGCATATGAAACTGGACCATTCCATTCTAATCTAGGTGTCTTCTTATGTTTGTTATTGAGCCACACTTGAGGCGTACTGTCTATGAAACTAGTTCTTAGACCCGCCACACAAGACCTTTAGCTTTATCTTGACCATAAGAAAGAGGGGGTAACTTAATTCTGTCCTTTATATGTTGTTGCAGGAGTATGGCGAGGCTCGCTTCTCTGCATACTTCAGAAACAAGACAGAGCTGTCCAACTTGTCAGGAGTGGATGACATTATCTGAATCCCAGACTACCAACCGTCTTTATCAGGCTCACCATTCCAACAAATCTCTTCTTGGACACATTTTGATAGACAATTGTTAAACTCGTGTTGATTTCCAACCTTTCTCAAATTATATAGTATTTTGTTTTAACTCGCACCATTAAATACATGTATTGTTAAGTCACGAGTTTAGTTAGGGTGCTCGAATATAAATTTAGTTTAAGACTCTAGTTTTCACTTTTAAATAAAGGCTTACAATATAAGAACTAACCTTATCTAATCAAATCTAAATCTATATTTTGACTAATGGGATAATGGTTTAATTGAAATATATATATATATGCCCCATGTTTGAACGTTTTCTGAAAGTACTCTTACTTGCACCTTAACATAGTATAACTAGCCCCCTTGTTACCCTATTATCTTCATATTCAGCAAGTTTTTAAATATCCTTTTAACATTTTACTAACTTCCCCCTTGAAAAAGAAATTATTATAAACTTTAAGTACATTAATTAGTATCTATTAAATCATGGACAATTGTTCAAATTAAGCTTAATTTTGAAAGTTCAATACCAAACTGAATGGGAATATTTTATATAATCTACCTGTGAATATTCGAAATATTGAGCGCTGTGCAAATAATTAACAATCTAATATAGTATATTCAAAATCTGCCCAAAGTTTCAGAAAATTAAATCTGAAATCATCACAATGTATAGAAGATGTCGTTATAATGTTTGTAATTGTAATGTATTTCCAATATTCATTGAATTTCCAGACCCTAACCATGAGGATATATTTGAAAATTAAATGTCTATACCTTGAATGAACATAAAATAAATATTTCAAATGAGATAAATTTTAAAAATTATTTCCATTCCAGATGATATATAAAAAAAATCTGATATTGTAGTTTGATGTTAAATTTTTTTCACACCTATCATTTTAAAGTATTTAATAACTCACCAAGCTTTTCAGAAATGTCCTTACATCTCTTTATGATAGCTATCAAATTAATTTTATTTTATTTACACTTAACGATGTATCTGTAATCTGTTATCAGCACTACTAACAATACTAGCATGAAAACCAATTCATTAAGGGGAGAGTAATTTAAAGGTTTTAAAAAATGCACAGATTGCTCAAATATAATTTAATAGATATGATTATGATTTTAAGAACTATAATAAATTTAATGTAATATTATTTGAGTTTTGATGTGTTTGGTGATTTTGGGAAACTTTTGAAGATATGCTGCTCTACTCAAGTTAAACAATAACGATTTACCTAGGTGGAGCCAACATATAATGTTTAGGAACATTAAAATAAAGTTGATTAAATGGTCAATGTTGTCAGTATGATTGTGTGTATCTTGACAATTACATTATCTGCGAATTCCTGTTGGCGGAAATGTTGGATCATTTTTATTGATAATTATTTTAATTTATAAACATATGGACATTTTGAATTAAAGTATAATAAAGTACATAAAACTTATATCTATGCTTAGTATTATTGGATTTTAAGAAACCTGATAGTCATAAAGGCTTGACTACTAAAATACAGTTTACCTCCGTGGTCTTGGGGTAAAGTGCTCACCTCAAAACCCGATGTTCGTGGATTCAAAAACCCAGCCTAGGTCTACAAGTTTTTCTTGAGCAATACAAATCCATAGCACAACTTCCTTCGGAGGGGAAGTAAAGCAGACTGTCTCATGTCAATTGTGGGGCGTAAAAGAACCCTGGAAGGTATGTGAAAATATATTTTCCAGTAAAATTGGTAGGACCTTTTGCTCTCGCTCATAGAAATTCTCATGTGCATATACATTAAACAATATATTATGTATAAACGTGTATATTAATTTTATAATAAAATTAGTGATTCTAAATATTATATATTTGAGATTGATACTTAGCAAATCACCAGGCCAATATGTTTGATCTATTAATTAATCAATCTCCTGTTCCTTCTAAAATCGTCTCGTATTTGATAATTAACTAGGGTATTTTTAATGAATTTTTAGTGGATTTTTTTTAGTTAATTTTCATACTAAGAAATTACAGCCTAGGCCGTGTATTGAACTTTAAAAACCGAAGCCCAGTTAACTTTTAGAGCTAGTAATGTTAATTCTGGACATCAGAATAAAACTGTTAGATTGTTCTAGAAACATATATCTGAATCATGAGGTTTTGATCCTTGTTGCCCTTTGGACATTGGTGTCACTATTTTTTTTATTTTTTTTAACTATAAGACTCTTATTTTAACTGTTCTAGCAAAGTGAGCTTCTGTTTACTTGTAATTGGGCCTTTTTGCGATAAATTCCAAATGCGTTGACAGATGTTGGTGAAATTTTGTAGTGACATTATTTGAACCTAGGTCAAACAATGTATGTACAGGGCTTTTTGATCTGGTTTTTTATTTCAATATGGCAACTGTTTGAAACTCTGTCATATCTGGTTATTTGTCCCCTAATAACTGCCTAATGTTTAGACCAATTTTAAATGTAGCGGTGATATTCTTTGAATCTAAGGTGAATGATATATACACATGGTTTTTCAATCTGGTTCTGTTAAATATGGCGGCCGCTTAAAAGATTTTTTGCTTGGTAGCTATAATTTCGAGCGATTTTAATTTATAATTGAAAGCAATCGATCCACCCACAGGAATTTTCGATTCATAGGCCTTGTATCAATCCAGGCAGAAAATTTGAGTTGAATGAATCAATCTTGGGAAGATCTATTCAACAATCCGTAAGATTAAAAGTTGTTTTAACCATATTTAAAATAGGATTGGATGTATATTTTTCGAAAGAAAACGCCTAAGATTGAGCCCATTAAATATCTGTATATTTCCCTACTATGCTTAATTTAATTATTTGATGATAGTCAATTAGTAAACTATTATTGTAGTGAAAATATTTATTTGATAAATTAAGCCTATATTCAATTATAACATAAAACAAGCTTTGTTACAACAAATGGTCAATACAACTCCTTGCTAGTTCCCTTTGTTTCATTTAATGTCTTCAGAAGTCCATTTTATATCAATTGTAATTTCAGTTAATATTTCAGGAGGGGGTTGGACAACCACCTAAACACTCTCTTAATGGTATAAATGAGGGTTCTGCGAGTCTAGCTCGTCATTAAAGCTCGAGATAGAGTTTAAAGCTTTGTAGGCCCACCACTTTCGAGCTTCCTCTCGATTTAGTATGTACAAAACCATTTTTAAAGTGCTACAGTAATCCGTCGGTTGTACTGAGGTTTTTTTTCCAAAATGGTTTTCCACTTTCCCTCCATACAAGTGCAGGTACACTTCAAGTTCAACCCTTCTCGTACCTATTTTACTATCATAATTAGTACATATAGTACAGGTAGTAAGACGTGTTACTAAAAGATAAAGCTATTTGTAACTGAAAAGCCATGAGAGAGGTACCTATTAAAGAATGATAAATGACTCTCTTGTGTTTATTGAATGTTTGGAGGTTACAAAACACAAATTTACAAATAGTTCCAATGCCGACCTCAATGCACTTTGTTACCCTGGTGGTAAGAGTATGTGTTGTTCTCCTGAGGTTGTCTTGGCGCTCTTTTATCAGGACGGTACTATGATGCGAGTGAGCAATTTGTCTTTACCTTTTTGCTCCCTTTTCATCCATCCCAACAAACCATAATCTTAGGGCGAGCACCGTCGATAGTATTCTTTACAAGCACACAGTGTAATCAAACACGATACCAGAATGATCATGTAAAGATGTGCGTCATTCTTAAAAACACTTGTTTCACCAAACAGTGTCGGGTTGTAACCGATTGTTAGTCGCAGCTGATTCTGAAAGTTGTACGTTAGTCATCAGATTAAGGGCGTTGATACCCCTTAAACAATTTTCACACATCAATTTCTTTCTAAGTTGATGAAGTATAATATCTGCACATGTACTGACATTCCCCCACTAGCTTTTTAAAAGGGTGGGCCCCCTTCCTTGACACTATTGAACTGCAGACTCCTAGTGTTTGTCAGAGGGAGACGTCTATGTTGCTGGCTCCTGTGAAGCTTATCACTGCAGAAACTTTCTTCAAGTAGGCCTAGTTAAACTGACCTATTGGTGGGACATGGCCAGAAAACTTATCAACATTCTCATCTCTTTCCTCTTCTGGGTTAAACCTCTCAAAATATCTCGTCCATTGACTGGAAGAGTGGAGGAGATTGTAGATATGATGGACGAGAGAAGAGTGGATGTCCTGGGTCTGAGCAAGACCAAGTGGAGAGGGAGCGGCATGAGGGAAGTAAGGATTGGCTTCATTCTGCATTGGATGGAGAGTGATGAAGGGAGGAGAAATGGAGTAGGCTTCGTAATGGGAGAAGCGCTGCGGGAGGAGGTAGGGGGGATAAACGATAGAATAATGAAGATGACAATAAATTACAGAGTAAAAAAGATGAAGGTGATAAAAGTGTATGCCCCACAAGTGGGGTGCATAGCAGAAAAAAAAAACAAGCTTGAGGAAGAACTAGAAAGTCATATGGAAAACGAGTGTCGGATAGTAATGGGGGATCTGAATGCAAAAATAGGAAAAGACAGGAGGGTTTGAGGAGGTGTTTGGAAAGTAAGTATGGGGAGAAAGAAACGAGATTAGAAAGCTTTTGGAGCTATGTGCAATAAATAAAATGAAAGTGGCAAACAGCTGGTATAAGAACGAAAGCTAAAGTCATGAGATTACTAGTTGCATTTGGGATGGGGAGCAAAAGTCATTGATAGACTACTTTATTAAGGAATGAACATCAAGGTAATACCTAGTGGGTCCTTAGATAGTGACTAAAGGTTGTTGTTGACAGACATAAAGGGATGGGAATGTAGGAGAAAGTTAGAGAAGAAAGAAGAATACGGGTGTGGAGGCAAAAGATTGGAGAGAAAAGAGAGCTGTACCTAAGAAAGGCAAAAAGCTTAATACCCAAGGATGAGCTGCAAAGTGTAGAGGTTGAATGGGAAAGGTTTAAGAACAGTCTGGGGGAAGCGGCAGAGGAGGTATGGGGCAGGACAAGGAATAAGAGGAAGTGGAAGTGGAAGGAGACACCCTGGTGAAACGAAATGACAGGGTGAAGGAAGAAATAGAGGAGAAGAATAAAACATTTAGAAGGAGTTTTAAGAATAGGTTGAGGTAGAAGAAGAAAAGAGCATAACGAGTAGTACAGGTAGCCAGGAAGGATTGGATGAAAAAATGGACGGAAATGCTGGAACGGGACATGGAAGGAAGTAAGAAGGTGTTATATAGCCAAGTAAGAAACAACAGGAGGGAAAAAAGACAAGAAGTTAGAATGATAGATGAATAAGGAAGAACATTGAAGACAGGAGAGGAAGTAACGAAATTAAGGTAGTTACAGTAGCCCCATGGCTTCTTTGGTGCTGAGTGACAGCTCACAGCTGAGAGCTGATGGCTTTGAAAAGCTACCAGACTAAATTATGTATCCCTACGCCGAACCATATGATCGGCAAAAAACATGTGTTTAGCAGCTGTCACTTCTGACAGTCAACATTTAGGTATATACCTAAATGTTGACTGTCAGAAGTCAGCTGTGAACTGTCAGTCAGCACCAAATAAGCCATGGGGCTACTGTAGTGAATCAAAAGGAAGGGGTAAGACCTGTAAAACGTGGTTAAATGTTGTAGATGTATATATGAAAAAGAGAAACATTAAGAGTTTTAAGAATAAAAGAGAATTAATGACTCGGTGTAACTTACGGATGTTGTTGAGGCTAAGGGAGTATGTAAGGATAGGGAAGTGCGGAGAAATTTAGTGAGGATGTATTAAGTACGGAGCTTTTTTTTTTATATATAGCTATATTCACAATTTCTTGCCTACCCCGTAAGGAAACGGTGTGATTGTATGTATGTAATCTATTTGCATTCACAGGTGTGCTAGTTGGTAAAGCAGGTCTAAAATAAATATTAGATGTTTGGCTACCAGACAACTCTTTTTACCGTTGTTTGTGGTTCACAAATACTTCACAGTTCTCTCAATAGATAGCTCTCCGTTCTTAAAGCTCACTACTCACTGGCGATAGCTTCAGCTTGGAGTTTTACCACGTACCGCTCTAAAACTAGTACATAGACCTATTTGTAGATATTTGTAACATGGTTTTGGTATTTATGTGCGAAAAGTTCATGTATAGCCTTATATCTAAATAAAGTTGGGGTCTTTCAAGATCATCAAGCGAACTTTAAATTGTGTTTAACTTATTTTTTTGTGCACGTATCTTAATTCCCATTCGGGCTACCTGCAAATTTACATTCTTGGGGTAGGGATGAGAAAGGTAGAATTTAAAGGACGTATACCCGAGTTTGTGGGATGGGAGACTGGAAACAAATTGGTAAAAGTCATCCTCAGTACAACTAACTAGGATTCGAACCCCGATTCCCCTATCGCCCGCGTTTCAATATACTACTGGCACCAGGGTGCTAGCAATAGGCCACTATTCAGCATACAACCTTTAGCAAGTAAAGTGTTGCATTTTTTTAAAATCTAATTCATCTGGTTTATTATACCAGGTAATTAAAACAACACGTCTGTCTGCCTGTACTCAAGACGGGCCGAAGCAGGAGCAGTTTTATGGCCCACTGACGGTTTTTTTTTTTCATTCTCGACGTCACTTCAATGACGTAGTAGTTGCGATAGAAAAGGAAAGGTCCAAGAAACTTGTTTGGCGCATGCGCTGTGATCACCAGATGGTAAAAAAAACTGTGTTGTGATACTGATACCCGAGACGATGGGAAAAAGGCGGGGTGGGGGGAATTTCAACCTGTAATTTTGATCTGCCAAAGGTGAGTCTAGTCTTTGTGGAGACTCCTTGGAGGCTTGACGAGTTGCCTGTTAATTCCACTAAGTGTTGGATAGTGTTTGTAAACGGTAAAACCGAGTGAGTCGTATCTACAATGACGCGCTGAACAACATACATGGATATATAGACTGTGGTTTCAATTGTTACAACAGGTATGTAGGCCTACACTCTCATTACATTAACAAACAATAACTCATCATTACAGTGTTCAGGTGACAAAGAGGAAGGCATCAACAGATCTTGATTGTCTAGCTTCAATCCCCGGTAGGATGGAATATTTGGTTAGATATACATCAGAATTTAAAAAAAAAAGAAATGGACGGTTCCAAAAAGCTATATAATCTAAAATAATGTATCCATACGTTAAACTCTTTTCCCACAGATGTAACTTTTGAGAAGGATGTGTAGATTTCGACAACTTTAAGATAAATATTATTCCATGGTTGATGAAGGTTATCCTTACTGAAAGAGTAAGATTCAGACACAAGCTACTAGCTCTACTTTCACGTGTTCATACGTCAAGTCATGTGAATTGCAGCTCTCACTTGTGATAGATACCTATCGATACCTACAATATAACAACAACAATAAAGTTACATGTTATTAATTCTGACCGTGAAACAATGTGTTTAAATTTGTCCAACGTTCCGTTTTCTCCGAATACTAGGCCTACTGTTATATATGAGGTATTTAACGTGGACTTTCCGAGCCGAATGTTTATATCACCACACGACTTATAAACCAACTTGAATATAGAACAAGCACAACACCCAGCCCCCAGACGTTAATTCCTCAGTGTGAAGGGCGAAACCCATATTTCACCAAGGATAACTTACATTTTTCGGATATGGCGTGAATCTATCCCTGGACCCTTAGCTCAGTAGACAAACACGGACCGACTGAACTAAGGTTTTGAACAGTAAGTTTATTTGTTCTCAAGGTTTTCTCTACTGCTATTTAACTAGCATTTAGTGTGGAATATATTGTACAACGTTCATTAAATGTGCAAACCTTACAAAAAGGATATTTTAACAACAAGAATTATCATGTGAATCTCATGATTTGAGAAATATATGTTATACGGTGGTTTCCTCCCCCCCTTTATTACATAAATTGATTATTCAATTACCTTTACAATCATTGACAAGTTCTAAACGAGCCAACTTTGAGCACAGCTGACGTATATTGGACGCCATTATGCTCAAGTGGAACGGGAAGAAACAAGTGAAGGTAATTCTGCTCTGTGTGTGGTAATGCCGTTATCCTTGGATAACCTGGAGTTATCTAGACAACACCTCACTGTAACCTGGAGTTATCTATATAACACGTCACTATAACCTGGAGTTATATAGACAACACCTCACTGTAACCTGGAGTTATCTAGACAACACTTCACTGTAACCTGGAGTTATCTAGACAACACGTCACTATAACCTAGAGTTATCTAGACAACACCTCACTGTAACCTTAAGTTATCTAGACAACACCTCACTGTAACCTGGAGTTATCTAGACAACACCTCACTGTAACCTGAAGTTATCTAGACAACACCTCACTGTAACCTGGAGTTATCTAGACAACACGTCACTATAACCTGGAGTTATCTAGACAACACCTCACTGTAACCTGGAGTTATCTAGACAACATCTCACTATAGCCTGGAGTTATATAGACAACACCTCACTATAACCTGGAGTTATCTAGACAACATCTCACTATAACCTGGAGTTATCTAGACAACACCTCACTATAACCTGGAGTTATCTAGACAACACCTCACTATAACCTGGAGTTATATAGACAACACCTCACTATAACCTGGATTTATCTAGACAACACCTCACTGTAACCTGGAGTTATTTTCATTGATCAGTTATTTGGTTGTTTAGGTTGCAATATTGTGAATGAAGTCACTTCAGTGACCAGGATGTTTAATTAAATAGGACAACAGACTATTCATCATCTCTCCGGATAAATACAACAGCCAGACCCCATACTATCAGTGAAAGTGAACCACAGAGAAACGACCTACCCCTTACTTTATACTCGTGGGGAATTTAGATTTCACGCATAATGCATTACCTACTAATTTCATTTCATATTCAAAACAAACATCTCATTACAGTTTGATATCACGGCTAATTACACGTACGGATTGGGTTTCAAATTCAAATGAGTTAACATAAAATCACCCTCGATCATGTGATTGGAACGAGACTTGTTGATTTGTATCGATTGTTGGTTTCAAGAAGAAACCTCTTGGCTCCAAAACCACTTCCTCTTTGGGACTGCAGGACTATGAACCAACGCTCATTGATAGCTTATGAAATAGTTGACATAATTCAAGTATGACTCTGATGAATTGACTGTTCATCGAGTGGGTGTTGTGTTAAGCTTTAAGCTAGTTGGTAAGTCACGTGCTAATAGAATCAGTCAGCTCAGAAACATCTCGTTACACGTTATAACAACTCGTTTAAATTGTTGTTTCTAATTTTAATTCAACTTCCATTGCTAATGTTTGTATTATTATTACTAAATATTCAAGCTATATCGTACATGACCTCTCGATGATGACAGAAACCGAAGCGTCATATTGGCTATTTATTGTTAAAACCATTGTTATTCTGAAATAATGATCGAGTCTGAAGCAAAGTACAATCGTAATGAGCAACAAATGTGCTCTTGTCCTTACTGGCAGTTTGAGCTGGTACACCCAGGTTACAGCTTATATGGTGCTGACTGACAGTTCACAGCTGACTTCTGACAGTCAACATTTAGGTATATACCTACATTTTGACTGTCAGAAGTGACAACTGCTAAAGACATGTTTTTTGTAGATCATATGGTTCGGTGTAGGGATACATAATTTGGTCTGGTAGCTTTTCAAAGCCGTCAGAAGTCAGCTGTGAGCTGTCAGTCAGCACCACAGAAGATAAAACTGAGGTATACTTGGACTTACAAGGGGAGGCCACGACGTTCGGATCACGGATTATCTTCAAACTTTGTACACTTTTAGTAGTCCATTAGGACAACATAATGTGCAAGTAGTAAGGCGTACTACTTTGGCATTTTCGAGAAAATCGCAAGAGAAGTTTTACGCGTCGAATATGTACTGGTGCGTTGCGACTATGAGCATGAGATGGCGGCGGTCGAGTGGTTAGCGTTCCAGCTTCTTAATCGCTGTATCGCTGGATCGAGTCCCGCTCATCTTTTTTTTTTTCAACACTGGTCATATTCTTTCATATATATTACAATTCAAAGGTAATATAATGAAAAAATACGTGTATTTGCATGAACTTTTATTGAATTTCCAATGTTATTTGGCTGTTTACTAATTTTTATTACTACAACAAAAATTATATTTATAATTATCGACAAGTAAACGATCAAACGCATAAAGCGTGTTGTCTGCAGGTCGAAGCGTCCACAACAGTTCTGGATACCTTACCCGATTGCAGGTATAAGTGATTTCGCAAATCACGACAGGCATACATTTTCAGGAAAACTTTATGCGTTTGATCGTTTACTTGTCGATGATTATAAATATAATATTTGTTGTAGTAATAAAAATTAGTAAACAGCCAAATAACATTGGAAATTCAATAAAAGTTCATGCAAATACACGTATTTTTTCATTATATTACCTTTGAATTGTAATATATATGAAATAATATGACCAGTGTTGAAAAAAAAAGACGAGCGGGACTCGATCCAGCTATCCAGTGATTACAGAGTTGGAACGCTAACCACTCGACCGCCGCCATCTCATGCTCATAGGCGCAACGCACCAGTACATATTCGACGCGTAAAACTTCTCTTGCGATTTTCTCGAAAATGCCAAGGTAGTGCGCCTTACTACTTGCACATTATGTTGTCCTAATGGACTACTAAAAGTGTACAAAGTTTGAAGATAATCCGTGATCCGAACGTCGTGGCCTCCCCTTGTTAGTTCATTTACTTGATGAACACAAGGCAATCATTTTCTCTGAATCTTTTTTTAAAACCCTGCTAGATAGACTATCACTGTTATCAATACACATACGGACTGTGTTTTTGTGATTTAACATTTTTTCTATAAATAAATGGAATGATTTTCTTTCAGCTGTTCTGTTCCTAGCTATCCATATATAAAGTAAAACCAGGATATTGACATCTTTTGAAGTGATACTGGTACCTAATAGGACTGATGGTTTCAACAGTCTGGTGAAACTATATATTGGGGGGCTGTAATCGTACAAACGCTAAGATCGTGCCACTACCAATGAGGTTATCATGTATAAGAAATGTAGGAATATAGTTCATTCTAGGTATTTAACGGTCAGTTTCCGAACACACCTAATCATTTAATTTCCTAGCCGGCCCAAAAGCCAGTCCACTGGGTCTAGTTCCTCAGAGAAAACAGCAAACATTACGGTTGAAAGTTTTATGGTTCAACTTGACGTGTTTAGAGTTCTGGCTCAGTTAGGCTAATACACACGAGCGATGTTTCCGTAAAGAAATCATTACAAGTGACCTATTACCGTGTGAACAACCATCATGGTCATAATTAGCAAAACATGTAACTAAACTATCATGGAAACTTGTGCGTGGTTTGTTCTTAGCGCGGCTCCTAGTTTTCAGCGCACAAGAGATACAAGTTGTCTTAGATTAGAAGATTGAACAGAGATTTCAGTGGTAATAATATTAAAAAAGCTTCGTTGTAAAAATTGAGGGAAAATATTTTAACTAAAATATCTTACCCGCTTCGGTGACCACGCGCTACCCTCGCAGTAGACAATACTGCCGTTGACGGAGAAATCGAGGTTCGAATCTCACTCGGGTTTACTGAGGGTGTTTTTTCCAAAATGGGTTTCCACTCTCCCTCCACGTAAATGTGGGTGCACTTCCCATAAAGATTACCTTCCTATTCACTAAAACCATTAGTGTAATAAGTGCATAAGTCGAACGGGTAGTAAGGTGCGGTGCTAAAAAAGATAAAGATATCTCAATAGTTTGAATTGTACGTTGGATTGTGTGAAAACATATTTTTTTACACAAGTTATAGATACACAAAATATTTTTAAAGGAATATTATTTTTCTGTTAACGAACCGTGCGTGGAATATTTGTTATTAGACAACTTGGTCGGTTATTTGGTGAAAGGAGCCAGTTCCGTCTACACGAGCGAGGTTTAGCAGCCAAGACTGTGTCCGGGTAATGGAACATTCCAAGGACGAATGTTACCGGGTAATCTACTAGGTACACGAAGGACACTCCATCACAACCTGACTGGGTACGGATGGACATTGATGATTTTACCGATATGCAACTAACCTATAAATAAAAACGCATTCCAGGTAGTAAATCGATTAGGCCTGAAAACGATGTTTTTATTATAAGACTTAGATGTTTTTTTAATACTTTAACTACGATGTTTGGAGTATTTAATCTATTTTCACTTGTGAGGCGCACCATTGTCAAGTATTATATCACTTTATATCCAGGGTAGGGCATTTAACTCGGATTACTATTTTTTTTTAAACTCTAAACCACTTCTAAAGGCATCTAATTAAAAATAAATCCAGTTGAGGATCACTCAAACTAAATCATAGAGGCATCAATATTGTTTTGAAAATAGTTTTTAGAGGCGTCTTATATTTTTTTAAATCCAGAGAGATATCTAATGTAAAAAAAAAATCCAGCCGCTAACCACTCTAAATATCTTCAAGGGTGTGCAACCTTCAACATTTTTTGGGGGCAGGACTCCCTAGAATGGCACCCAAGCCAAAGACCAAGTCCTTCAAAACTATCGTGTTTTTAGTGATCCCCTTACACCCCTCTTCACAACACTGCCCAGCACGTACGTCCACCCCCCTGATGACAATCACCAATATTTGGTTAATGATACATAAACAATGTTCTACATCTTAAAGATAGTGGTGGAAAGGTTGATATTGATCTGGCAATCTGTGCTGTCAGTACGTTTTAATAGTTCAACCGTAATGGCTGACCAAATTATTTGTATGTATGGTACATTACTTTGCACGTTCCTTAGATCTTGTTTGGTATATTCTTGCATTTCGCGAATAGCACATGTAGCTCATGATACTATTAGTGGCTCACATGTAGCTCATGATACTATTATGTGGCTCACATGTAGCTCATGACACTATTAGTGGCTCACATGTAGCTCATGATACTATTAGTGGCTCACATGTAGCTCATTACACTATTAGTGGCTCACATGTAGCTCATGATACTATTAGTGGCTCACATGTAGCTCATGACACTATTAGTGGCTCAAATCTATCCCTACTTCCTGCATCTTTACCGCTGCGCGTCCTGTAACTCTTACAGCAAACTGTGTAAAATCATTCTTGTTCAAATATTTGTTCTCGACAATTTTACCCTATGTAAAATTTTTCGGGTGATTCACCGCTTACAATATAATTGTAAAAAGTCACGCAAGCACACCATTTGGGAGTGTTTTTTTCAGTTTTAAGGGATTAAGCCCCCACTGGGGGAGGGGAAACTCACCAGATATTCAATTCTACAGTACTCAAGAATATGTATAGCAAATTTAAAAACTATATAAATTTTTTCCACCAAATCGTCTTTTTGAGGCTAATATGACTGAGCTATAAAACTTGGATATCAGTGCTTCAGGAGTATTGATTTAGATAACCTCACCCAATCCTGATCCTTCATGAACATTCCAAATATACCTGAAGTGGTCTTAGCTCATGACACTATTAGTGGCTCACATGTAGCTAATGATACTATTAGTGGATCACATGTAGCTCATGATACTATTAGTTGCTCACAAGTAGCTCATGATACTATTAGTGGCTCAAATGTGGCTCATGACACTGTTAGTCGCTCACATGTGGCTCATGACACTATTAGTGGCTCACATGTAGCACATGATACTATTAGTCGCTCACAAGTAGCTCACGATACTATTAGTCGCTCACATGTAGCTCATGACACTATTAGTGGCTCACATGTAGCTCATGATACTATTAGTCGCTCACAAGTAGCTCATGATACTATTAGTCGCTCACATGTAGCTCATGATACTATTAGTCGCTCATATGTAGCTCATGATACTATTAGTGGCTCACATGTAGCTCATGACACTATTAGTGGCTCAAATGTGGCTAATGACACTATTAGTGGCTCACATGTAGCTCATGATACATTTAGTGGCTCACATGTAGCTCATGACACTATTAGTCGCTCACATGTAGCTTCATGACACTATTAGTGGCTCACATGTAGCTCATGATACTATTAGTGGCTCACATGTAAACTCATGACACTATTAGTGGCTCACATGTAGCTCATGACACTATTAGTTGCTCACATGTAGCTCATGACACTATTAGTGGCTCACATGTAGCTCATGACACTATTAGTTGCTCAAATGTGGCTAATGACACTATTAGTGGCTCAAATGTGGCTAATGACACTATTAGTGGCTCACATGTAGCTCATGATACTATTAGTCGCTCACATGTAGCTAATGACACTATTAGTGGTCTCACATGTAGCTCATGATACTATTAGTGGCTCACATGTAGCTCATGACACTATTAGTGGCTCACATGTAGCTCATGACAATATTAGTGGCTCAAATGTGGCTAATGACACTATTAGTGGCTCACATGTAGCTCATGACACTATTAGTCGCTCATATGTAGCTCATGACACTATTAGTCGCTCATATGTAGCTCATGATACTATTAGTCGCTCATATGTAGCTCATGATTCCCACACGTCCATCATAGACACAGCCTGAAACTCAAAGTGAAGAATGACACGGGTCCAGGTAGCCTATAGTTTACAACTCATTAAAATGAACTGAATCGTGGTCCCTAATTACTGTCTCTAATGTTGATGTTGTGTGTTCCTCGAGCAGTGCGCACTCCACTTCATGTTGTCAAGTAGTGTGGACCTGTGGGAGCGTGGAGATGAGGACAAGGTGTGTCCACATGAGGTCAACAGTTCACACCACCAGTTAGCTATGTGAGTTCCGTGCCAAATTGACCACACTGTGGCAGCTGACAGCATCTACAGTAGCACACACCCGCCTCGGTGACGTAGTTGGCTGACACGCTAGTTTCGTGTTGAGCTAGACTGCCGAGGTTCGAATCTCGCTTGGGTGGACTGGGGGTGGTTGTCTCCTAAATGGTTTTCCACTTTCCCTCCACGCAAATGCGGGTTCACTTCCTATACATTCAGCCTTTCCCATTTGTAAACAATTAGCGTATAATCCTAACAGGTAGTTAGGTGCGAGTCGAACTAAATCAATGATATTATGAAATTGTCTGCTTTTCAGTAACTCAAGATAGTGGAGCTATTTCAAATTTATGTCAAGTAGGCCCTATGAATTCCTAATTGAACATGAAAAAGCTGCAATCTTGTTTTAGTTAGGGTGCCAAATGCTTAATATTCAGATAACATTGTTTTAAGCTATGAATAACATGTTTTGAATGTTTTTGATATCTTATGTTATGTATATTTCAGATCCCCTTGAGTCCACTCTGTGACCCTTGAGCGAATGGAGACCCCGGTGTAGGGACGATACAGCTCCATTTTTGTTTATTTTCAGGAGCCACAAAAAACTGTTTATAGAATATCTAGTGTGATTGGACTTGTGAAAAAAACTGTGTTATTCATTTGTAGTATAGAGATACCTTTTTTTTTTCAAACTTCCATTCACGCTATTTCTTTAATAAACAGTTTTTAGTATCTGCTGGGAAAAAAACCCACCATAAATGGAGCTGTCTTGTTACTAAACCGGGGTCTCCAATTTGAGTAATTAAAGATGGCACACAATATGGTTGTCAGATGGTTAATATTGATATTGTGGTACAAAATTAATGTGTGGTATTTAATATTATATGTATTTTGGGTCAAGGCGAGAGAAAATAGTCACTTTAAAAAAAACTGTGTCTTAACAATGGAAAGTAATAACAAACTTAGTAATTATAATCTTGTTTTATTAAAACGTAAAAATCATACCAAACTTTTCCTGTAAATGTAAAGTTAACAACATATATATTACGGAAATGAAAAGTAAACATAGAGCTTAGATAAATCATCTTAAAAGTCCCTTTTTGTTATTGCTTCATCGATTTTGGGTTGAGGATTATAGCATTTTTTCCTTTCGTGGATCAGTGACATATTAAGCTGCGTGAATTACTATCTACCTGAGAGGTACCGGTAAGTAAATCTCATATTATTGCAGTAGTGCAGGGTTCATCGAACCAAAATGAAACCCTATGCCATTCCCAAAATGTAGTCAGGTGCGATTTGAATGTTCTCTGGAATGCTATCTTTGTTTTATTCTTTTCTCTCCCATCCAAATGATACTGGATCTATGCCTGGTAAGGAAGGAATCTTTGCAGATAACTATAGAATAGCTTGGAAGTGAGCACGCTTAACATTTTCCGTAAGACTTTCAGTAGTGACCGGAAGCGAAGAGAAAGAAGATGCTCGCAGCTATGCCTGTCCAATTTTGTTTGCCCAAAGATAAAATCTTGCTTCTGTAGTATCAATAGCATATTCTACGCTATACACAGCTATCCTTTCAAAAAAAACCAACCTAGGCACTTAAGTGGATTTATTTCCATGACCACAACATAAATCGAAGTATAATGTGTATAATGTCATGGTCCAACAACAGCAAAGTAGGCCAACATTTATACTACACTCCAAATGTGAATACACCAATCTGCTTCACTTTCTGCTCTCACAAAATTCATCATTAGCAGGACTGGTTTATAAGACAATAAACCCACTAGCTAGTGGTTTGGCTCCGAGTACACTTTTATTCTAATTTCCCAATCTTAGCATCAAAACTAGTCATATAATTCTCTTCAAAAAATGGCCTGATATAGATAAGTTCGTTCTCTATGAAAACAGTAATTATTATTTATATGGTGAGCAAATAGTTTTGACATATCATATTGTTGTAGTATTGAAGATACTTTTAATTTTCAAGATATATTGTATTGGTTAAACTACTATATCCTTTTTAATAAATTATAATGAAATAGTTCACCTCTGATTTATCTCTTATGTTTCATCCCACCCAAAACAATTACCGATGTTATCCCATTAACGAATTACCTCTTGCTATTTAAAGATTATTCCTTTTTTTACTTACGTATATATGTGAAGTGATCCGGCTGAATAAAATTCACACACACATATATATATATGTTTTGTGCATTGTTCATATGGTTCACTCTGCAGTTTTCTGGTTTATTTTTGTTGTTATTTTGTACATCCTCCCCCTGTCCCTTAAGGATGCAGGATGGTGTTTTCCAGTATTCCTGTTTTATTTAGAGGAGGTTGATCCCAACAAGGTACTTTGATTTGTCCGTTGTGAGAGTTTCTCTTCGTATAACAGATGATAGGAGTTTTTTCATTTTCTTAAATGGCTTCTTTAACCTTTTATGTGGGGATTAGGGTCACTGTGCAATATTTTCTGAACAAAACTAGTTTCGCTAATCCATGAAATAATAACACTAAATGTTATTTTCCAAAATATTCTTGAAGTTTTTGAACAAAGGCTATTCGTTATAGAGTGCTTCCTCCAAAATTCAAGTAGAAAGAGTATAGCTTGACACTGTTCCATGTTTGACTACTATAGTCAGTCATTTCTTTTCTGATTTATTTTAAAACAGCATCTTTCTATCTCATAGCATCACAGAGTACTTTATTTTTGCTGCACTGTAATTGGATTACTCGTAATAAACTTGTGGCTATTCCAGTCATACTTAGCGTCTGCAGCATATAAATCACATGGGGCCCCTACAATTCTTAGATGTACTTCTTTAACCCATTTGTCTTGCCTTTTATTGCATGCTTCTAAAATTCCATTTTTAAACTCTACTGCCCTTACAATAAAATAATGGTTGTAGTGATTAGGATATTTGAATAATGGCCCATGCACTCTTCTTCAAATTGCATGCAGTCCCACTTAAAATTATAATAATCTGATTCATAGCGTTAACTGTCGATTAGTTTATTTACTCGCTCTTCTTCCTTGGGGTGATTTCTTTTAAGGGTTCGATTTATGTGAGTATTTAAGGTACAGATTGAGACACACGTTTGGTGGATATGTTAAACTAAATTAAAGTTGGCTTTGAAACTTTATTACAAAGTCTCAAAATTGGATTCTCCTAGCTGTTTACTTGTATGTATTTTTCATTCAATTCTTTTAGCACATACTCTTATTGTATTGTCTATTTTTTCCACACTTTTATTCTTTTTTGGACTATGACACTGTCGTGGACCATGCCATCACTAGATTATTTTACAAGCTGAAAAATACATATTACCTTATGGCAGCCATATTGGACGCTACATTGAATTACTCAAATTGCTCAATGGTTACAGAGTGGCATCAACTGATATCTTAAAATAGACCTAAAAATGAACCAGAAACAGACAAAAAAAATTAGATCATACATCAAAACAAGCTTTCCATTCTGGCACCCGGACTATTTGTGTTGTAGACCAACTAGTGTGAATCCTCTATCGACTCAACGCTATGAAGCTGACACTTCTCGCTGCCCCATCGAGGATGGAATAGTTCGCACGTCTCGATGGGGTCAAGTTAGCCCTGGGCAAGTCCTGGCTGGGATCGCCACAAAACTTGAGGTGCAAAGTGTGGAAATGTCCAAGTTGGCCAGACCCTCTAATGGGGCTCTTAGAACAGAGGCCTTCCAGAGACTTTCCACTTCCAAAGTAGTGACGAATTATTGGGCCGCCACTCTTGCAGGTAACATTTGATTGAACCGAACCCTTAATGGTGAAAAGAGGATTGTGACTGGGGGATCCGAGATATACTTGGAGATGAGGCTCATTCCAAATCAATCTCCTTTCAATCAAACAAGATACAAATTAACCACAGACATGGACAAATAGGATTACGAATGGGGAAAGCTGGTATATAAATACATCTCTTAAGGTGGCATGGAAGGGATCGTGAATATTATTTCAGTTTTTATGACCAAAAACTGTTTTTAGCAAAAAAAAACACCAAATATACATCCATTTACATAAAGGTTTACCTCATTTTGGACATCTCTCAACTACCATGAGTGATAGCCAAATACGTACTGCAGAGAAAAGCACATCGACACGTTTTCTGGTTCGAGCGTAATCATATATATATATATATATAATACGAACATATGTAATCACGCCATTCCCTTACGGAGTGGGCAAGAAACTGTGCATATATCTCAAAAAACAACTCAGTAAGTAATTAATCCATCCTCACTAACTTTCTCCACACTTCCCTACAACTTCGCTTCAACAACATCCAGACACTGAGTCAAACATTCTCTTTTATTCTTTTAACTTTTAATGTTTCTTTTTTTCTCACATTCATCTACTATATTTAATCACGTCTTACATGGCCTATCCCTTCCTTTTGATCCATACATTCTACCTTCATATATTTGTTTTGTCACTCGATCCACACTCATCTTCTCAACATTCCCAAACCAATGTAAGATGCTTCTTTCACATTGAACTATTGGGTTCTCTTTCAAACCACACTCTTTCAGCACCCACTTATCACTGACTCTGTCCATACGAGCATTTTGTCATACATTTCTTAGATATCTCATTCTAACCACATTCACCTTGCTTTTGTGTTTACAAACCCACGCTTCACATCCATAAAACAATGTTGGTGATAACACACATTTACGTACTACCATATTTGCCTCTTTTGATACTAATCCATTCTTTGCAATAGCCCACAAACATCCAAATACTCTCCAAGATGCAGTCACACATCTCTCAATTTCACCATCTATTCTTCAATTTTTACAGAACATCCTGCCCAGATACACAAAATAATTCACTTATTCTAATAGTTTTTTTATTTATACTAATTTTTCAGCCATTTTTGGTTTGACCTTATAAAATAAAACTATCTCTTTAGTTTTGGAGACATTTATATGAATATCCGTTCTGCCTGTCACCACATTCAAACGATTTAATGCATTGTGTTTCACTTCATTCGCAGCCAATAATAAGTCATCATCTGAATATGGTAAAACTCTCCCATTCACATTGTCCATTTGTACACCAACCGTGTCCTCACAAGCAGCCCTCATACACTTATCCATGAAAACATTAAACAACCATGGAGACATAACACAAGCTTGTCTAACACCCGTACACTTTCACCAGATTAACGAATGTATGATAAACTTTCTTCCATACATTTCTCAATCACTTGTTGCAATGCAAATATCTGGTTCATGCAACCTCTATCTGGCATGAGACCATATTATTCTGACATACATTTCTCAATCACTTGTTGCAATGCAAATATCTGGTCCATGCAACCTCTATCTGGCATGAGACCATATTATTCTGCCATACATTTCTCAATCACTTGTTGCA
>CABFWB010000422.1:20387-37139 GCA_902151455.1 Timema bartmani | reverse complement strand
TTATATTATACACATCTTAGAATGAATTTATATGTTTGTATTTTGTGGCCTCAGTCCTAGGAGATGTTGATATTTGACTGAGTGATATGTTTTGTTTAAAATCTCATGTGACTGGTTCTGTCCTCTCAAGCAGTGAATTAAAGCCACTTAGTATATAATTCATCGGTCGCCCTACAGAATACGATTATAGAGCTATGCTAATAATCTCCATATATTTTTTAACTCGCGTGCAAATGGTTTCCTTTCATTATCTTTTTCCTTTTAACTTTGAAAGAGTACAGATATTTAAATAGATTGTTTAGTTACATGTGGGCTAGAGCCTCACTATGGAGGCATGGGCTCAGTTCTAGACCAGGGGCACTACTATTGGTTTTTCAGCAGTACAGTTTTTCTTTTCTTATGAAATACTAGCGTTTTTACTTAATATTACACCTTCTGCTAATAGCAAACATTACAACCGTTTACTGATGCACTTTTATACTTGTTTTAGGAGACCTGGCTGAGATGGTGACGTATCAAGGTGCATATGTGAACAAGATGACAGTAGGGCTAGGTGGGAAATGGAATGACACAGTTATATCCAGAGCATTTTACATGAATCAAAATCACAGTGGTCTCTGGCAGATGACAGATGCAGAACTTTTGGCAAATATTGACGGTAAGTTCATATCTAACCAATCAAACAGATGGCTGATTAATATGGACTTGTAATGTCCACCTGTTAAAGGAGTGGTGACTTAGATTTTGTTTCAACCCAATTCAGGTGTGAGTGTATTAGTTTAGTGGTATCACCACGGAGAGGGGTGGAAACAGGTCTACCAACACAATATTTGAACTGTGTAAACGTACCTGCCGCGCGCGGTCTGCATTCTCTTGGAACACGCGTTATTGGTATTATTTGTATTCGTCATTGTTATTGCCGGCTATTAACGATTTCATATAATTGTGAAATTTGCCGAGAACTGTTGAGAGAATTGGGCTGATTGTTAGAATTGGGATAGAAAAGTGAAATTATTAATAATGGAGAAAATGGCCGAGAATGGTGAAAATTGTTGGGATTAGTGAGATTGGGTGGAATTCGTGATTTTTTTTTATAGACCCGCGTCTTACTACCTATCTAGGTTGTACGGGCATTTACTAATCACGCTAATGAGTCAAGGATGAGGAAGGTTGAAACTATAGAACGTGTACCCGCATTTGTGTGAAGAGAAAGTGAATTTTTTTTTTTGGAAAATCACCCTCAGTACACCCGACAGGGATTCGAACTCTAATATTCCTGTCATCGGCAGTCTAGCGCAACACGAGTGAGATGCCTTTGACCATGCGGCCACCGAATCATATTATAAGTGGAATTGAGTGGGATTTGTGAAATTGGGTGAAATAGTGACATTTAAAGTTTAAGAAACAGCATAAACAACTGTCTTGAGAAAGAATGTGAAGCCAATAGAATCCCCAAAGCAAAAGATTGGGATTGAATATCTGTTTTCCGATTAAGAGATATGTTAGCCAATGTTTGTATTTCCAGGACTCATTATTGGGAGCCAGATCAACTATTGGACCGGATTGATGCAGCGTCTAAGGCTGTCTCAAATACTGGAGATGTATTACTCAGAACATGGGGTGAATTTTGATCAAAACATCAAAGCATGCAACAGAAAAGAAAATTTTCAAAATTTGGTCAACTCCAGCTCTCTACTCACAGAAACTACGAATTTTGCTCAAGTACTTTCCTTCGTGACAAAGAGTGTTTTTATCTCTGACTCCAAGTTACGGGAATACAGTGAGGATGCAATTAAAGCCTACGAGGAATATCTGCGTAAGTTTGGCTAATACTGGATTCTGGTGGGATTCATAACACTTTACTTTTGTCAATTAAATGTTACATTTGTCAAAAAACTAAAACAAAAAAATTTAAAATATTCTTAAAAACTTTAAAATATATTGTCATGTGCATGTTATTTATAAAACTACTACACGAAGTTTAACCAGATAATTGTTTAAGTCAACTACATCTATATACGTAGATATATTAGTTATTATATTTAGTGTATAATCAATAAATCTAAACATTCAATCTTAGAATTTACATTAAACTGCTTCGCGTATTCTTGCTGAATAATTATAAGTGAATGTTTCAAGTTATGTTATTATATTGCAAGTAGGTTACAAACTCTCTAATTTTCTTACTTACCTACACTAAGGCACTAGGAACTCGAAAGTTCACTCTCGCACTTACAAAATTATGTCACCTATCCCTATCCTGAGCTAGTTCTACCCAGTCCACCTCATTACACTCTATCTTTATCTTGAGCTAGTTCTGTACAGTCCACCTCAATACACCCTATCTCTTTCAGGTCCATTCTAAGGTTATCTTCCCATCTGCTTCTAGGCCTTCCCAATGGTGTCTTCCCATTGGGTTTGCCAGTCAATAACCTGAACACAGTTCTAGATTCTCCCATTAGCGCTTCATGTTCTGCTCACCGTAATCTACAAGACTTGACTATCCTAACAATGTCTAGTGATGAGTACAGGCTATGTAACTCATAATTATGTAACCTCCTCCACTCTCCAGTAGCCAAATCCCTTTAGGAGCAAATATCTTTCTAAGTCCCTTGTTTCCGAACACTTTAAATTTGTTTTCATCATTTAAGTTAAGAGAACACGTTTCACACTCATAGAAAACCGGTAAAATTATTGATTTGTATAATCCTAGTTTTACATTACTAGACAGCAGGCAAGATGTCAGTCAACTTAATGACCTGAGTAATAAAATGCATTTCCCGACTATATTCTCTTCCTAGTTTTCAATCTAATATCGTTATTGCCAATTAAAATTGTTCTAAATATTTAAACTCACTAACCAGGTCAAATATTAAGTTGTTCCCAGTAGCCTAATATTCACTTCTAAACCTATTTCCTCAATATCCTATAGTAAATTGTCTACTTTTCTTGCAACACCTTCCTTACTAACCCCCAACAAAGTCAAATCATCTGTGTATCCTAATATCTGCATTGTACCGTTTAATGTAAACTCTTCCCTACTCTATTGCATTATCCTAATAGCATACTCTAAAGCTAGAAAAAAAAGTAATTAGGAACGTTCATCTCATTGTTTCAACCAATGATATATTTCAAAATGTCTGATAAGTGAAATCCAACCTGTACCCTGCCACGCGTATCGGTCAAACAAACCTCAATTAGCTTGACAAGTTTTTGGGTATCCCAAACCTAACTACAATTTCATATGATTAATTTCTTTTAGCTGAATCGTAGGCCTTTTTTAAAATCTATGTATAATTGATGAATCGTCATGTTGTATTCCCACTTTTTTTTCTAATAATTGTGAATAGAAATAATCTGATCCATTGTCTATTTAGTCAAAATCCACATTGATGATCCCCAATTATTTCCTCTGCATATGGCGTCAATCTCATTAAAATTATGTTAAATAAAACTTTATATTATTATTATTAGCACCGCGTCTTACTACCCGATCGGGTTATACACACTTACACTAATGTGTAATGGTAGGGTGATTGTGACATGAAATGGAGGTCCTACAGTTTAACGTGGAATCCGAACCACGGTGGAGGCCTGGCATTCCTCACATTCACAAGTTGTGATTAATACACGTCTTGTCAGAGGTGAAGGAAGGGTTTGGCAATCAGATAAATCTGTGCCGGGACCGAGGATTGAACCCCGGACCCCCAGCACGGAAGTCTGACACCTTACCCCTAGACCACCAGGTCACCAATAAAACTTTATAACATGTTGGTAGTAAAAACACTAGAAACTCAAAATAAAATCCCCTTAATTTAATTTGAAGAAACAAATGAAAACATGATACTACTAAAAACACTTAATACTAGAAAAAGGTTTTCAATGTTTAGTCTTCATTCCACACCTGTGAGATTGATGTTATTCGTGGAAATTATTCTTGAAAAGTTTAGACCTGTTTATTAGTGCAAGGTACGTTAACATAACAGGTCCAGACCTGTGTATCAGTTCAAGGTATGCAGTTTATGTAATTGTTTGTATGCCATGTTTAGCACACATGTTAAGAGATTCAATTAAGAGTACAGAAATGAGGTAGGTATATTGGAATAAATGCTCGTGCATACACTAGAGTAGAAGGATGTGGGAAACCACCTGAACTCTGTCATCTCAGTTAACAGGATTCAAGTGCAATATGTGTCTGACACCTTAGTCCACTCAACCAGCGATGACTAAAAGTATGAAATGCATTTTTTAAAGTAAGTTGTTACCTCCTATCTGGGTGACTCTGCTCCTATCTCGTGCGGACTGAGCTTGGGACAAACCTGCAACCAAAACAAAATACACTTAAAGCGGTTTGGAAACATTCTGTGTAGTAAACTAATAAATCAATGTAAAATTATATTTCAGAGCATTACTTGATGAAAAGTAGAACCCATACACCATGACTGTAAATTAATTACATCACACAATTGTATAAACTTTCTCAAATAGTTTCTTAAGTTTGGAACAAAAATTTCAAAATCAGTCTTTAATTAACTACCCTCAAATTATTCATATTTGTAAAATTAAAATTATATATGTATTTATCCCAGATACCTATTTTAAGCTAAATCGTTGGAGTAATTGTAAGAGGTCGCATGTAGGTATCCTTGTAACACTACTATACCCTGTCTGTGGAATTGATTGGGTGACATAATCACCTTGTGTAAATTTAGATTTAAATTATTAATAAAAACACATTACATTAAATTATATTGTAAAGTGTTTTTTACTGTGTTGTGTTGGTAAACATTACAAACAAGCTTTTACTTTTGAAAATATTATTAAAAGTGAACTTTTTACTTAGGCGCTAGATGTTATGGAGACCAAATTAAGTATCACTATTGAAAGTGTCACATGACCCAACATAGGTATATTAATATAAAAATTTACATTACAGTAACAATTTACCACATCCAATAATAAACTCAACTAAAGAATCCTTGTAAACATAAGATGATTAGCAATTACTAGCTTTTATCAAGCAAACAAATAGGCCAGTACAATGTTAATATAAAATAAATCTCGCACCATTTTAAAAATATTTCAAGTTTTCAAAAACCGGTCATCTATAAACTACACTTAAATGAATTTTCCCCATAAGAAATAAGCATACAGTGTTATTTATTATGCAAAATACTCCTCAGATACCCATTTTAAACAAAATTGTTTGAGCCTTCAAAATTTCAAAACACAGCCATGAGTAAACTATTAATATGGTTATATTGGCAACTCTGCTAAGTTTGTATTATGTTGGCTACCTCTAGTCTTACTCCCTGTAACTGTATTTTACTACTAGTCGTTCGTTGGTCTGATTACTGGTTAGACGTTTCAATCATAAATTATATTAATTAAATACACTATTTTACATTATGTCAATGCATGTGTGTGATTTTGTTTCATGGCATATTAATCCTAATAGGTTATGGGCCCAGAGAGTATCAGTATTTATTAATACTTGTAGTTGTATGATTCGTGGAAAACAGTGTAACGGTGACCAACGTTTTGATCAAGTTCAACATGGCGGTGGCATCTGTATCCTATACATATCCGGTATTAAAGCCTTTTGATGGTAGTGGTTTTGAGAACTGGTTATATCGTCTGGAGAGGCTTTTGGAATGCCGTGCTAGAAATGCTGACTGTTGAACCACCCGATGTATTGGAGAGTGTAAAAGTTAAAGACAACTTTTTGATGAAAGACGCTAAGGCCAAGGATTTGATTGTGCAATGCGTGGCTGATAATATTTTGGTGTTATCTTCCCATCTGCTTCTAGGCCTTCCCAATGGTGTCTTCCCATTGGGTTTGCCAGTCAATAACCTGAACACAGTTCTAGATTCTCCCATTAGCGCTTCATGTTCTGCTCACCGTAATCTACAAGACTTGACTATCCTAACAATGTCTAGTGATGAGTACAGGCTATGTAACTCATAATTATGTAACCTCCTCCACTCTCCAGTAGCCAAATCCCTTTAGGAGCAAATATCTTTCTAAGTCCCTTGTTTCCGAACACTTTAAATTTGTTTTCATCATTTAAGTTAAGAGAACACGTTTCACACTCATAGAAAACCGGTAAAATTATTGATTTGTATAATCCTAGTTTTACATTACTAGACAGCAGGCAAGATGTCAGCAACTTAATGACCTGAGTAATAAAATGCATTTCCCGACTATATTCTCTTCCTAGTTTTCAATCTAATATCGTTATTGCCAGTTAAAATTGTTCTAAATATTTAAACTCACTAACCAGGTCAAATATTAAGTTGTTCCCAGTAGCCTAATCTTCACTTCTAAACCTATTTCCTCACTATCCTAAAATAAAATGTCTGCATTTATTGCAACATCTTCCTAACTATTACCCAACCAAGATAAATCATCTGTGTATCCTAATATCTGCATTGTACCGTTTAATGTCAACTTAACTTAAGTAAAAAGTTGAGAAAAATGAATTTAAAGAATTTCCATAAATATTTGCTTGACGAGACCATTTTAAAGGAAAATAAATGAACTCTCCATTTAATGGCCCACAATGCTACAAACTAAGAGTCCGCTTCAGTATACGTTGAATATACCCTGTCAGTGGTAATAGTTTTGGTCTGGTATTGTCTAGACAAGTCTATTGTTTTGTTTGCAGCCAATGTTTGGAATAAAATGAGCTGCGCTACAACCCATTCATCCCGTCCTCGTGTACATCTGAGCGTCATTGTTGATGGAACATGGACTCAACAAGAAGGAATTAGACTTATAACGTAAGTATTGACAACTCACTCTACACGAGGTGTATTTGAATGTCTTATATCGATAGTTCTATTTCTACCTTCAAGTAATCGTAACAATGGTTGTGACATTACAGATTAACTCCAGTCATTTTTACTACGCATGTCCCGGATATAGGGCATATACATTTTTAACTGCACATATGTGTTTAGGATGAGGTAGGATAACTTACAAAAAATACCAGTATTTGATAGGAAATAGAATGGGAAAAGATTTAAGAAAAAACATTTTTGGTGCACCGGATCAGGAATAGAATGCAGACCTCCCCATCACTAGCAGATCAGACTGAATGAGCTTTACATTTAGCCCAAATGCCCACCGATACAGCTACAACAGCTAAATTGCTATATTGCTAATGAAAGGGTGTTGCTACCTTGTTTCTTATGTTCAGATATTTAGCAGAACAGATGGACGTGTCCTACTACGGGAGTAGTATAAACCTCGTGAATGGACGAGATGGAAGCTGGATTTTAAACGTCACACAAAATGTCACGGAAATATTTGAACAAAATTTACTAATTAGTCCAAACATTACATGTGAGTTGATGTCAAATAGCAATTACCACCATATTTTGGCCAATATTTAAACTAGAAAACCATGATTGGCACACCGCTGACTTCAGGACGTATTGAAAATGTTTCTGCAATAATTCAGTGGGATTTTTTCCCCGACATTTTGCTAATTCTTCGGTTTAACCCTTAAATTACTATGGTAGGTCAATATTTACTCAAGGTTCAAGTGTAAGTGGTTTCTAGTTTAGTAATAATTAATTCTACCTACAGTTCTACGACTATTCTCATTAGTTTATAAGTTTACTAAGATATAGATGATTACAAATGTTGATTTTGTTAGGGCCGACTGGTTTGTATCTGCCTCTCTCACTCCAAACTGTGAAGATCCATGTTGGAGACAAGGCGGTAGAAGAGGAGAGTAAATCAAGCATCGGAGGAGTTGCAGATGTAGTTCTGATCCTTGCGTACAGCTCCACAATCTCCAACGACGACATGAGTCGGGCCAAAGTTGTCTTGCAAGACTTCAAGACACAAAGTCCAAGTGAGGATAAAACTTCTTTCTTTAGGGCATGGAAGGTGGTTATTGTACCTTCTCTCGACTGGCAACTTGGGGCACAACCGATTCCGGGTACATTTGCTTCTCTTCGAGGATGCTGGGGCATTTAATTACAATTCAGCCAAATCCTCAAGTGACTTTAGAGATATAGTTTTAACACATCGGTGACTACACGAACTAATTATCAAGCACATCTAGTCTGGTTCACCATTGACAGGATAGTAGGGGTTCGAATCCAGGCTTGGTGTACAGAAAGTGGTTTCACCTAGATGATCTCCCTCTCTCATTCCACGCCAATTTGAGTCCATATATTCTAAATAGCTACTACGTCATTACTACCCTACTACTGACGTGCAAAGACCAGACCAGTCTTGCCTCACAACTCCAATCTATCTCTAGGTGACATGAGTTGCTATTGCAATCATTCATCCTGTTTACCTGCTTTATTTATATTTGAAGTAGGGCCTATCTCAACTGTGGCAATGTAGATATGTTTACAATATATTCAATATACTTAATTAATATAATATACTACTAGCATTTTTTAATTATTACAAAAAAATTATCAAGGTTGCGACAAAAATTAATATTTAAAATGTTATATTGTTAGCGCACGCAACGTTTATCAACTTACGTCTCTGGTTCGGATCCTGACCAGCTCAAATGTACATCCTAATCGTTCTCGATGCGCATTTGTTTATGTGTTACTTCTTGTGGACGTTAGACTTTATTGTCTCGTATTCGGGCCACAGGAAGGTTGTTATGAACAATTATTGCCTTTAACATCGTTATGCTAAAAACGGAGAGAAAGTTCCTGCCAGAGTGATGAAGTTTCCTCTGTACTGTCAAACTGCCGAGTGACTGCCAGAGTGATGAAGTTTCCTCTGTACTGTCAAACTGCCGAGTGCCTGCCAGAGTGATGAAGTTTCCTTTGTACTGTCAAACTGCCGAGTGCCTGCCAGAGTAATGAAGTTTCCTCTGTACTGTCAAACTGCCGAGTGCCTTACCTCCAACCATTCCACTATCATCCCATAAGTTGAAAGCTGCAACTCCACCCTGCTAGATGCTTTCTATTTCGACAGCGCTGCACTTTCACCTTAAAAAAATAACGCAGCCCAGTGGATGGCGCGAGTATTTTTAAACGGTCATTTCCTTAAATTATATCAGAGTTTTTTTTTTTGTCAGGATAGTAAACCATCAACTAACAATTACATTGCGGTAACCTGTAAAGGTGGTAAGAGAACCTTCCCTTGTTCAGTAATAAAGTGATAAAAGCAGGCCGGAATGTCTCAGCCGCGGGACGAGAGCTTGGAGACGTTGCTAATACATTACAATGTTCATACATATGTTTAAGTTAATACTTATTTACTAATTATTTTTGCCAATATTGGAATAAATTTGTTTCTAGATGTGAAGATGATCTATGTGACATCGTTTGTGAACTCTGGGATGTTCAAGGAATTGTTGAATTTGGACCAACAAAATGTTGATATCAGTATCAATGTGTCAAGCTCGGATTCAGATAGTGTGGTTTCGACTGTATTGGACGCACTTAGTCAAGGTATGGTGGAATACCCTCAACTATCAACTATCAACTATCAACTATGTCTAGTACAGTTGAGTACACTTCAAATTAATTGTCCTGGCAGCAATGGGGCTTAACCCGAAAATAAATACATTTCAACATTAATTAGAAAAACAAATTTTTAAAGAAATGCCTTATTAGGTTTTAATTTTGGTGAGTGTATTGTTTTATTTATTACGCCACCATAGTCATTACTGGCTTCATTTAATAGGTAGTAATTAGAAAGGTGGTTTAGAAGGAGTGCACCTACATTAGTTGGGAGATGGGATAGAATCTTAAAATGTAGATCATCTTTACGATCTATTATTGATTTCTAATAGCCAATGTCTACCTTTAGAACTATTGAGGTAAAATATTTTACCATAACCATTTAGAGCAACTTTCATTTAGACGAAGAAAAAATATTTCAGAACCAAACAAAAAAAAAATTCTACAATAAAAGAAAGTTGGTTTAAAAATAACAAACCTAAAAGTGTTTCAAATTAAATTTTATGCTAATTTTTATGATATTATTTAAGTATTACATTTGCAGGCTTAAATTAGCATAAATTACATCTATATATGACTGGATATTTGATGCTTATTTCAGTTAGTGTAATTTATCGAAAATAACACTAGAATTTATAGACCTTCATCATTTGCTCTAAGGAGATTCTGTGTGAAGTCAGGTGGTATAGAGGGTTTATTGAAGTCCACTGTCCCTTTCCTGTGAAGTCAGGTGGTATAGAGGGTTTATTGAAGTCCACTGTCCCTTTCCTGTGAAGTCAGGTGGTATAGAGGGTTTATTGAAGTTTCCTGTGAGTTTGCACAAGAAATCTATTTGAATGCGGGTGTAATTCCAATAGTGAGTCAACGTCTTAGCCTTCACATTGCTATAAAACTTACATTTGCACGCTTTGTCTATCCTAGGCCTTCCATTAGCGTGGGTTAAGGTAGCTATCCATCTAAAATGGGGGGAGGGGCAACTTTTCCGGAAACAAGTTCACATTTGTGTATGATTATACATTTTATTTATCACCACGTCTTACTACCCGTTTGGGTAATTCACTTATGTAATAATTATGCTAATGGAATAAGGTATTAGGAAGGTTATGTTTAGAGAAAGTGTACCCGAACTTGCATGGAGGGAGATTGTAAAACAATTTTTGGAATAAAACCACCCTCAGTACACTCAACCGAGATTCAAACCTCGATCTCCCCGTCATCGGCAGTCTAGCCTACTATAAGAGTAGCGCCTTAGACCATGTGGCCACCAAAGTGATTTTAAACTAATTTAATCATCAATTTCGAATGGTATAAGGCGTCACTCTCTCAATATAATTGACAACCAATGACGGGAGGTCAGGGTTTGAATCCCGGTCAGGTGTTTAAAATTATTGGTGTAAATTGTCTGCCAAATCTCAAGGCTTGGATCAACACAAAATTTATTTTATTTTAAATTGCATTGCTTTATTTTAAATTTTATTAGGATTAACACAATTTTGAATATATTTTCCAATTATGGTATGTTCCATAACCAATCAGAAATGAGAGCTCTGAAACTGTCCGCCCGACAAGTAATATGATTGGTTATAAAATGCGCTAAAGGAGGAAAGTAGAATAAAAATATTGTTAAAGTTGGACAAAAAGTTTAAGAAAAATACAAACCCAGTAAAGAAAATGTCTCGGTCCCAGCGATATTTAGTTAGTAACCAATAAGATTCACATTTCATGAACATATCTGTACAGTCATCACTACCTCAGATATGTATTGATAGTTTTTAATTAGTTGTTTTAATATATATATAGTAGTAATTTGATTGATCAAAACATCGAAACGTGTTTGAATCAAAGGTTTGTTTCCCCTAGATAACTACAAAACAATATATTATGACTCGTTGGACTCACGTGCTTATATTAATAAATATCAAGCCATGCAAATAAAGGTTGAGACTAATGTTACTCCTCGTGGGAATCATAAATAAAACATTGTCCAATCTTTACCTAAACTTACTGACTCCCCAACAAGAGAGGACAATATTTCCTGAGCCTTTGGATTCAATGAACGTATCGATCACTTGTACCACTATATTTACTCCTAGTTAAACACCTTTCATTAGTCTATGTATTGTTGTAGTTCCGGGCTATGTAATGGGCGCCCCTTGCTCCAACAAAGGCGACCAACCAGAGTTTGAGGACTACGTCACACCAGGGATCATTAGCTCTTATCGAATTCATCCAGCTTTTCTAGACAATGTTCAAACCAGCACCTTTGAGGTAAATACACTTATTTTAGAAGAAAGATATACAACTGAAAAGTGTAAAGAAGCAAAACAATATAATTCTTAGCATAGGTGATGATTTAGCATAGTCTGCTTTTGATGAAAACATTTGCTGTATTATTTTATTGCAATAAAAATAGAATATTTGTCAACCGTTTATATTTGTGTTTTGGGTTGAAAAGGCTTATAAAGCAGCTAAATAAAAAAGCAGTTTACACAAATGGAAAATATATTGGTTTTTATATAAGTTTTTATCCAATACAATTATTATAACTTTCAGTAAATGATCATCGATAACAAAATGTAATGTAGATCTAAAAACCAAGGTATTGTGTTTTTTTCTTCTGCTTCTAGACATAATTTAAAGATATACTGATTTTATAATCATATCATTTGCATGTTTCACAAGTGTTTGCAATAGGGGTGGAGAACTGCGAACGATGACATTTAGTTGTCACCAATAAAAAAATAAGTAACTTTAGTCATCCAACTGTGAGAGGATTTCCTAACATATGTGGATGCTTTGAGTTTTATATTTTGAAAATATTCATTAATTTTAAAATATATGAAGAGTGGAAATTTTTTATTAGACCTATTACCTAATGAAATTCTATTTAATTACAATTACACACATGAATACTACCATGTTCCACTCATCACACACATGAATATTACCATGTTCCAGTCATCACGTACATGAATACCATGTTCCAGTCATTACCCACATTAATACCATGTTCCAGTCATCACACACATGAATACCATGTTCCAGTCATTACCCACATTAATACCATGTTACAGTCATCACACACATTAATACCATGTTCCAGTCATCACGTACACATGAATACCATGTTCAAGTCATTACCCACATTAATACCATGTTCCACTCATCACGGGCCAATGGCCCAATGACTAGGTTCTATCAACGCTCCGATACGCATGTTTTATGATCTTATGATGGAATTGTACAGTGGTCAGCTCTTTGTTTTGAATCTGATGAATGTACGTACTGCCTCATACCAATATTACAGGAGCTATCTTTCCCCTAATAACCATTCACACTTACAGGATGTTTGTATCACTAGATTTAGGTAAGCATACGCCAGTATCGGTTAGAAAGCATCATGTTAGTAAGTTGGGTGTGTGTTTTGTGGGACTTCATCTTACCACCAGTTCTGGCTAGTCTGGTTTGAGTTGACGTTTAGTTTCTATCAAAAGCTACTTTCTAGATTTGACAAGGTAATGTGATTGTCGTAGTCGTATTGTCGTTCAGCACTAATTGAAACTTATCTAGTTCCAGAGTAACGATTATGGCCAACTGTCGGTGTGTTTGTCCTGCAATGCCGACAACTCAACAAGTTTCAACTGCACCACAGTCCAAGGAAATGACGTTGCAGAATTGAGTGTAACAAAACCTTGTCTTCATACCAATGGAGAGAATGGACCACTCTTCATTGTGGTCAATGTCACTAAAACGCTTACGAAATGTTCAGGTAAACTAACATTTTACAGATTATCTTTATAAATGAGTTATTATCAAAATATCAACACATAAGTTGCCGAAAGATTTATCTGTACTTGATCTAGTTCCCCATTGAATGCATAGAGGATGGGATTCATCCTTTTCTCTCAAGGTGAATGCTGTTCAATAAGTCTTTTCCAAATAATTGTCAAGTTCAAGTCTTATTGGCGACACGTGTCCTAGTGATAATTTAAAGCCATTTTACCCATTATGGCTTAGTACTGCAAGGGGATCTCCAAAGATACGAGTAGTTTATAACAATCGCGTGGAAAACTAATTTTTCTAGGAGGTGGAATTCCATTAGTAAATGATACCATACCTCTAGCCAGGGAGTAATGCCGGGTCTGGTGTTGTCCGATCTCTAGGAATTGTGACTGAGTATATTCCTTCGTGATGGTATGCATCAAGTCTGTATGTTCTCCAGAATGGACAGAGTAGGAAAGAGGGAACTGCCTGTCTCGGGTCTACTCGCACCAGACAGATACAGTGCCTCCATGTTGGTGGTCAACGTCCTTCTCGAGTATAGCCTGGTGGGTTGGCCGGCTTAGTCCGTAGTTATCTGTACCCGTTGTGGCTAGGGAAGGCTGGTCAGAACTTCTCCATGAGCTCCCTCCTAAGGCTGAATCTGTCCTCCTCCTTGACTTTGTGGCCACTAGCCACACTCGACAATACAAGACACCTTGCGATGGGATGTTTGTTCCCTTCGTGGTTACCAGGAGTTCCACCCCTCGGTTTGGACGTAGCGAAAAGTCTCTTACTTAAATGTTCTTTGCTAGATTGCCTCTTGTGGTATGTAACTAGCTTCACAATCTAGTCGAGGAGTTCTTTGTACCTCTAGTGTTTACACGTATATATGGACCCCATTAGGGGGATCTATCGAACTCTAGGGAGTCCAGACCCCTCCCCCATCCACTTTCGACCACCTTAGTGCCATCTCAGTGGTCGTGCGGTCTAAACAATAAATTTTCACTTTATACTGGAAGATTGGAGTTAGAATCCCGGTTGGGTGGACTGAGAGTGTTTTCTTAAAAGGTTTACCACTCTCCTTCCACGCAAGTCCAAGTGCATTTCCTCAAATTCTCCTCCTTTCCTCATCTCTAAGCTAATAGTGAAGTGAAAATATTAGCAATGATCGTAGAGATGAAAGATTGGATGGGAAAAACATAATGTGATAAGTCGATAGACAACCTCCTATGTTGTACTCTGGACAACGTTCTGTCACCAGATGAGGCTAATAGTCTACATACAGACAACCTCCTATGTTGTACCCTGGGTAACGTTCTGTCACCAGAGAGGCTAATTGTCTAGGGACACGTGACCGAACCTGGATGTCATGTGCCTCTCAGTATTTCCATGCGCTAATTAAAATCCAACCAAGTGGTCGATATTCCAGCATCAATCTTGCCGTTATTGTCAAATCAAAGCATTGCGAACTGGACGCCTTAGAAAGTGGTTAATTAATGGGGGATGTAAAGGTTAGATACCATCGAGGCCAGATAATACCACACCGTACACTAGAGATACTTCAGTATATATACATTATGTTCTGAAATCCATCAACAATTTGAAACAAACTCGGGGTTGGGAAATATAAGCTCACACCAAATTAACATTAATTAAATAATATCTAAAATCCTTTCTTGAACTTTTTTATAGAGAATTTCACTGTAGTGGAGTTCATACATACTTTGAGACGAGTTACAATAATATAAATTTATATATATACTTTAATACAATTTTTTAATCATCGCTTTTAAGAAGTGCATATAGGACAAAAAATATCTACAAGATCTGTCGATAAAATATAGAACATAGTTTTTGGAAACAAGTTTAGCAAGCTGGTAATTAAATGTATCAACCCTAAATTGTTCACTCTTCTTGAAGAAATACAAAATTGTCTGTTGACTAAAAATAATTATTTTAAAATAATTATTTGTTAGATTTACCTAACCTTTTTTTTAACTAGCGTTACTAAGCGTTCAGGTTTTTTGAATGTTTTAGATTTATGTGTAGGTTTTTAATACCTGAGAAAATGTATTTGTTTAGCAAGGCCAAATGAGATATCATTTTAGGTATTTTGTTATTATATATATATATATAACTTTTAACATAAGCGCATAGCCTGAGCAGGTAGTAAGACGCGATGCTAAAAAGAAAAATCTTATATATAAAATAATATATTAATAATTGGAGTTTCTTCGTTGAATAAAATAAAGCAGTTACTTGTAAGGTAGGCTACCCTCCATGTTTGTCATCATCTTAACCATTTGCAACCTGTTATGATTCCAGAGGATGATTGCCGCTATCCACATCAAATACGACTTCTTCTACGCCACAAGGGTCTGCGATGTTCACAACATGGACGTCTGCCATCTACAGCTATATC
Organism: Timema bartmani; assembly: GCA_902151455.1. Classification (NCBI taxonomy): domain Eukaryota; kingdom Metazoa; phylum Arthropoda; class Insecta; order Phasmatodea; family Timematidae; genus Timema; species Timema bartmani. The sequence continues at coordinate 21,502 of CABFWB010000422.1, read as the reverse complement.
TAGCTTGGGAAACATCTTTCTAGTCTGCATTTTAATAACGTTCACCTTTGTTATTTAAAAACTCTTAGTTTGGTAAATGAGGATTTAGTGAAAATGTACTCTTTATTCGAATAAGTAAACATTTAGCCACTCGGCCGATATTTTAATTGATGAAACATAAACTATTGGCACTTTTACTGTTACAGTCTTAATACCTGTTCGAGGTTTTCCTAAAACATATACTCTAATGGTATATGGCTGAGGAAGAAATAATATAAAGGCAAAGTACCTGAATTTGCTTAAAGGAATAGTGGGATAACTATTTAAGGAAAAAAAAACTCAGTTCTTCCGACCGGGATTGGAACCGTGACTTCACCATCACTAGCAAACTGGACAAGAGGGTATTGACTACACTTTCCGTGTAACTACACATTTCTTACTGAAGGAGCAGTTCATTTATTAATCTTCTAATTATTTCAGCCTTCAAACAAATGAATGTATCGTAAATATTTGTAATTCCCCCTAAGACCAAATACTTATTTAAGGAACAATGATTGCAAAGTAAGCAAAGAAGTACGGTGATTACAAGGCCAACAGTTAGATATTACAAAATATGGCTAGATTACTCACAAAGAGGCTAGAAAATATGATAAAGTATGTATTATGAGAAGACCAATTTGGGTTCATCAAGGGAAAAGGAACCAGAGATTTCTTTGGAGTGCTAAGGGAGGGATAGAATACTATTAATAGGACACCGGTACAGTAAATGCCACAAAGAGTAAAAGTAAGATTAGATATGGGGGACACCAAGAGAATGGAGATAGGGAAAGGAGTAAGGCAGGAGTGTGGCTTATCACCAAATGTTTTCAATCTCCGCAGAGAATGGCTTACTAAGGAAGCTTTGGAAGAATCTGAAGATTTAAAAGTAAGAGGATGTGTTATAAGCAGATACCTTGGTAGTACCAGCTAAAGAAGAATAAGGGCTTTGATCTATGATTAACAAACATGTTGAAACCGAAACCATGTATGGAATAGAAATTAACATCGAGAAGTCTTAGAATGATGAGTATATCCCAAAGAGAAGATCCACTAATCATTGAGTTGGGAAATCAACAGCTAAAGAATGGGGAGCATTT
>CABFWB010000421.1:295062-310587 GCA_902151455.1 Timema bartmani | reverse complement strand
AAAAAAATTAAAAAATGTGAGGTTGAGGACCTTGTTGACTTGACATAGAATGACCCAATCCAAGGTTTTACTTAATTGGCAATATTTTCTTTTTTAATTAGATCACAAAATTACCATTATTATACATTCCCATATCGTTGGTGGAAATGCAAAACCTTGTATGTCAAAATTGGCAGGTTTTCAGGAAGGTGAAAAAACTGTATCTAAAATAACTCTTTGTTGAGAGAAATTTTATGTGGCTAGAGTTGGTAGTCTTACAATAAATGCTAAATTACCGTAAACACCAATGTGACTGAATTTGTTGCTTTATGGGGGGAAAAAGATGTTTTTGCATCACTTCTAAAGTTGACACATAAGGTTTTATTTGTATCCCCAGGATTACACTGCCACAAATTTCACAAAGAAAAACCCCATTTAATTTGCTTATTTAATAATGTTACAGTAATTTTCAACACACATATAAGCATATGAACACACAAAATTCTTTGCAATAAAAAGCATTTAAAAAATCACCCTTTATAAATTGGCAAATGTCAGATTAATGGGGTAGTGTATCATAGAAGCTGTTACTGATTTTAATTCCTGTGAGTGTTACCACTTCACTTCTTTAATCTTCAGCCGATCTCTGCACAGTGGGGAACACTGAAGGGATGCTGGTTTCACTTTGCTCAGTTTAGTTTATTTACTGGCAACATTAGCTAGATTTTACCTATAATTTCAATTAAATCAAAAAAAACTGCCATAGTCAACTTTATTAGTAGCGGCTGTTGATATAAACACTATTCTTCTTTTCCACAAAATTGCAATAACAAAAAATTTGCCAATATATAATACAACATATATTTACAAACAGATTAACATAAAAGTAACATCCTAATCATCCTTCACTTTGAAAATCCTAAGTGTTTAACATATTTTACTAGAAATAATAAAATGAAATATAAAGCTTCTTGATCTTGTAGATAAATTAAGTAGAGCCTGAAAAAGTTTTGCGGTAACTTGTATTAATGGCGTTAAGTAAAAAATATCACAACTACCTACCTTTACATGTGAAAATTACTAACTTATTGTAGTCGTGTCTCATATATAAAAATATCCACTAAGATTAAGGAAAAACTAGTCAATTATCATGTAAAGGACTATACATATTAGAAAAATAAAGCTTTGATAAATATTTATTTTGATTCTCGCTTTTTAGACCTGTTTACATTTTTCTACTGTTCTATTTCATATCTTTAATTCAAATAAATTCGGTGAATAAACAATTATTTAAAAGAACTACCTATTTAACAATTTTGTCTATTTTTTATTCAGAAAAATTGTTTATCACTTGATCTTACTTAGCTCTTTACCATATTGTACTGCAATATTGGTTGTTTTTTTAATTGAGTGTGTGTTTTGGCATATCTGTATTACATAATTCCAGTGGCATAAACAAAGGACTTATTTCAAGGGGAAGGGGGAGATATAGAGCTATCTTGGCCATCATTTTTTGTAGTGAAATCAGAACATACGACCAAATATGAGGCGCTCTGAGTAGTAAGGGAAAACTTGACAAAATCACTCGCCCCCTCCCCGTTTCTATATTAACTTTTTGTGTAGAGTACAGTGGTGTGTGATTTGTTGAAAGTTCGCCCTTAGTATTCTGACAAATGCTATGAAACCAAATAGATGTGCTTGTGGCTGGATTTTTTAAGTGCGATAGCCTTCTGAATACACAGGGCGAACTCGACACAGATCTGTCCTTCAAGCTAGAAAAGCGAGAGGGGATGCGCCAGAACTGCGGAGTTTGCCCTTTGTATTGGGACCATAAGGTTAGTTTTTGTCTGTATCGCCTGGGAAATAGTTGTACCTTTGAAAACACCTTGGTAATGACTGGTTAACGTTTGGGTCTGCAACTATGTTAAAGTGGATTGTGTAGTGACTAATAGTGCATAATTCTGTATGTGCTTCTCTTTTACTGTAATAAATATTTATTGAGTGTTTTAATCGTGAATGAAGAAGTTAATACTGAGATAAGCAGCTACTGTCGATTAAGGAAAATAAATATTAAGGACTGGGAAGTGTCAGTGTGTATAAATAAAATCTAGAAACCTTGAAATAGCATACATTTCAAGGAACACAAAAAAAAGTTATCCTGCACATAAAGTTGGCCTTCCATGCACATGCAATCTCAAATGCTTTGAGAACATTGGAATAGATAATATTAAAAGAATATTGGATGATTTTTGGAATATAGAGAATTATGACCTATAGAACGCTCAGTTATCAAAACTTGTTACAAGTGTTGAAGTAAAATGGTCTATAGTAAAACATAGACCCAGACGCACTTTAAGGAGGATACATTATACCGTTAAAGCAGATAATACTGTTTTTACAGTCTGTTCCAAGGCATTCTATAGTGTGCATGGTATTTCTGAAAAACGTACACGAACTGTCCTTAACAAACAATCCTCAACTGGTATTGTTAGCACAGACAAACGTGGTAAAAAAGAACCGGTATGTAAAATTAGTGAGGAAAGGGCCTGTAAGGTAAGAGAATACATAAAATCCTTGCATACAATTTAAAGTCACTATAGCCAAGCAAAAAGTCCACAAAGAAAGTTCCTGCCAACTGGTCTCAATACTAACTCCTTGTACACAGTCTGTACAGTGATTTGTTGAAGGTGAAATACCCTGATTCTGAAGCCGTGTCAAAACATTACTATACGGACATGTTTAACAAGGCATTTAAAATTGGTTTCGAGCCACCCAAAAGTGACACGTGTAACACTTGCCACAAATTAGACTGTGAGCTAAAAAGTTTAAAATATGAAGGTGGTGAAGCAAATCGCATTGCTGCAATTGAAAATGAAAAAGCTCTTCACCAAAGGAAATACAAACAAAGCTGCCCAAAACATTATGAAATCATATGAAGATAATAATAGTAATCATGTTACTGCAATTTCTAATGACTTTCAGCAAGCCTTACCAACACCAAACTTAAAAGTGGCATTCAGTACTATAAACGGAAAATGTGTACATATAATATTTGCGTTTATAACACTAAAAGTGGAGCAGCTACAATGTATGTCTAGGATGAAAACATCGCAAAGCGAGGTTCTTGTGAAACAGCAAGTTGCTTAACACACTTTATGTCTACACTTGATGACGGTGTTAAATTATTATTATTATTATTATTATTATTTATTAGCAACACTTCTTACTACCAGTTCGGTTTGTACGCACTTACGCTAATGTGTAATGGTAGGGTGATTGTGAGATGAAATGGAAGACCTACAGTTTAACGTGGAATCCGAACCACAGGGGAGACCTGGCATTCCACATGTTCACAAGTTGTGGTTAATACACGTCTTGTCAGAGGTGCAGGAAGGGTTTGGTGATCAGATAGATCTGTGTCGGGACAGAGGATTGAACACTGGACCCCCAGCACAGAAGTCCGACACCTTACCCTTAGACCACCAGGTCACCTACAATGGTGTTAAAGAACTTAAAAATTTCAGTGACAAATGCGCATGACAAAATAAAAACATGAATATGGTCTTGGCATGCTTACGAATGATACACAAAAAGATATTTACTTCGATCAAGCATGTGTTTCCTGGTCACTCTTTTTTTCGGCTGAAAGTTAGGCATTGAGAGATGTATAAGAAGGAACACTACATATACTTCATTAAAAACACTCGTCAGAAAAATGTGTTCAGCGTGGTTGGTCTGACAAAGGACATGATCTTTGACTCTAATAAGTTGCAGACCTCCATAACAAACAGGGCAATGCTGTGAGCAAAGTTTAAAGATGGGAAAATGTTATTATTTTCAGATCAGTACAAACAAGGTTTCAAGATTAATCCAGTCTATAACACAAATTCAATAATTAGTGTTCAACTTCAAAAAGGGAAGATCACCAGTAATGATGAAAGAAAGTTTGACCTGACAAGAGTAGAGCTGCTACCAAAATATACAGTGTCAATGAAGCTCACATGTGAAAAGTTAAGTGACATGGACTTGTTGACGTATGTTCCTTTACCGTGGAAAGAGAACTTAGAGAAAGCTATTTCTTCCCAAGACAATGCCTGTTTGGAATAAAATGATGTCAATGAAGATGACCAACCTGATTAAAAACTATTATAAATAATTTTTAATATGTATTTTATAAAAAAAATCCACATTAACTGCAAAACAAATTGAACTTTTATTTGGTTCTATTATAAGAGTTAATAAGTAATGAAATCATAAATAATGTAGGTAATGTATTTAGTTTGCCAACATTGTTTAATTTTGTCAAGCATTTTGGGGCGTTTCTAGCTTTTTATGAGATTACATCTTTTTATTAATATTATAAGAAAAAAATGTATCTGCAANGATTACATCTTTTTATTAATATTATAAGAAAAAAATGTATCTGCAATGCAAGGCACTACACATTAAAAAAAATAGTTTGGGTGTTACTTTAATGTATTCTATATTTTACGTTGGTAAAAAAAAAGTGTCATTAATTATATTATGCGAGTTTATAAGTGTAGGTACTCAAATGCCGCTACACCAACAGATGTCTCTAATATTTAACAAATAACAGTAAATCCACAAATAATAATTTCAGAAATTCAAACTAATACAAATAAAATTCTTGACACTGTCCACACATGAAGGAATATGGCTATGGGTACATACTTTAATACGAAATGTTGGTGTTAAGCATTTAAGAAAATAACTACAGCTACTTAAAATATCATTTGTACATACTGTAATAATATGTCATAAAATATGCACATAGACAAGAAAAAATAGGTAGTAATAAAAATTAAAAATAAAGAAATAATAAAATATCTAAAGAGAAGCATAATTTATAGTAAGTGATGGTGAGTTCGCCCTTCCTATGCTGCATCATCCCGCATCTTTAAATGTATTTTTCTCAGATCCCACTTATATTGAGTTCGCCCTTACTACCCGTAAAGACTCATATGTCTTCTTACTTCCAGGCAAACACGATTGCTCTCCTTTAAAATGATGAGTCTGAGCTGAGGTAAGGGAAGTGGAAATGTTAGTCTCTTAGGAAGCTTGAATATGAAAATATGTGATAGTAGCTGTTACTAAAAAAAATATAGGCCTTTCCTTGCTCAAAACAATGATTTAGAGTTGAATAGAAGCAGTTAATATGCAAGCAGTAGTAAGACACGCAACACAAATAATGACACTTTATCTCCAATTTTGGACCTCAGCATTAATCCAGTACACTAACAGTAAAAATTCTTAGAATATGATTATAGAACAGTAATACAGTGTGAGTCACATAAAAGTAGCCCACCATTCCGCACTGCGAAGAACCTATAGCCAATCTACACGCGACTAACCACCTGTACAGTAGTATCCCCTCACCCAGGTGGGTCAGTCTTGTTGGAAGACAGAAACCAGCTTGTGTCTTGTATGAATGTGTGTTTGTACTGTGAGTGTCACTCATGCTGTGTGTTCTGCATCATGTCTTATTCTGTGTAAGAAAGTCGTGTGCTTACGGGTTCTTTTGTCGAGACAGGAAGATTGTTTGCGGAACAGTTTCCCATCACAGTCTAATCTACTGCAAGAGTGATGCCTTAGACCATGCGGCTACCAAAACGGGTCATGTGCCTATTACCTTTGGGACTACCAATAGGGGAAAGTTTATGGGACAAATCCGCACTCTATTCAGGAATTACAGGAAAACATTTGTAATGCTGCTACGTGCATCATTGATGCAGTGTTGCAGAGAGTTTACCAAAGCATGCTAACCCGGGCTCAGAGATGTTTTGAGGCCAATCACAACATCTTATTTAATAACACGTAGTGTATCAAAACGTGTTTCTTCTTATACTGCACATTTGTATTACTATCCTATACATTATTATACATTTACCCACTTGTGCATGCATCGTAATGTGTTTTAGTGAGTTAGAACTCTTCAAGATAAAATATTCCTTCAGAGTCTGTTGGTTATCAGTAGATAGAGACTTTGCCAAAGAAGCAATTTCTAAACTCAGCGATCATTTGTGGTATTTGTCTTAGCAGCTAGCGCCATTGTCCTATGATCCTGCTGTTCCAGAAGAGTCCAAACAAAACCTAGCACATGCAATAAAAACTCAAAGACTTTCCTCTAGATCTGCTAAAGCGCCTTCAAGTTCTGCTGAATGATATTTATAATTGGGCAGATAAGAAGAATGAAGATTTTGTCGACATGAACTCAAATGTTTGCGTTAATAACCTCAATATATCACCTGGTTTTCTGGATTATGACCCTTTTTCATGGAGAAAATGTGAGGACTTCATTGAAGCACTTAAAACTGTGAGAATGCTAAAGTTGTAAACAAAGTTGCAGAATGAGGAGCCTCTCTAATCCAAGAATTAAACAATCTAATAACAAAAGATGGGAGTCAAAAACAGAACCTTCTCCAGATAGTCAAGGAATACAGAAAATTATATCCAGACTGTAAAAAATAAACACTGGCGACTACCATGTAAAATTGTAAAGCTACACTATCTTACTGAACAAAATCTGTGTCACTTGTTCTATCATGATTCATAATACAATCATAATTATTGAAATACATAGGGTGGGTCGGGGTAATTTGGGTGCATAGGCCTACATATGATCTTTCCAAGCGCTTATTATTATAAAATCACCCTAAAAACCAGTCACATTAAAATATGTGATAGTAAAATTAATGAAAACGCCACATTTTTTAAAAATCACAAATTTCAGGATTGTTGCACCCCCTCTAAATATTTTATATTTACTTAATGAAATTTTACTATATGTATGTATTTTTACACACAAAGAAAAAAAAAAGCAGTACCAAGACTAATAAAAGTTTTCAAAAAAAAGTAAAATCCCCCCTATATAAGGGCCACCATAGTATGTGCACTCTAGGTTTAGCCGAGTATTAGATTTTTTTTTTTAATAGAAAAAAATGTTTTCTAGACCAATTATGTCCATTGATCTAGAAATAATTAATTTACTAATTTGAATACAGGCCTATAAATGAATTAAATGTGAGTTTCTGAAAATATATACACATTTTTTTTTCTTTGCCGAGGTTTGTCAGCGAGACATTCCTGGCCTTCTGTGGCTGGCTGTGGCAGATATGTAACCGACTTTTGAGGTTGGGACAACATGTGGGTATGGTCACATTGCTCTGATCAGATGATGTGGTGCCAGTATAAGTCTTTTCAAACCTAATCTAAGCTTAACTAACCAGACCATAGAAAAAAGTACCTATGGTACCACTGGACATTGGACAAGTGATCTGTAAATTAGTATAAGGTTATGTACTAATTATGCTAATGGTTTTAGGGAGAAGAGTTGTACCCGCATGTGTGTGTGGAGGGCGAGTGGAAAAACACTCTGTACACCCAACCGAGATTTGAACCGCCTTGACAAAAGTGGCGCTTTAAAGCATGTGGCCACTGAAGTGGCTTATTAATTTAATTTAATTTGAAAATAAAGATTATCTAGTCTGAAATACAATTTTACTGTAAAGATGCTCTAGGCCCTAACTTCAATATATGAAATAATTAGCAACAAACTAAAATAATACTTTTTTTAACACATGTCCAAGATGACTTGTTTATCTAGCTTATATTAATCCATGTGTATCACAAACTGATATGTTATGGTTATCCACAAGAGAAGTCCTGATGCCTGAATCAAATTCAATCTAGTGAAAAATGACATGGACAAGACTCAAATGGGCTCAATTCCCATGTCCGGGTTGTCATTTTTCATTCAAATGAAATATCTATCTATGTTATACAGGTGTGTATGCCTACATTCAGATAAGTCTTTGCCTTCAAAACATAATTTTCAAACAAAACAGGCCTTATTTATTAGTTTAATTAATTCAATACTATACTTTCAACTTAATTTACAATGATAATGAAATCTACTTAAAGCTGACAATTTATGACAAAATAAAAAAATACTCCAAATAGTCAGCCAAAGATAAAATTTGATCATTTTAGAGTAAGTATGATTCACATGTTCTGCAAAACTATAAAAGAGAATAAACTTCTTGAGTGGTTCACGATTGCAGAAATGTGTGTTGACTCGTGATTGTTTCGCAACACTAAGTGAAAACAGCAGACTACCAAATGTTCTGTTTTTAGTAGAAATAGATGATTTAGTTTACACCTATTGTTACTTTGAGTGTTTGCCACTTTGACATAACAAAAATTGACACACCTTTGTTTCATTTAAAATGTATTTGAATTGCAACCCAGCGGTCGGATTGTCTCTAATTATGGTGTGCATGAATGGTTGATTCTGCATGCTGATTGGCAGGAATATTATGTTTCTTGAGAGACATTAGAGACACTTTTTCCCTGTCATATACAAAAAAAATTTATTAACACACAACAAGAAAACAGAGTATCAAATAATACAAATATTAAGATTGTTTGTACATTTTTTTAAAACTATGAGTTAAAAATGTATTCACCAAAGTCATGGTAGGCCCTATAGCAATATTGTATAAGTGGAACACGTTGATCTGAGAACCTGTGTAAATATTTAACCAAAAAAATGTATTAATATGTTTGAAAACTAAATTATATCAAACCTTGCGCAGTACCGGTAATCGATATATTTATAGTGAAAACTATTCCAACCTAGCCAAACCTAACCTTCAAAGCATCAATAAATAACATATTTGATTAATATGGGATTTTAATGTTCTTTTGAAAGATTTTTAGTTAGAAGATTCAAAATGGTGTCACCATGAGCAAAATATTTTAGGAAAAAATATGTTGTTGCTGGAAAGGCTGTGGAGACTGAGTCAGAAGCAGTTTTGGGTGAAGTCGGAGTCAGTAAAAATGTATCGACTCTGGCTTCAAAATAAAAACTCAAAATATTATAACAATATTTGTCCTCTTTTATTTTATTATTTAGGAGCTTTATATGTAATTTGGATTGACAAATTTATTCAAATATACATTCACAATTAATTAATAAGGAAAGAAAAATTTAAATACTAGTTTAAAAATAACTTGTTTTGTGTAAACAATTCACATAAGTAGTCAAGTAATGAGTAGATAAGTTGATAATTGTAACAATTAACCATTTATTGAAGATAAATGGGTCATATAGAGAATGTTATAGTTAACGATATATAAAAAGCACTAAGACAATATTATAAAGTAATTTTTTTATGATGATTAAAAGTAGATAACAAGTAACATTATAAATTATAAAATATAAAGTTATGATTTTATAAATATTCTTAAAATGATGGATTGGTTGTTTGAAAATCAAAAGTTACCAGGCCTAATAAAATATATTTAATGCAAAAGGAATATTCAGAAATTTTAAGAGAATTTTAATATAACAAATGTATAGTTACACTTAAATTCATAGTTGCAGAAATGAATAAAGAAGTCTGTTAAATGACGAACTAATAATATAGAATAATTTAAGTATGTTTAGCAGTGTATAGTATGATTTTGGTAGGAAGAACAGTAGAAGTTAGTTACTAAAGTTACTAAAACAATTTTAATAAATCAATACATAAATTTATGTGATCTGCAGATGTCACTTTTGATAAATATTATCAATACCTATAGATACAATTTTATCATTTTTGACTGCAAACAATCATGTATGAATTTTCTCACCTGTTCTTCCATCAAAAATCAGGGTATAGCCTTATTATTAATATGGTTATATTGGCAACTCTGCAAAGTTTGTGTTATGTTGGCTATCTCAACTTCTTACTCCCTGTAACTGTATTTTACTACTAGTCGTCCGTTGGTCTGATTACTGGTTAGGCATTTCTGTCATAAATTATATTAAATAAATACACTGTTTACACTATGTCAATGCGTGTGTGATTTCGTTTCATGGCCTATTAATCCTAATAGGTTATGAGCCCAGAAAGTATCAGTGTTTATTAATATTAGTAATTGTATTATTTGTGGAAAACAGTGTAAAGGTGACCAAAGTTTTGATCAAGTTCAACATGGTGGTGGCATCTGTATACTATACGCATCCAGGATTAAGGCCTTTTGATGGTAGTGGTTTTGAAAACTAGTTATATCGTCTGGAGAGGCTTTTGGAAAAGAATGCCGTGCTAGAAATGCTGACTGTTGATCCACCAGATATATTAATGGATGCAAAAGTTAAAGACAACTTTTTGATGAAAGACGCTAAGGCCAATGATTTGATTGCGCAATGTGTGGCTGCTAATGTTTTGGAGGAAATAAAAAAATGCAAGTACTGCTAAAGTAATGAATACGTCTTTGAAGTCGACATATGTTAAAATGGGCATAGTGAATCGAATTTAACTTCAGAAAAAATTAAGAAACATGTCTTTTGAAGCTAAATCAAGCTTGAATGAGTTTATCATCAAATTTGATAAAACAGTAGCTGAATTGAAGAATTCTGGAGGTACTGTTGAAGAACAAGAGTATATTACTCAACTGTTGGCGGCTATGCCTGAGCGGTATTTACCAAGTATGACGTCTATTGACATTTTATTTACGCCTAATACAAGTGCAGTTATGTTAGACTTTGTGAAAAATAAGCTGTTATCAGAAGAAGAACGTAATTTAAAAATTTGTGTTTCAAGTGCACAAAGCCATGCGTTTATAGGGCATAAAAATAATTTTAAAAAGGATTGTGCAAATATGTTTTGTCAACGGAATGATAATTCGTGGAAACCAAATAGGGTGATGCAACCTAAATTATTTACCGGTAAGTGCTATGCCTGTAATCAGAAAGGACACATGCGTTCACAATGTCCAAATAGAAACAATTTTGCTGGAAATTCAGAAAAAGAAGTTTCATTTTTCGTGTCAGACTCATGGTAACACTGAGTTAAGTTGTGGAATGTCCAATGATCATAATAGTATTAATTTTGTTATTGACAGTGGGGCAACAAACCATCTAATTCAAGCTGAATATTCAAAGTATTTACTTGATGTTCAGGAAATTTCTTCACGAATTATTGTGGCTAAAGCTGGTGAAATGGTTAACTCTGATATATATGGTAATCTATGTTTGTTAACTAACAAAGGTATTAATGTAACGATGCATAAGGTGTAGCTGTGTGAGAGTTTGTTCCATAACCTGCTCTCTGTTAAAAGGCTCGAAGAAAATCACTTAAAGGTTATTTTTCAAAATAAATGTGTGACTATTCTGAAGAATGGCAAACTTGTCCTGAAAGGGAATCTTATTGACAACCTGTATTTTGTCACTATGAATTTGAATGCAAGTGAAGTAAATCTTGTGGATAATTCTTCAGACTTGTGACACAGAAGGATGGGATATTTGTTTAAGTTTCCTTGCAGTAAGTTATGTGAGGTTTGTCTTCAGGCTACCGTAAACAAACAAGAGCGCCATTTTTGAAATGTGTAGCAGAAGAAAGAAAATCAAAAAGAATCTTGCAATTTGTTTTCATCAGATGTGTGTGGCAAAATAACCCCAACTACACATGACGGTAAAAACTATTTTGTCTCATTTATTGATCATTTTAGCCATTTTACAGTTGTTTACTTATTTGAGAGGAAAAGTGAAGTTGAAGAATGCTTCAGAAAGTACATTGCTATGGTTGAAGCTAAATTTAATAGAAAAATTGAGAACTTGCATTATGATAATGGTGGGGAATATATTTCCAGTGACTTTAAAAACTTGTGTGAAGCTAAAGGTATTAATGTTATGTACACTATTCCAAGAAATCCAGAACAAAATTCAGTAAGTGAATGCCTCAATATAACTATTCTAGATAAAGCTAGGTGCCTAATATTTGACTCAGGTTTAGATGAAGACATGTGGGGAGAAGCAGTATTATCATCTGTTTATTTGCTTAATAGAAATCCTACATCTGTGTTACATGGAGATGTAACCCCCTGCAGAAAATTGGTATGGTTATAAGCTTGATCTGAGTAAAATTAGAGTTTTTGGTTGCACAGCTTATGCACACATTCCCAAAGAAGATCATTTCGGGAAATTAAACTCTCTTTCAAGGAAATTAGTTATGATAGGGTATTGTCATAATGGCTATCGAGTGTGGGATCCTGCTCGATCTATTGTCTTTGATGAGAGCAAGATTGTAACTACCGGTCCTGATAACTCTGAAATTAAAACGGTTGATTTTCCTGAAGTTCCTGAAAGAAGACACAGTAAAAGAGTGAGTAAAATGCTAAAACATCTTGAAGATTATGAAGTCGGGATGGTTATGCCTCTCAGTGCTGGTTATTTTCCATTTGAAACTCCTAGGTCCTATCAAGATGCTGTTCAACAAGATGATGGTTGGAAGGAAGCTATCAAAAGAGATTTGTAGTCTCTTAAGCACAATAAGACGTAAGAATTGGTACATCCTCTACCTGATGTATCCATAATCAAATCTTGATGGGTGTTTATTGAGAAGACGATTGATGGTGTAGCTGAGAAGAAAGCTCGCTTGGTAGCTAAAGGTTACCAGTAACCTACTTTGGAGGAGGAAGATGTTTATTCTTCGGTAGCTCAGCTGGTGACACTTAGAACACTATTGGCTGTTGCTGTTCAGCGTGATTTATTAATTCATCAGTTAGATGTAAAATCAGCTTTTCTAAAAAGTTAATTAAAAGAAGTTGTGTATCTTTACCCTCCTGATGGATTACACATAAAAAAGAGTGAAGGGGTGAAAGCCCTATATGGTTTGAGAAAAAAACCTAAGTGCTGGAACAACAGTGTTAACAGATTGTTGAGCGAGTTAAATTTTCAAAGATCCAAGGTTGATCCATGTTTATACTTTAATGATTCTACATATATTTTGATTCAGGTTGATGATTTTATTATTTCTCAAGCTCATTTGATGATGTTAATAGTGTAAAGGGTAAGTTAATGAATTTTCTTGACATTAGGGAATTAACTTCTGATGGTAGATTGGTATTTTTAGGTCTTGAAATTAAAAAGAAAGAGGATAATATATTGATTAGTCAAAAGAATCTTGATGACAAAGTTGTAAATCATTTTAGGATGAATGAATGTAAAATATCAAAAATACCTGTACAACCAAAATTGAATTTACAAAAGGTATCAGAGGAAAAAAGTTATAAAGTGCCATATAAAGAATTGAGTGGTAGTTTAATGTATTTGATGCTAGGGTTAAAGCCAGATCTTTATTTTGCAATATCTTATTTGGGAAGGTTTCAAAATTGTTGTAATGAAACTCATTGGATTTATCTTAAGAATGTTGTTAGTTATCTCAAATATACTAATAATTTTGGTTTGAAGTATGTTAAAATAATATTTGTTCAGATATAAATGTTTAAGCTTTTGTTGATTTAGACTATGCTACTGATCCTATTGATAGGAAAAGTGTTACAGTTTTGTCGTTAAATTAAACAATAATGTTGTCATGGGGTTCCAAAAAATAAAACGTTATGGCTCTCTCTAGTAGTGAAGCTGAGTCTTTGGCTCTTTCTTCTGGAACGTCTGAATGTAAGTTTTTAATCCAGTTATTAGATGAATGTATTGATTGTGTAAAGCCAGTTATTGTCTTTGAAGACAACCAATCTTGTATGAAAATGGCACAAACCTGAGACGAAGAGGTCCAAACATATTGATGTGAGACATCACTTATTAAGAGATTTAATTAGTAGTGATTTTAAATTACAGTATGTAGCTACTGACTGACTAGCAGACATAATGACAAAAGGATTATCAATAAGGAAATTTGAGTACTTTAGAAATCTATTAAATGTTACAGAAATTTGATTAGAATTTGTGAATAAGTATTGGAATACAAAAGTGTGTTGGTAAAGCTTTTACCTTATTATATTTGATTTTTTTTTCTCTCCTTGTCTAAACCTGTGCAGAATTGATAGGTTATATTGGCAACACTGCAAAGTTTGTGTTATGTTGGCTATCTCTACTTCTTACTCCCTGTAACTGTATCTTACTACTAGTCGTTTGTTGGTCTAATTAGGGGGCCTACTGGTTAGGTGTTTCTGTCATAAATTATATTAAATACACTGTTTACACTATGTCAATGTGTGTGTGATTTCGTTTCATGGCCTATTAATCCTAATACCTATGTGTTTATAATACTTTTTTTAGTATGAAATGACAATGTTGAATTTATAATACCAGAAAAACATGAACAATATGATAGAAAGCAATTAGTTGAAATTAATATTAAAAGTAGAGAGCAAGTAACATTTTAAATTATTACGTGTAAAGTTCTGGTTAAATAAACAAACATTAGTAAATGAATATGTTTGAGAATTAAAGGTTACAATACAAATGTCTTATTCAGAAAAATTTAAGAACTAATTTGACATAAGAACTTATGTGTAGTTACATTTAGATTAAATAATATAAAATTCAATAAAGGAGTCTTGTAAAACATTGAACTAATGGTGTAGAGTAATTTTATTGTATCTGTAACACTCCTTTGTTCATTTCTACAACTTTGAATTTTAAGTGTAACTATTCATTTGTTAAATTACAATTCTCTTAAAATACTGAATTTTACTTTTGTATTAAATATCTTTTATTAGTAACTTTTGATTTTCGATCGATCAATTTAAGATTATTCAAAGAATCATAATTTTATAATTTATAATTTATAATGTTACCAGAAGCGGATTTACACTATAGGCCCACTTGACACGAGCCTGGGGGTGGCACATTTTGAATTACATTATTTTGATTTTTATTATAATATTTTGTTTTTAATAATTATGTTTAAAAACTATTGACTATCGAAATAGTTCAAGTCAAAGTCAGAATGACAATATTTCTTTTTAAATAAGTGTACTTTGCAATCGCTTTGTAAATGATGTCATTCTCCCCTTCTTCATAATGTTAACTTAAGTTACTGTAGGACATGTACATGCCTTATTAGCTTTCATAGACATCTTTTCTCGAATACTAACTTCCTTCCCCCTCCTCAAACACCTCTATCTTCCAAAACTTCCTAAAGACCTTGACAAAAAATATAGGGAAAAGATGGAAGGGGGGTATGTATTATAACTGTGCCTAGGGGTGCAAAAATTTTAAATCCACCACTGAATGTTACTTGTTATCTATGTTTAATCATCATTTCAAATGTTACTTTATATTAAAATAACTTATTGTTGTCATGCTTTTTATATATTGTAAACTATAACATTCTTTATTTAATTCATTAATCTTCACTAAATTGTTAATTGTTACTATTATCAACTTATCTACTCATTACTTGACTACTCACTGTGGAGTTGTTTATACAAAACATCAAATTATTTTTAATGTAATATCTAAAGTTTTCTTTCCTTATTAATTAATCTTAAAATTCTCCTTACCAACAAAACCATTATTATTATTAGGTCTAATACATTCACAATGTCAAAGAAGCTTCTCATGAAGCAGGCTAATCTGTATTGGATCATTTTGTAACGTTTATGCCGATAAACGTTACAACAACAGAACATAAAGCTGTGCGAATGAACATTATTCAAGACACCAAAAAAAATAGACAGTAAAAATCTACTCACCTGATGCCCCATTCACCGCAGACTGCCTCACCGGCCGATCGA
>CABFWB010000421.1:265825-291557 GCA_902151455.1 Timema bartmani | reverse complement strand
AGAATTAGCTGCATCCATTGAAAGACTTATTCAAGTAAGGACAGAAGAACTAGAATTAGAGATTTTGGATCTTCAGAATGACATTGTGCTAAAATCCTATATAACAAATGAGAACTTTTGGAATTTGGTTGACAGAAAAAAGTTTCCTTTCTTGAAAAGTGCAGCATCCAAGATAAAATCTTTCTTTGGTTCCACATACTTATGTGAATCATTGTTTTCATATCATAAAATCAAAGTACAGATCTCGACTTACTGAAGAACATCTTGATGATTGTTTACGGACAGGAATATCATCCTATGCTCCGAATTATGAAGTATTGGCTGATGAACTGCAGTGTCAAGGATCACATTGACCTTTTGGTTTGGTAAAAATCGTTTCAATTGTTTAAACTGGTTTTGGATAACTTTGCGTTTATACCATTTGCCTTATTTTATATACGAATTTAAAAAATAATTTTAAATTTTAAACTCACAATTTTTTAAAATATGTTTTTTGTTTGTGTGTTATTTGCATTATAAATTATGTTCGGATATAAATTTGCCATAAAAATAATTGGTGCCCGCCGTACTACCGTTAGTTTTGAATGTGCTCTAAGGTACAAAAAGGTTGGGGACCTCTGGGTCAGAGAGATAGGCCTATTCGTCACATATTGTTCTATCGGCTCCACTGCAAATATCATTTGTTGTATTTTTTTTAACCTTTGCATTCAGTTTAAATTTGTGCACCAGCCTTTGTCTATGAAAGGACAAGGGGGTGGTACAATTTTATTGATGTCAATTTGTTATAACTAATTAAATACCTTAGCAAAGGTGTAAAAAGGTGTGGGTCCGCCCCTGTGTGTCATCAACAAAATATTAGTTAATAAATATTTTAATATTCAACTTCAAGATACACCTTGTAAAACCTACAATTGTAAAATTAGCTCTGTAAACATTTCAAAAACTGTACTTCTTTTCTCATACATTCATATGGTATTGAAAAACAAAAGAAGTTTCTTGGAATGAGCCGGGTAAGTGGGGTCCAAGAAAATGAGGCAGACATTTTTGCTACCACCTGTAAGATCCTACTTGAGGAATCACCCTAAGAAAAGAGCAACTTAAATAACAGAAGTGTCCGATGTCGAGTTTGTAGCTTTTGTAAGTGGCTTACTACCCCAACCCCACCCACCCACCCATTATCTCAACATACCACATTAATCAAAACATTATTTTCTAACTATAACAAGTTTGAAAGAAAGGGCAGGGTCGGTGGGGTCCGGACTCCCACCCCCCTAGAAAAATGAGCTTTCTACGCCCTTGTACTTGAGCCATTTATGAAGGAGTTGGAGTCGAGGGCTTGGTTGATTCCAACGCCCTTATTGATGGATAGAAGATTATGTTTTGTTGGGATAGTTCACAATAATAAACATATTAACCAGGCTAATGCATACTAAAATAATTCCGGTGCCATTTGAGTGTTATTTCATCCCTTTAAATATATACCTGTAGGCTATTTGCTCTTCTGTGATTCAAGTAAGTTAAGTTTTACTTTATATTATTACCAGATCTATTATTATTATTAAGCTACTATTAAAAATTACAAACGATCTTAATATCAGTATTTTTTGACCATTATTGATTTGAGTATCAAGAGTTTTTTTTTGTGATACAAATAAAAAACCTATGTAATCTCTCCCAAGAAGACTAATATTACTTGATTGGTTCTTACGATTTAGTTAATGGTGCTGAAATATTGTGATTGTTATACTAACACATTTGACGGAGGGCGGGGGAAAAACACAAGCCCTCATTTTATTAAAAATATGTTTGTGCAGATTTCTGGTAGCTTACCTCTTGAACTACAAGTGGTTTTATAATCAGTCAATATTTAGAGTATAGCTATCAGCAAATATTTTATTTATTTTTTTAATTATATTTACTAATTTTATAGACATTTAAATAATGAAAATATCCCATCTAAATCTATGGGGGTTATGTTTTTCCCCTCACTCCCTCATCTCTGTTCTGCTCTTATTTTTGGTGAACATATGAATCCATATTAAGTCAAGCATTCACAAAGATAAGCATAGCCCATCTTTAAACACAATTCAATATAAAACATTAATTAAGACTACTTCACAGAAATAAGACTAGGTGAATCTTTAAGAGAAAATTCCTTCTCCATTTCTTTTTGCTTGACGCGAGCATATGCAGCACTGCCGGCGAGAACGACCCAGTTTGATAGCCACCAGAGTCCTGAGCGCATTTCATTGTACCAGAATGTTGCAATAACTGTCTGAGCACATGCCTTGGCTGTCCCAGATATGTTGTGCGTCAGAGCAGATGTTACCTTTATCTGCAACGCCGTGAAGAAACCAATAGCAAACCCACACAGTCCTCCAATAGACATAAGGAACCAAAACCATAAGTCAAAAAGTTTCTCGTACCTCATAATGACAGGTATTTCTTGATTAATGGCGATTAGTGGTAGGAATAAAAACACCGAATAAACATTATTGTAGTACGATAGAAGCCAAATTTGTTGGTCTACTAGTGGAAGGACGCGTTTCGTGTAAATGGAATATAGTGACAACGATAACGACCCGAGAACACCAAAAAGTGTGCCAAGGATGGATAAAGATCCAGCGACACTTTCTTGGTCCACTCCTAACCAAAATCCCGACACAATAATTGAACAACAAATCACAGTCTGGTAAGAAGTTTTTTGATGAAGAATAACATAAGTTAAAACCACATTAAACACTGTAGTCAACGACCTTCCGATATAATAGAAGGAAACGTCTACATATTTCAAACATAAATTATTAAATGCGATCATGGCAGTAAACAGTATCGCAAGGGGAAGCACATCTTTAACTACTTTTGGATCAAAGGGTGACCCATTTGGAAACGAGACTTGTTGCGGAAACAATTTTGACAATCTATTAAGGGCGAAACATATCGCCGAAGACACCACACACTGATACCAAGTGACGAAAAGAGGAGCGTCAAGATTCACTGTGTTGCTACTTAAAAGTGCTTTATTTACGAAAACTGTCAAAATTGATATGAACCAGTATCCTGACACTACCGCTGTGATATGCGCGTACTTCACTAATAATCCTTCGGACACCATTATTTAATTTTTATGAATAATTCGCAGCCATTTATAGAGTTTAGTTTTAAAGTGTGATTGCCATATCTTCACTTCACCAGATAAGCATTGATTGACACGTTACAAAATACATATAATAGCAAATTCAACCATAGCTCAATTTGTGAATTGTGATAAGGATGATCGATTCTTATCGATTTTTTACCCTCGATTAATCACGTTTTAAGGCTGGCCCATTGATCTCTATAATATAATTGGATGAACATACCACATTGATTGAGATCAATGACATACCATTGATCTCTATAATATAATTGGATGAACGTGACTGAAATTTTCAAGCTGTCATCTGCATACCATTGTGTAAGAGAGAAAGAAACTTTCGGGTATCTCCTCTCTCCTACACCCAAACAAGGCAATGTGGTATTTTGAAGTCGTTCATTAATATGATTGAATATATGAGATACATCAATGTGTGATTAGTTAAATGAAATAAATAGGATTGTAAAAGCTTTGAAAAGCATATCAAAGTTGGAAATTGGTTAGTTTTTTCTTTGAATAAGTTGATGTAGCCTAATATATACGAAGATTTTTGAAGGAAGTTTGCGTGTAATCAGTTTTTCGTACAAGAATCCTACCCTATATTTGTGTTTAGTTAGGATAAAAGACCTTCCAGCAGGAAATTTTTACTTCCGTTCTAAATAGACGTTTATCCTACCAAAAAATATATATTATAGTATTCTAGTACGAAATAAAGCCTTGCAGATTGGGTTATTATTAAATTCAGGGTTTAGTAGATACCGTACTTCCTATAAGCCTATAATCTAAATTATAATTTGAATACCGACACAGATTTATCTGAATGCAAAACCCTTCCTTCACCTCTGACAAGATGTGTATTAATCACAACTTGTGAATGTGAGGAATGCCAGGCCTCCACCGTGGTTCGGATTCCACGTTAAACTGTAGGTCCTCCATTTCATCTCATAATCACCCTACCATTGCACATTAGCGTAAGTGTGTATAAACCGAACGGGTAGTAAGACGCGGTGCTAATAATAATAATATAATTTGAACGTAAGACTTCTACATAAAGTATGTCATTCAAACAAACGTAATCAAGTTTTAAGATACTTTATTCATTATAATTATCGAACTTTCAATATAATAGCCTATGGTTTCTGAAACTAATATACAAGCTAATAACCAACTTTAAATATAAATGTAGTCTTGGCAGACTGTAAACAACATTGATGATAGCTACATGTTTAAATATGTTAAGTATGTTATTCATATTTGTACAGTATTACCTATAAAACTGAATTGTATATCCTTTAATGTAGAAGTTTATTCAGGAAGGTGAGATATAATACTTCACTATTTTCAAACAATAACACTTTTATTCATCAAATACATGTTTTCGCATAAAAAAACATTGAAAGAAACTGTTGAATCTGTCCCCCTATGGTGTAGCAGTCGATAGCCTTGAGCGTCACGTTTTTGTCCTTGGAAATGTGTATGTGTATGTCCCATTGATCTCTATAATATAACTGGATGGTCATACATATATGCGTACAGACTAAAACTCCTATACATGCGGAAATTTAAATTGATTCTGCCACTCAGCTTTTTCTCTCTGGATTTCTTGAAGTGATGATGGAAATTTTATCCACACAACAGCTTTTTCAATAATTTTATCTGATATATAATTAACTGTCTTACTCACGGTTGTTTGGTGGACATTAAACTCTTGTGCAACACCCGACTGGTATCCAGGGCTTGCTACATACCGCAAAAATATCTGAAGTTTTTCCTTGGAGGTTAGGGCACCTCCTCTTCTTTCATCACCTTCGCCAAGAAAGTGTTCGCTCAACAATGATACATTTTCTTCCGAGAATCTATATAAAGTTTCATAATCGCAAATTTCAGACGATAAACGCTGTTTTTACACCTTTCTTTTACGAAAATTTATCTGAATCTGTGCCATTTTCAAATATGAGTCTAGTACCAAGTAGACTTCACATTTTTGAAGGATTTGCTTGGCGCCAATGCTCCTATTTAGTTTTTAAAGAGCATACGCATGAGCTTTTGATTTTGTATTCATACATATTGAAGGATTTGCTTCAAAAAGGTGAAGTACAAGCATTTGCTCCATTTTATTGTTATGGGCTATTGTCCATTAGTACACCAACCGCATCCTTAAACACCAGAAGTCTTACAAATAAGTGATAATAAGTACTCTGCCTTTGCAACCGGATTTAATTATACTTACAGAAACATGGCTTAAATCGTATGAAACCAACTTTTATAATATTAATTGATAAACAGGAACCTTTGCCTGTATGAATGACAGGCAGGGTAGGGGTGTGTATATATATACTGCAAATAGCCTGAATTTCAATGTTATGGAAATGGAGGCGAGTGGGTTTTATTTTCTAAGAATTGAAATAGACTCATTAAGCCCACCCCTTCATATCAGTGTTATATATAGGCCTCCAAATATCCCTCTTAATAATTTCCTAGCATATTTTGAAAACATTCTAAACAAATTGGCAGGGGGAAAATGCATAATTATAGGGGGCACAAACATTAATACCATGAATGATACAGTATTTAATACTCTGATAAACAGCTATGGTTTTGATATTTGCAATGAGCTAGCAACCAGAATAACTAGCAACAATGAAAGTACACTAGATCAAATTATTTCAAATGTAGATGGCCAGGCTCTGTGGGTTTCAAACATTAACAAAAGTTTAAGTGAACACAACATTCTAATAGTGGAATTGGAATCAAATTATATCACGGTGGAGAGGAAAAACGACACTGAAAATTAATGTGTAATCAATTACAATATCTTAAAACTTAAGTTTAATGAATCTTTGGGACAAATTAACACCAGCACAAATACAAATATCTTTTTTTTAGGAACTCATGACGATAGTGCAAAATGCTCTGTTGTTTGCTGAAAGAAGGGGAGGTCAAATAACTTTAAATAGTGCTCATTATTCTCCTAGGTATGTTTGGGCGAACAAGGAGCTGTTGTAAATTATTAAATTATGGGACAGAACATATAAATTAGTGAAATTTAACCCAGCAAATACTAACTATAAGAGTGATAATATTTTAGCTAGAAATAATGTAACAGCACTAAAGAGAAAGTTGATGAAAAATTATTTTTCAAAAAAGTTTATAAGTAATAGTAATAATCCTAAACAATTGTGGCAGGAGATAAATAAGTCCCTGAATAAAAACTGTAAAGTTAATAATAAGATAACACGTTTGAAATTTATGAACAAGGAATATAATACAACTTCTGAAATGGCAGATATGCTAAATAATTTTTTTACAAGTGTAGGACATAATCTTGCAATGAATATTCCAGTATATCCTGAGGATAAGTGGACATATTACACTACCACTAGAGATTGCTCATTCTCAATTTTTTTAACAGATGTAATGGAAGTAAAAAATATGATAAGAGATCTCAGTAGCTCAAAAAGTTTACCTTTTGATAAATGTTCTAATAAAGTACTAAAACATTGTTCAAATTTTTTTGCAGAGTATATCTCTGTTCTATTTAATAAATCTATAACAGAAGGTCAATTTCCGGAACAGCTGAAAATATCAAAAATTATTCCCGTGTATAAGGGTGGTACTTTAAAATGTGATCCATCAAACTACAGGCCTATCTCACTTATTTCTTCCATATCAAAAATACTAGAAAAAATAATGAAAATTAGATTACTTAAGTTTTTAGACAAAATACATTTTTTCAAACACCCCCAATATGGATTTAGGGGGAAATCTGATACACTAACTGCGGCTTTTGAACTGATTAATAAAATACAGAATACTATGGATGACAATACTAAGCTTTCTGGAGCTTTGTTTATTGATTTAAAAAAGGCATTTGACACTGTTAACCATGAAATTTTATTATACAAGCTGTCTAAAATAGGAATAAGAGGAGTAACTCTAGAGTGGTTTAAGAGCTATATTACTAACAGAAAACAATACACTTACATAAACAATCACGAAAGTACTATACGTGGTGTCACATGTGGGGTCCCTCAAGGTTCGGTAATTGGGCCTGTACTTTTTCTTATTTATGTTAACGACATTTTCCAGGTAAATTTTCAAGGCCAGTTACAACTATATGCAGATGACACAAGTTTATTTTACATTGGACAAAATTTTAAAACTATAGCAGAGAATATTCAAACTGACCTGAAATCGTTATACCAGTGGTTAAGAGTCAATAAACTGTCGTTGAATTTTGAAAAATCTAACTATGTCATTTTTACTAGACCAGGAAACAAAGATAGAAAGAATATAGATGATTACCAGATAAGCTTTGGGAATAACACATTGAAAAGAGCCAAGGAAGCAAAATATCTTGGTCTGACCATTGACAGCTCACTATCTTGGAGCCCACATATAAACCATGTCACAAAAAAAATTAGGGGTCCAGTTGGGGTGCTAAAAAAACTTTCCTATAAATTCACTCCGAACGTGTTAAAGCCCATCTACTTTGCTCTGGTTAACTCGCACTTGTCCTACTTAAATGTAATCTGGGGTGATACTTTTAAAAGTCATTTAATACCACTAATAAGAGTACAAAACACGGCACTAAAAAATATTTTTCGGCTGCCCAGCGGTGAGGACGGTGACATTAAGCTTAAAAGGTTGGGTATTTTGAAATTAACAGAAGCTATATTTTTTGATACGGTTGTAACGGCATATAAACTTGAAAACAACCTAACTATTAGTAACCTAAAAATTGGGGAACACAAAAAGGGGAATTACTTTACAAGAAGTCTCGATAATTATTTCCAGAACAGAGTAAACACCACTACTTTTGGACTCTACTCAATAAGGATCAAGGGACTAAAATTCTTCAATATAATACCACAAGAAATAAAGATGAAGAAACTTAATCTTTTTAAAAAGGAAGTTAAGAGGTACATTCTGGAAAATAATTTTGCCCAGGTGATATGTGGGTGAAAAGGTATCTGAAATTTTGTAGCAACTGATGTGATAATTTGAGCTGAATCTGTATGTATACTGTACTAATTGTTGTCTTGTATTTTGTAAAGTTTTTAATATACATATATTTTGTTGTTGTTGTGAATTTACTATCATTGGGGTGATTGCATCTAAAATAATGCAGCCGGGTGAGGACAAATAATGTATACCCTGTAATAGATCTCACTTTCCTAAATGTATGTAACCAGTTAGTGAATGAACCACGCCTACATTAGGATGTTTATATATATGCGATCCGATTTTGGCTCTTTTTATAACAAATTCTGAATAAATAAATAAATCCTCACAAGCATCTCTCATACACTTATCCATGAATACATTGAGCAAACCTGTCTAAGGTGACGCTTTACTTCCATAAGAATATAACTGGTTATCCAAAGGGAAGCAAGCTTTGGATAAACTTTATGGTTTCATATTTTTTTCCTCAGACAAAACCTTTTATTTATTTTTTCACTTCTTGCTTGCTAATTGCCACGAGATGGCTTAGAACATAAATAAACTAAATTTTTGCCTAGTTTCCTTTTAATTTATCATGTTGGCTAGATACGGTAGTTAGTTGAGAATGATTGTGGAGAGCCACTAATCTTTTGTTTTTTTAAATAAAAGATTGTTTGTTCTACCGGCAAGTTGTTTTTGTCTCAATAATATGTGCACCATATTAACGCGCTTCCTTTTATTGAAAAGCTTACGTAGGAGTCTAATTAGAAGGACATATGTTGAAAGCACATCTCCTCAGATTAAACCTTGTTTTGAAGCCATCAAAATTAAATCACCTTCCCGGCCCAAGTTAACGAAAATAAAGAAACCTCCTTTTGCGAAGAGTTTGTTTAGCGGCGAGATCGACCCTGATGTTTTGACATATCCTGAGGTCTTAGATGAGGACACATTAAAGGCTCTAAATGAGAGATTGCTGACATTAGAAGACTTTTTCGCAAAACAAGGTTAGCTTCAATAGCCCCTACTCTACCACTTAGCTCACAGGTTGCCTTTAAATTTAAACTAAATGGAAACTAGAAGGGCTAATGCTGGGATCACAATAATTTTAACTTTCACGTAACGTTCACTTTATATAAAGAAAGGTGTGTAATCAGTATTCATGAAACATAACTTTAACAACTCTAGCAAAACACAAACAATGGATTTGAACGTTTTGAAAAAATAATTTTACACTAGAATGAAACCCAAGCGTTTAGGCCTGTTTAAGCTACAGGTACTTGCAATAGAAGTTTACTGGATATTACTAAATAAAGTGTTACAAGAGGCTACTACGTTTAAGAGTTCGGAAGATGTGGACAAACTATATAGCTACCGAAGGTGATACACATTCCATAAACAAACAATTGAAGTAGGCCTACTAAATACCCCTGCCATTGATGGGGCTCTCATAATGATTGGTTGGTTTGAACATACTTAACTCATGTACGGTAATATGCAAGTTACTCACTTTAACAACCCTTAAGTTAAGTTTACTGTATCGTGATAGCTTACATTTAAAAACATAAGGAAAAACCTTTATGTTTTCTTATGATATGTTATGTTGAGTGAACCTTAAGTGAACATTAACTTGATC
The DNA here is from genome assembly GCA_902151455.1 of Timema bartmani. Taxonomy (NCBI): domain Eukaryota; kingdom Metazoa; phylum Arthropoda; class Insecta; order Phasmatodea; family Timematidae; genus Timema; species Timema bartmani. The sequence continues at coordinate 281,844 of CABFWB010000421.1, read as the reverse complement.
GTGATCCCAGCATGATTCACTGCCCATGTTTATATATGATAAAGTAAAGATTGCTTGATAGATTAATAGAATTAAGCTAGAAACAGGACTGTTGAGTTGTATTCCAAGCCTTTGACTCTGACTTATCTATTTTTATACTGTTCAACTCCTTAAATGGCTAAAGTAGGCTACATATTCATTGGTAGTTATAAATTTACTAAAATTCTCAGATAGATTACTTCATTATACACTTCTTTGGCATCGTGAATGTATATTTGAATCAATTTGTCAATCAAATTTTCAAATATTGGTCCTAAAGAATAACAAAAAGTATAAGATTAAAATGATATATTTATCAAAATATATTGTAATAATATTATAAGTTTTTACTTTGAAGCAATTTTGAGTGGCGTTGGTAGAAACGTACCCACTCCGACTCCACAGCCCTGGTTAGGAGGGCATAGTGCCATTATTGGTTAAATAACTACGAGGTGATTTTTTTCATAACAATTAAATGCGAATACTTTACTTAGCACATTTCAAAAAGTTTCAGTAACATTCACTTCATAACTTACTAGACATACTTACAGTAATAGAGTTCTAGGATTAAAAGTAGCCTACACATCACTGTTCATATACAATATTTAAATAAAATATTTGACTCTCATTATTATTATTATTATTATTATTATTATTATTATTATTATTATTATTATTAACTATTATTAACTATTATTAACTATTATGTACAATGAACAAGAATTACTGTATTGGTGAAACTAAAATGTATTTTGCAATGGAACTCTTGATTTCATAAATATTTTATTTGCATACATTTTTACTTTCTAACATTTTAAAATTAACATTGATGTGTATGTTTTATGTAATTAGGCCCCTACCTTTAAATTTTGTGATGCTACACAAACTTTCCCTCATATTTACTGGAGATAAAGAAAAATAGGCTGCTTAGCTGAGCCATAACATTCATTTACCAAGATCATTTTGCACACAAACACAAGATGGCGGATCGGCGTGGTTCTTCTATCTGGGGTGTGTGTAAAAATTATTTTAAACCTAACGAGGAAAGTGTTTTCTATGATGGAAAATGTGCAATGTGGTACCACAAAACCTTCGCTAAAGTAGGCAAAAGAAAATGTATCGTATGGGTAAATAATAAAGACTAAAATGATTCTGTGAGAAATGTGGAAATGATGGTGAAGCTGCAACCATCAACAAAGGCAGTGCAACAATGGATCCCGAAGTTTGTAATGCTCAAATCACCAAGCAAGACTCAGGTGGAAAAAACATTTACTCACTCGGTGACATGATGCAGGAGCTAGGAAGAATGAGCTGCCAGCTTAACGAAATAAATCATAATAATAAAGTTTTTACCGATTCGGTTTTGAAAATAGAGAATAGTGTGGGTCAGGTTAAACTTGATAACGAGGTTGTTAAAAAAGAAGTGTGTGTGCTTACTGAGCTTAATTAAGAGCTTGAACAGTATATGAGACTCAACAATGTCCTGATTGATGTGATTCTAAAACTGGAAAAAGAAAATGTGACAGATATAGTTCTTAAGATTGGTGAATTAATAATTGTAAACATAACAGCTAGTGACATTGATATTGCTCATTGGCTCCCATAATGGAAAGCAGGAATACTGCCGACTATAGTAGTAAAGTTTGTTAGGTGAACAATTAAGGTAGATTTCATGAGAAAGAAGGCTAAGTTGAGGAACACAAATTCAGTTTCTTTTATGGATGCACCGGCTCATAACATCTACCTGAATGAGTATCTAACAGCTAGTAACAGAAATAAGTTTTCCGAAGCAAGAAAACAAAGGGATGATGATAAATTTGAATTTGTATGGGTCAATAATGGTCATATTTACATACAAGAAGAGGAGGGGAAATCAGCTGTTCTATACAACAAAGGAAAAAAGTGGAAAGTAAATAGAAATGAGACCGCAAACGGTTTTATTGTGGTTAAAAAAAGACGTTAATGGTTGTTTTTAAATTGACCAGGCTTAGTGTATTTTTTGCAAATTGTTTTATGGAGTGTTTATTATTCTCAGTTTATAAGAAATTTTTCTTTTTTTACTACAATTTTCATGTACTTTACTTGTGGTTTTGTCTCATCCGGCCCTGGGTATGTACCTTTGTGTTTTACTGTTGTTTTCTTTGCTTTAGTCTAAGAAACCGTCTTATTGGTAAATATAGCTGACTATTTCTTTATGTTTCTTTTATTCACATGTATAAGTTCTTTCTGTTTTTTAATAACAGGGTAGTAATAGGTCTAGTTGGTGTGACAACATGTAGCAACATGTATTTATATAAAAAAAATTAATATAGGTCCTTTTATTGGTTTAAATTATCACAAACGATGATAAAAAAAGATATATTGCTAGGTAATTTGACTCAATTTGTTAATTGTTTTTCTAAACCCAAATCTAAATATATTTTACTTAAACATCAGAAGTCTTACAAATAAGTTGGATGAACTACAGGTGATAATAAATACTCTGCCTTTACAATAGGATTTAATTATACTTACTGGTACAGAAATATGGCTTAAATCGAATGAAACTAACTTTTATAATATTAATGAATATACAGGAACCTTTGCCTGTATGAATGACAGGTAGGGTGGGGGTGTGCATATACTGCAAATAACCTGAATTCCAATGTAATATAAATAGATGAGAGTGGGTTTTATTTTCTAAGAATTGAAATAGATTCATTAAGCCTCCCCGTTCCACCCCGTTACAGATAAATGTTATATATAGGCCTCCAAATATCCCTCTCAATAATTTCCTAGCATATTTTGAAAACATTCTAAACAAATGTGCAGGGGAAAAAATGCATAATTATAGGGGACATAAACATTAATACAATAAATGATACAGTAAGGGGCCTACCTTAGACTGGGGTGACTCGACCCCATTTTTGACATTCAGTTGTTCATGTTTTTACCAACAATGTTATTCCTGTTATTATTTCTCCACAGTTTTTGGAGTCTTGACCTATACTACACATCTGTGAATTATCTTTTTTTTTTCAATAACTAAATTAATAAAAAAGTGTGTGGGTCAAATCACCTCGTGGTTTAGAGTCACTTGAACCCAGCCTTTTTTTCAATGCTATTCCCTTGCACTAAGCGATCTACCATAATAAATGGGAAGACATGATTGCTCACATATTAGGGATCATTATACAGCTAAAAAATTATAAATATTGCAATTATTTATGGAGAAATAGCAAAATATTAAAAAAAAAAACAGAAATTTCTCTCAAAACTTAAAAAAAATCCTAGAAAATTTAAAATCAAGTCAATAATGGTTTTACTCACTTTAAATTAAGGAAGAAAGAATTGACTTTCAAAAATAGTTTTAGTCTTTTAAATCAATAAATCTTTTATTTTTTTTTGCTTTAGCAAAGATTATCAATTTTTGTGTCACTAAACTGTCATACATATTATAATCCAAATACAAAACACTTTTTCCAGTTTTTTACACAAAAAACACAATCCTTATATCTATTAAAATCTGTACACTATTTTCATAGCTTGGATAAAGATTTCTACTTAATGTTCTTATTCTTCAGACACCATTTTTGTACCCCCGGGACTTCATAGGTACCTCTGGCGTTTATTGGCTTTGGTGGTTTAGTAATTTGTTTTAATCACACACTGTATACCAACATTGTCTGGTTCACTTGGCCATTTCCAATGAGAAGGTCCACTCATGACCATTGAACCTATGTAATAGTCTTCTTCTTTCAGTTCTTCTACAACCCCTGGAAAGAACTCTCCTTCGTATATCACTAACACAAAAGAACCAACTTCAGGCTTTCCTGACTTTATTACCATTCCTTTCTTATTAATCAAACTTTTATGTGTCTTTGTCTTCCTTCTTGTTTTTCTCTAACTTATTTTTCTTATCTTCTTTTATTTTTACTTCCTCTAAGAAATCTTCATCAAAGTCTTCTTCTTCCATTTCACTGTACATAGAATAATCACTACTTAGGATATCTGAATCACTAGACTTAAGAACTTGTTTTTTCTTTTTCGTTTCTTTGATAGGTGTTGTCTTTTTAGTCCTTGATGTTGATGGTTTGCTCTCATCTTCAACAACAAAATCAGTGATACTGATACTTTTTCCTGGTGCAATATTCACTTTTTTCTTACGGCCTGATTTCTCAGTGTCTCCTTCACCATATTATCTTTTCCCATGTAAAAATGATAGGACAGATTCACTGATTCTTGATGCTATTTCATCATCACACTTCTGATTGTCTTTTGTTGGTAGTTTCTTTAAAACCTCCTCTACGTTAAGAGGTATGACATTACGGATTAATTGAGATATAATTGTCCTACGATTGGGAGCCAATTAAAATGTTCTTGAATTGATTGTGAGATAATTGGTATTTATAGCCCCGTGATCGAGCGCCAATTATGATGATACGGAATTATTATGCCTCACGTTTTCTTAAAGCGGTACAGAATGTTTGTGAGATAATTTAAGTAAATAAATAAAACCTTTAATATTGCATACCATTTATTTAGATCATGGCACTGGTTTATTACAATGCTCTGTAGATTTATGTCGCTGGCACTGTGTAGATTTATGTGACTACTCTCTATATTTAAGTTAGTATCACTGTCGTGATATTACACGTTCTCTATGTTTATGTCGCCGGCACTCTGTGTGTTCATACGCACAAACTGTGATGATAGCGCCCTGCGGCTATGTGAGGAACTACACTCTCTATCCAGGAACAAGTTGATCATCAGAGGTGTTACCCCAAGGACTTGTTATCTGTGGCTGTATATTGTAATGTCTTATGTTTGCAACATGTATTTGACAGAATAGAACTCGCCCTGTACTGAGTTAGACTGTTATGTAATTTGACAATTCTCACTGTAATATCACACAAACAGCTTATATATGACCTACCCCTTGTCCCTTGGACCTCTCGTGACCAGTGTCAAAACCAACAAATCATTATTATTATTATTAGTACCCGTTCGGGTTTTACGCACTTACGCTAATGTGCAATGGTAGGGTGATTGTGAGATGAAATGGAGGACCTACAGTTTAACATGGAATCCGAACCACGGTGGAGGCCTGGCATTCCACACATTCACAAGTTGTGATTAATACACATCTTGTCAGAGGTGAAGGAAGGGTTTGGCAATCAGACAAATCTGTGCCGGAACCGAGGATTGAACCCCAGACCCTCAGCACAGAAGTCTGACACCTTACCCCTAGACCACCAGGTCACCTACCTACAAATCGAAAGCGTCCCTGCAACAGGTGTCTTGAAGGCTAGCTTCCTATTGGGTATAGGGAACTAACGTCTCTTGCTTGTTTGGTAAATACTATGGAGTTAAATTTTGAGAGAAAAAAAAGTTTTAATGGTGCACTCCTTCAACATTATTTCTGAAAAGCGCGTGATTCTCCATGGATGAGATATTGAAAGGATATTTTATATACAATACTTTAAAGAAAAATACACTTCATCCATGACTTTTTAAATATATGAGAGCGGTCCAAATCAGTATCATTACAGAGGGTATATTCCCCCTTTCTTAAACCCATTTACTAGAGATTCAGTGCTGGCAAGTTGTAATTAACTTAATAGTTTCTTTAAGAGCTTAGGAAAATCGCTTTTTGGGATTGGAGATATGTTTGTTTTAAGTTTATAGTCCAACAGAACCCTTCACCAAGCTCCTTTCATTCGAAAAATATCAAAAATTATTCCTGTGTATAAGGGTGGCACTTGTAAATGTGATCCATAAAACTACAGGCCTATCTCACTTATTTCTTCCACACTTCCAACTAGGCAAAGCGGTGAGTAGTAAAATTACTAGAATTAAGTGTTGAAAACTGGCAGATAAAGGGATGAAAGAAGCATTCCAGGACACAGTAAAGATTGAGTTACCCAAGGATGTTTTAAAAACAATGGTAGAAGAATGGAGAAGATTCAGAACAACCATAGTAGACGCAGCAGAAAGGATGTGTGGAAAAACATCAAGAAAGAGGAAAGAGAAGGAAACACTATGGTGGAATGAGCGCATAGCAGAAGCTGTAAAAAGGAAAAACAAAGCACCGAGAGAGTGGTTTCAAGATAGAATGGCAGAGAAGGAGGTAAAATGGAAACGTCTAGCCAAAACAGTGGGGAAAATTATTAAGTTTGCAAAGGAGAAATCTTGGGGAGAGTTCGTTGAGAAACTAAAGGACAACTACAAAGGACACAAGAAAATATTTTATGGGACAGTTAAAAATAAGACAAAGCCTTGAGATATGCTCACTAAAGTACTGGATACAGCTGGAGAAGTCCAGTGGAGAGAAGAGGTGGTGACGAAAATACGGAAAGCTTATTTTAAGGAATTGTTGAAAGGAACAGAAATAAATAGCAGAGGAGAGATGAGAGAAACAGTAGTTACAAGAGAGGAGGTAAATGAATTTCATATCCGAGACTTAGAGATAGCAGTGAGAGAGCTGCCTAATGGAAAATCACAAGGAATAGATGAATTAACGACGGAAATGATAAAAGCAGCAGAAGCTATGCGATTACAGTGGTTTATATCGAGCAATGCGAGCAGTATGGAAGGAAAGAAAAATACCAGACGATTGGAAGAAAGGGGTTATTGTGCCCATATATATAAAAAAAAAGAAACAAGTCAAAATGTAAAAATTACAGAGGGATTACATTGCTGTGCCACTGTTTGAAAATGTATGAAAAATTACTCCTAAGAATTTAAGTTATAAGCGAAGACTAGCAGGGAAGAACAGGAAGGCAAGAACAGTGTGGATTTTAGCAAGAAAGATCAAAAGTTGATTCAATTTTGATACTGGGACAGATCATTGAAAAAATTTGGGAATATGGTAAAGATACCATAATATCCTTCATTTACATAAAAAAGGCTTATGACAAAGCACTCAGAGAAAGTATATGGCTGGGTTTAAGAAAAAGGGAAGTTGATGAAGAGATTGTGGAACAAATAAGGAGCATATAGGATAAGTGTGAAAGTTGTGTAAGAATAGAAGATAAACACTCTGGTTCCAAACAGAAAGGGGAGTGAGACAGGGAAGTATTTTATCACCAATCCTATTTAATATTTTAATGGATGAAATTATAGGCCAAGTCCAGGGTCACAGAAATCCGAGGGAACTAAAGGTGATGGCATACATGGACGATGCCATGACCTTGGAGAGAAAACTAGCTCAATGGGTAGGTGTGATGGAACGTTATGGATTGGGCATGAACATGGAAAAGTGCAAGATGATGAAGGTGGCCAGAAACACAAACCCAGCATGGAAAGTAACAATCAATGGAAAGGAACTCAAAAAGGTAGAATCTTTCTGCTATCTAGGAAGTAAGATAACTGCAAATAGTAAGATCCAGGAGGAAATAGGACAAACTAATGTATCTGCTAAAGAAATGAAATACTTATTACATTTCTCTGCAAATTCTTTATTTTGTTTTATTTAATTCTCTTTTAAAATATCACAGGATATTTCTACCATGTATGTAGAATTTTGCAAAAAGTGCTATAGTAATTCTCAATTCCCTGGTTCATACTAATTTGGTTTAAAAGATACAATTCTTTCTTTATTTTATGCAAGATTGTAATTCCTCTTGTTTGCCAATGCTTATTTAAATTATTATTTGCAATACAAATCTTACAAGGAAAATGGTTTTCAAATAGTTGAACAAAAGTATTGGGAAAAACATTAAATTTATCTTCAGTGTTTTTATACTTATAGACTGAACTCCAATCCATCTGAGTAGGACTTGTCGAAAAATTTTAATAGTGTTGTCATTTACTACTCTTAACTTCCCTTTAATTTCATTGCTATGTCTCACATTATCAATATATATTGAGAAATAGATTATTGGTCGATCATGGTCCTAAAAGCCATTTATGAATGGATAGATATTATGAGAGTCTCCAAACTCTTGCTCAACAAAAATATTATCTATGGCTGTGAAAGAATTATTACAAATACAATTTAAAAATTGATTGTTTGTATTAGATTGAAAGTTATGACTTATGTATATAATTGTTCCCTAAAATTACCTGCTGATAAAAAAACCTCTATATTAAAGTCACTAAAGAGTATAATTTTAGATGATTTGATGAATAGGCCCTAGTCTTAATAATACCTTTTCTATATTTGTAATGACACTATTAAAGTTAATTGAAGGTGATTTGTAAATGGTAATTATAATATTACAAACTTAGTACCACTAAATTCAATAGAACAAGCACAGCACTCAAATTCGTTCCCACCACATAACGAAGATATAGCTATCTATAGGTGAATAATTAATATAATTATTTACAAAAATACTCACACCTCCCATAATATATTCAGAACCACAAAAGGACTGAACTAATTTATAGTCATTCATATAAATCTTGTCCATTCCTAACTTCTTCAGATGATGTTCAGAAAAGCATAGAATATAAATACCTAACCCCTTCAAAATTCAAATCCACCTCTAGTTCAGTAACCTTGTTACCAAGCCCTCAAACATTTTGATACATTAATGTTAGATCTAGAGAATTTCTAATTTCTTTCACAATATTATAATTGTAATTTACATTAGTCATAGGTCCTATTGGAGTAGTGTAACTTTTAGGTGCATATTTATTATTTACATTTGAGCCGGCTACAGTACACTTGTTGGTTTCACAAACACTTGATTCATTTGAGTGAGAGTACATGTATTTACATAAGAATTTTATGAGTCATCTTTAACTATCTTTTACTGACTCAAACCTGCGGGTAGGGCCTCTCTCTAGTTTTTGACTCTAAATGACAAGAGATTGCTATTGCCTTTTTTTTCTATTGTTAAAATGCATATTACTTACAATTTTTCCTACTACTTGTTTTACCTTTGTAGTTTGTATGTATGCCATGTTGAGTAAAAGAGTCCCTTGGAAAATTGTATACATCAATAACACTAACAAAATTGAATCGAGAACAGACGTAATATATTTTCCTATTTGTTTTTTCGATTCCCACATTCACACACAAGTTGACCATTAGGTCATGTCGATGAGAAATATTGCCCACGGCTATTCTTTTGTGTAGGAGAGAGGGAAGGAAGCAAAGACTTCAAATTCCTCAACACCTCACTAGCTTCATTCCTATACACATCATTTCATTCAGGGTGTCCCACTTGAAGATAGCCCTGAAAAGTATCAGTTTAAATTGACCAGACAGGCCGAAATGAAACGAAACATTGATATGTCCTACCCGTGTGTATGAGAAATGGGGGATAATCACAACATGTGCTGGAAGTGTCCACCTTTGGTGTCCAAACACAATGAAACACGGCGCTCCATATTCTTAAAGGTGGTAGCCAGAACCTAAGGACCTAAGGAGACACCACCTGGATCTCGCGTCAGATTTTATGCCTTAAATCCTGTAGCATACTTAGTTTGTTCCTTTACACACGCCCTTTAAGATGACCCCACAGGAAACAATCTGGTGGGGTCAAATTGGGTGACCTTGGAGGCCATAGCCCTTTTGAAATGACACTGTCTGAAAAAAAATGATTCAATCTTTGCCATACTCTTGGCAGAGGTGTGGCATGTCACCCCAGCCTGCTGGTAAAAACCTGGTTTGAGCTCCTTGTCATCTAATTTGTTCACAAAAGCCTGGAACATTTCAATGTAGATAACATTTTTCACAGTTTTATTGAAAAAAATGGGCCCGATCATGCGTCGTCAGGAAACGGCACAGAACACTCTGACCTTCTGGGGATAAAGGGGCTCCTCGTGCAATGCGTGCAGGTTGTCACTAGCCCAAATGCACGTGTTCTGGGAATTTACATACCCAGACAGGTGGAACCACACTATGTCGCTGAGCCATGTATAGTCTGGACAGTATCCCTAGATTATCAGCCATGAATGTCTGGAACCAATAGAAGTACAGCATGCGTTTTTTTTTATCTGGATCTTTCAATTCGTAGATAACTATACCAGTACGCATATAGGCCAGCGTTTTTCCCAGCTCTTTGGAACGTGCTTTAGGATACTCCAATTTATCGCGATAGTCTCTGTAAGGATTTAGGTGGAGAAGCCTGTATGTAGTCTGTCTGCAACCTGATACACCATTCCTTCAGACAATTTTGGTCGCTTTCCGCCATGTCGATCCAACAAAGTGCCTTTCGCTTCAAGCTTTTTCACACTTTTTCACTAACTATTGAATGCAACGTTTCGACGACAATTCACGACCACCAAGCCATTCCAAAAACTTCCTCTGACAATTCTTTATGGATCGACTGATTCAATACGCCTTCACAATAAACACATGCTCGTCCAATAAATACTGATACGTGTTCAACACTCACTCGCCTCTACCCGACTATTCACTTCAGACGACTGTCTCCACTTGTGAATAGCCACAGTGACACCACTGCCATCGCCGGTGCTGCCATATTTTATTTATCTTGAACTACAGAGTATAGCGTTAAAGTGTCAATGCAATCCTCCAAATTTTACCAAAAGTAGATGGAAAACATCGGGGCTACCTTTGAATGAGACACTCCGTACATCCTTACTAAGGCTATACCCTCTTTAGGATGTACATATAGGTAACTCTGTTTTTAAACACAATTTGAAATAATTTGGTCTAATCAGAGGATTGAACTCACTTCTTTCCCCTTTGTTACAGATAATAACAGTGTCACGCTGACAGACTGATATACTGATATAACCTTGTTCTTGTGACATAACATAACATAACATAACCTTGTGTGCAAAAAAAATATCATTTTTTTTCTAAAATACCAAAGTAAACTACATATTTTGTTTTCATCATATTTAAATTAAATTAGAAAAACTTCAGACCTTGATTATGCCAGTAATTAGCACGGCCATGTTTACTGTATTGAAATGGGATAGCCACTTTTTACGAACAATGATAACATCAAGTAAGGTCTTGGAATGGAATGAAAAGTTCACTTGGTGACAGTTTAAACATTGGTACAAAATACAATGTCACCACCAAATTCTCTCTTGAATAACCTTGGCTCAATTCCAAGAACTTCCTTAAATAATGTTTATATTTATGTATTTATTTGTCCTGGTATCCAAATAATGACACTATTAGTACTGCATACTCGCACTGGTCAGAAGGCAGACATAGTTTGCCTATGATAGAGAGGTAGGTGTAATGAGGTGGTTATTCCTAGATGGTTCCCCACTCAAGTGAATGCAGGTACGTTTCCTATAATTTCTCATCCCTACCATACTATTGTTAAAATATAGTTATCCCTGACAAGTAGTAAGGGGCAGTGGACACTACAAAGCAAACATTATAGTAACTTAATAGGTTTTACTTTCTTTGTTCAAGTTAATTTGCAAGTTGTGTGCTGATATAACCTGATATTGGTATATTTCACATTAGGCCCATAATTTGCTTTTAAATCATGGTTCAAGACATGTTGGACTAATTCCAACCCCAGCTTTTTACCAGCACTTTGTCTGCTTCCAGTCGATTCGGCGGCAATAGACTCGGCAGGCTGTATTCCTCACGATATCCTGGAGGGTTTGAAACAACTTGACTTGTTTGGACAACAAGTCCCTGTGGAATATGGCGGACTGGGTCTGACTGTGACAGAGTTTGCCCGCTTGAGTGAAGCGCTTGCGAGCGACCCCTCTATCTTCTTATTGTTGGCGGCACACCAACTCCTGGGACTACAGGTCAGGACTAATGCCCATTGACACTCGCTGACTTGGACTTTCTTTAGTCCAAATTCCCCTAGTTTATATCTTCACCTTGTTTTTCAATAAAGCTCATATTTTCTGATCAGTATTTGAACATTTGAACCGACAACCAAAAATACTAAATGTATGATTACAGTAATTTAAACTAGGTCCTAGATTGGGTCTCAGTTATTTTCAAGCCCTTAATTATCTTTATTCTCTAAACCTTCTGATCCATTTATTTTATATGTATACATATGCCTATATAATATTATATCTATATATATATATATATATATAGATAGACACACAACCACATTTTGGATGGCTAATCTAAAGTATATATTAAAGAACAAATAAACGTAGTTTTATAAATAACCGCTGAATCATAACTCATTCTAATAATGATTGTATTTGTACAGTATGTTCCTTATTTAGTAATAAACAAACAATTGGTCCCATTAACTGAGTAGTTAAGAAGGCTAAGTAGCTCACTGACTCTAAAGAAGTCTACCTCGGATGTCATTGTTTACAATTTGTTTGTGCTTTTACCCAGGGAGAAAACTGCTGATAATGTGTCACTATGTTAAGTTAGTTTTTACATTTTACCAAATAAAATTAGAAAAACATTACACACCTCTTTTAGTGTGAAGGTAAATTGACTCCCATCAATTAATTTTGATAGGGTGAGGTAAATGATGAAAAACTAAAATAATATATTTTTCATACAGAATTACTATCCAGATATTAATTTTGAACAAAATTATAGGGAAAATTTTTGAAAAATTTTGAACTTTCAAAAATTAGTCATTAGCAAGCATGTCTTTTTTATTTTATTTTTACCTCACAGACAATGCTCATATGTAGTTCTAGTTAAATTCTGTTCATTATCCCCTGGTTGTGGAAACCATTTTTAAAGATAATTTTTTGTCATTTTGGATTTTTAGATAATATGTTCTTGGTTTGCATAATTTTTTGGCCATTATAAATTTTTTTTTATTAAGTTTCAGGCATTTATGTTGAATAAGTATGCTTTTTAATACTATTGATAGTTTATGAATGCATAAATACTCAGGAATAAATGTTTCACCGCACAGTTGCCGGAATGAAAAGATAATTTATGCAATGAACTTTGTGTACTCTTTGCTTATTTATTATTATTATTATTATTATTATTATTATTATTATTATTATTATTATTATTATTATTATTATTATTATTATAATAATAATCATTATCATCATTTGACATTTGTCTGGCACATTTTCTTCCATTCCTTTCAATCTCTCCAAACTTCACCCTCAGCCCCGCATCTACAGTCCGCTCCTTTAGCTTTCATGTCCTTCTCTGCTTGGTCCAGCCATCTTGTCTGTGGTCCTCCAATAGGTAACCTTACCCTTCTCTTTGCTCTCCTCCATTCTAATCACATCTTTGCTTGTATGGTTGTAAAATACACATTCCTGGTGAGACACTGCAACTAAGGTGGAGAGGGTTGCGTTGGGAGGGTATAGCTATTGCTTCTGAAACATATTTATAAATCATTATTATATTTAGCAGAATGTAAGAGTTTAGGTGTAAAAGGCTTTTCATTCACTATATATTTTTCAATTTATATTTGTTAAGTGCATGTTTGATTTAGTTTTGTGCATTCATTAGAAGTTTTTATTTATATTTTAGGTCAAGTTTTGATCATTTTAGATCATTAAAGTCCAGGCCTTGGCCATTAGTATACTACTATTTATAACTTTTAAGGCTAAAATTAAAATCACAATTTTTCCTTGACGTAAGACCATATGCAGTGGCGTTTATTCGATGGAAGCAAGGGAAGCAGCGCTTCCTTAAAATTAAAAGGGGTATAAAGAAAATAAGAGGAAAATAAAGTTAAAACAAATTATTATGATTAGAAACCTCTCCAACAAGTATACTGTTAATAATAGAGGTGACAACTCTTTCTTAGAGCAAGCAAATCTTTCTCAGACTGACAGGTCAACCAGGCGCCAGCTGATCTTGTTCTTTATTCCATCAATCGTTTGTTTCCGGGTTTGTCCAGCCCTCGGTGATAGGGAAGCAGCGTTTCCCTAGAGAGTATTAGCTCAGTTTACTTTCATGATAATCATACATAATATGCTGTTAAAATATTATTTTTCAGGTTGTTTTTAGCAATAATTATTATTTCTAGATATAATTATATGCACTTTATAACAAAATAATGTATTTATAAACAAAATTCAAAAACTGAAAATTGAAAAATGACACCTGGACACGGGAATTAAACCCGGGACCTTTGACTTAGTACGCCAATGCTCTACCACTGAGCTATTCAAGAGCCGTCCCGTGCCCTGGGTCATTCTTCACTCATATTTTAAGGCAGAGTCTATGATGGACGTGCGGAAATCGTCAGCTTGATTCACAAGCCATCAGATAACACAAACATCTTCGACTCGGTAGTTGGCATGTTACTGCCACTCGTACAATTATTATTATTATTATTGTACAGATAATATTAAGAATATGAATATGATATCTAGATGGTGAATTCCTCTCTAAAATTAATACAGCTTCGGCTATTTGATTCTTAAAATTCAAAGAGTTTAGTTTTATTTTGATAGAATATTGGCACTTGTTTGATCCTCCAAGAGAAGAGGTTTGTTTCTTTGCATACAGTAGTGGAATGATGAGTGCGTCAACAAGTGCAGTAGTGTAAGAGGAGGGCTGCTGTGTCAAAACTCACAAGTAATATTTTGAACCATAGTTTTTCATCCAGGTCTTTTGAAAAATAAAGAAAATAATTAAAGCTGGTAGACCCACTCCATCTTTAGGCAACCAATAAAAAAAACTCTGACATTTCAATACTCAATTTTATGAGTGTTTAGTAATTATCAGGATGTTGGGTTAGGGGAAAGCTATAGTTTATATAGTTGACCTTACTATTTACTAAAGATAATGGTGTGTAGAATAAATCCAGATTCAATGATATTAATAATTTTTGTAAAGCTTTTAAAAGGCATGCCAAAGGTCAAACTGATTTGCAGTCCACAACCTAGAATTTTGTTTGTGCTGTGGCCTCAAGTACAGAAATACAGAGGGATATAAAGATTTTGAAAACCCATTATTTGAGCTTAGGGTCACTTAAAACTTTAAGGTCCATAATAATCTGGAAGTTTTTTGTTTAGCGCTATGTCTTACTACCCGTCCGGGCTATATGCTTATGTTTTAATTACACTAATGATTTTAGTATTAAGAAAGCTAAATTTAGGGTAAGTGTATCCGCATTTGCGTGGAGGGAGATTGGAAAACCATTTCGGAAAACCACCTTCAATAAACCCGACCGAGATTCAAACCTCGATCTCCTTGTCATCGGCAGTCTGGTCTACTGCAAGAATAAGGCCTTAGACCATGCAGCCACTCAAGCGGGTAAATAATCTGAAAGGTGATAGTTGTCATAGTGATGATCACAATATTTCTTTTTTATGAGGAAGTAATTAAAAAGCACATATACAGGATATTTCACTCGCTCTCGCCCCCAGAGTTTCACGTATAACTTTCAAAATAATGGATGTAATTTATTTAAATTTGTTACTGACATAAGTTACCTAGGTGTACGAGAAACATGATGATCTCATATCATGTGTTGAAAGGGTGCACCATTAGCATCAAGGCATGCCTGCACACGACTCTCCATGTTATTGAAATTTACCAACACTTGGGAGTCACAGCCTCAATTTTCTGCTTTTTTTTTTTTTTTTTCCNCTTCCATATGAATCTGTGGTTTGTTGCGATATACGTTCCCTTACAGCATGCCCCATAGGAAAAAATCCGGTGGAGTAAGGTCAAGCGACCTTGGTGGCCAAAGTCCTTTAGAAATGGCACGATCTTCAAAAAGGAAACAATTTCATCCATGCTGACATTGGAGGTGAGGCAGGTGGCACCATCCTGCTGAAAATAGCCAGTATGGAGTTCTTCATTGTCCAACTGATTCACAAACACATGGAAGATTTCCATGCAAACAGCGGTATCCACCGTTATATGGAAGAATATGGGCCCAATAATGCAGCGCCATGACAAAGTACAACACACCTCAGCTTTTTCATCATTGCAAGATGTGAGGATTCTCACTAGCCCACATATAGGTATTCTGGGAATTGACGTACACTTAGGTGGAACCACACCTCGTCGGAGAACCATGTGTAGTCCAGTATCCCTGGATGTGCATTGACAAACTGCTGGAACCAATGACAGTAATTGAGTCTCTTCTGTTTGTCGGGAGGTTTCAATTCATGAATAACAGTAACACAATATGCATGCAGCTTTG
>CABFWB010000421.1:209835-265788 GCA_902151455.1 Timema bartmani | reverse complement strand
CTCGTTGACATGTGCTTGTGGAAGCCCCCATCTCCTGTGACAGCTTATGCAAGGACTTCTGTGGGGAGGCCAGCAGTCTGTTTTTAACTTCCTGCACCATTGTTTCTGGCAGTTTCGGACGTCCTCCTTCGTGGACATCCAACAATGTTTCCGTGGTTTCCAATTTATTCACCAGATATTGAATGGAGAATTTTGCCGGTGTTTTTCGAACTCCAAACTACACTTTAAATAGTCTTTGGCACACCTTTATTGACACATTTTTCCAGTATGTGCAACGTTCGGACTATAAACATGCACTGTTACACTGTGTACTGCTTCATACTCTGACTGTTGACGATCCCATAACAACAAAAGCACAGTCGGATGTTTCACACCCACTGCTGAGGACAGCAAACACACAATCAGTCTTCACTTCGCGCAAGCGCCACACATGGGCTAGAGAATAGCGCCACACCTCGTGTCCTTCCATTGTCATGCTTCTCATACACCAAAGTATGTCCTTAGCAAATGTCATTGAATTGCGTACATTATTTTGAAAGTTATAAGGGAAACTCAGGGGCCGAGAACGAGTGAAACATCCTGTACAAAAAATAAGTGTGAATGTATTATTAACAATATTTTAGTTTGTAAGGTTTCTGCTGTTGGTGTTTCACAATAGGGTTTACTGATCGCTGGCACAGAGGAGCAAAAGTATCGCTACTTGCCCCGGCTTGCCAACGGTGACTGGGTTGCTGCACTCTGCTTGTCTGAGATTGAGAGTGGCTCTGATTTAACTGCCATCAAAACGCAGGCGACTCTCTCCGAGGATGGCGACACTTGGGTTATCAATGGGAGCAAGAACTGGGTCACCAATGGCAGCATTGCCAATCTTTACATTGTCTTCGCCAAGACCAAGGTGCGATGATTACTTCAACTCTTACCACCTCGTGTTACACTCATTACATGAGGGGCTATTATCACCAGAAACTTGATTAGTAGGCCTAGTAAATTATAATAATTCTTACCCTGACTTCTTTCACACCATATAAAGACAGTATTTCTGACCACATATAAGGAATTGGTTTATATTCCGGTTGATATAAATTTAAATTTTAAGGGTGGAAATAATCTGGCAATATACAGTATAGATGTCTCAAATTTTCTGTAAAATGTATAAAAATACTACTGCTATGTTTATGATTTGATTTTATCTTTGATTATTTTACAAATTACTAACTATCGATATTAATATTTAAAAGTTTGTTTGCTTTAGTAGCACTTAACCCTATGTAAAGGGAACATCATCTTTTATAATGTGGGTTGGTTTTTTGAAGGAAAAAAGTTTGCTGATTTTTTCATAAAGGAGATTAAATTAGATCTTTTAAATGGATATACTGATATGTTTACTTCTTTAATAGTAAGAGTAAATAATAATAGTACCTATTTGTAAGGGTGTGTGAAGCTTCAAAAACTTCAACTTCACTTTGAATATTTGTTCCCTTTGACTTTAATTCAAAAGTAAAATTCTGGATTCAATAATTACATAGTTTCACACAAAAAAAAAAGTATTTAAAGTTAAAACACACATTTTTTATTTATTTTTCTTTTATTTCCATCACAAGTTAGTGTTAGTGTAAAAAAATTTTTTTTGAAACCACTGTACTTTATTACATTTTGTGAAAATAACTTAATTTCTCATTTTAAGACGAAATATATTTATTATGTTTATAATATAGCAGTTTGTAAATTATATTTAATACCTAAATTTACATAGTTAAGCAAAGTATTTATAATATTTCCATCCAACATTAAACTTTTTTTTAATGTGAAATCTGGCACTTTTACTAACGTACTATTTTTTTTTTTGAGAATATATTTGATATTTTTCTCCTTCCATTGTTGGCAGCTATGAGTGTATGGCCCTACTTGTTATTAACCCCTCAGTAGTCAAAGACTAGTTAAGTAATAAATATTGAACATATATTTTGCACATCACATAGGCACTATGATTTTGGTAATCTTTATCCACACAAACTGTCTTATAAATTGATGATTTTTTCCCCCTCAAGATGGAGGACCACAAGGGTCAAATATATGACAGAACTACAGCCTTCCTGGTTGAGCGAGAGTTTGAGGGTGTGAGCTGTGGCCAGCCTGATGACAAGTTGGGTATCAGGGGGACTTCAACTTGTGAGGTATGGCACCAGCGTTAGCATAGCTTTCTTATAGTTTGTAATCTTTTTAAACATTATTCAAGGAAGAGTGTAGGGCTGCGAGAAACATGAATAGTTACTAACACAATATGACTTTCACCATGAAGAACGGAACACATCTAATACTTCCCACTGCTGCTTCTGGGCAAAGAGGAACACATCTAATACTTTACACTGCTGTTTCTGGGCAAAGAGGAACACATCTAATACTTCACACTGCTGTTTCTGGGCAAAGAAGAACACATCTAATACTTCACACTGCTGTTTCTGGGCAAAGAGGAACACATCTAATACTTTACACTGCTGTTTCTGGGCAAAGAGGAACACATCTAACACTTAAAACTGTTGCCACTGACCAAAAAGGAACACATTCCACACTTTACACTGGTGCCTCTAGACAAAGAAGTAATGGTCGCCTCATGGGTATTACCAGAAAATCCTATGACCTTAAAGAAGTTGTAAACTTCAAAACAAATCACTAAAATGATGGATTAAATAGCTAAGCTAATATATTTGCTAGTTACGGTTATAGTCGCATCTAAATATCATTCCTTAAATTGAAAAATGACACCAGGACACAGGAATCAAACCCGGGATTTTAGGCTTAGTACGCCAATGCTCTAACCTTGAACCTCAGTGGTTAAAGCATTGGCGTACTAAGTCAAAGGTCCTGGGTTCGATTCCCCTATCCAGCTGTCATTTTTTAAATTAAAGAATAAAATCCCTAAAAGTTAAATAAATCAATAAATAATAGGAAAATTGGTAAAGAATGCTGAGACATATTGAGAATAATTGTAACAAGACAAAGATTAACAGACTTGAGAATCCATTATAAACTGGTGACATCTAATATTTCTTATTATCCTTACAATAAAATACTACACCAACCAAATTGTTAAATCCTTTATTAAAGTATCTCCAATTTTTGGAAAATAATTCATGGTAAACTCATGGAGCTGTTATGTAAACGAAGAGGACATCCCTATGGTGTAGCATTGGGAGAAAGTGAAGCCAGCCATGCTTCTCTCACAGAGAGACAGATCGAGCTGCTTTATGGTATTGTATGGCAACCGACCATTGGTTTAACATGCTAAGTATTTTCTTTCTTGGTTTATTAAGTATGTTAAATATATAACATATAAGTTATATAACGTATAGGTCTATATAATCATGACTGTTAGTTAGGAAATGCAAGCTGCCACGCGCTGCCTGGGATGATTCATACCTCCTCACCCCAACATTCCCCGAGTCAAGGTCGGCTTCAGTTATGCATCAAGATAGCCCCTCCATATATATAATATTTTGAGGTTTTGAAAAACCATTCGTCTGTAAACTACTCTTAAGCAACTTTTTTATTCAAAAAAACAAGTATAGAGTGTTATTTGTCATGTAAAACACTCACAAGATGTTCATTTGGAACCTAATCGTTAGACCCGTTTTTAAAATATTACCCATTTTTGAAAAATCACCTATCAGTCAAGCCTTAAATGCCATTTTATTCATCAAACAAGTATACAGTGTTATTTTTCATGTAAAACACTCCATGGATACCCATTTGGAACCAAATTGTTAAAGCTATTTTTAAAATATTTCCGATTTTTGAAACATCAATTATTGATAAACAACCCTAAATAAAATTTTATTCAAAAGACAAGTACACAGTGTTATGGGTCATGTAAAACACTCTCAAGACACCCATTTGGAACCAAATCGTTAAAGTCATTTTTAAAATATTTCAAGTAAGTCATCACCATTAGTTTGAGGGCTAGAGTCAAAATTATTTACAAAATAATGAGTTCATACCATACTTCACGACCTCATATCTCACTGAGAGCTCCAAGGGGTCTTATTGTTTTTGTCATAGCTCATTGTATACACAGTTTTCTCATAATAATGAAAGTCCTCTTTGTTTGGGTATAGTTATGTACCAGTAAATTACATTTAGTAAAGCCTCAGTAAGCGTGACACATTTTTTTAGCGATTAGGTGCAAAACGAGGACAAGGGGCGTCTTGGTTTTCAGAGAGTCTTTAGAGTGCTAAGAGGTTTTTGATAGTTGACGGCAAGGACCATCAAGGTAGGACTTTTGTAGTTCTTGTCCAGGATGAGGTGGTTTAGTCCACCGATATAGACTTATTCAAGGACTGTTTGCTATTATGACTTGGGCTATAACTTTCGTAGTATTTTACCAATTAACTACTTACATCACATTATGTACTTTATTCTATAAGAAGTCCATCAACATGTTAAGTTTAACTATTTTTAAACGCTCTTACCCGGCAACTTCCACTATTTGATAGGCTATCCTGACAGATTGACATAGATAATAAGTAAGGAGACTGGCAGTGACAATAGACATTTTTATTTGATTTTTGCTCTTTTTAATCAAAATCTGAACAGCTATATATTCTTTATTATCTATTGTATAGAGCTCTAGTTAGTCTCATTATTTTCATTGTAAAAATGACCAAATAAATAGTCCCCCTCCCTTCCTCTGTTACATCCCCATCACACCTTTTTTTTATATGAAATTCTGCATAGTTTTAAAAATATAATGAAAAACTGCAAAAATATACCCTTTTCAGCAATTTTTATGTTCACCTTTAAATTTGTTTATGATATTGAAACCCTTCAAATTTACATCAAAATTCACCCATTAATCCAATAAAATTTCCGTCACTTTTTTATTTTTAAAACTTCTTTTGATTAATTAGTGACCTTTAGTTTTTACTATAAAATGTAATAAAATTAGATAAAGAAAATGAAATCTAAGGAAATATACCAGCATTTTATTATAATTGTATTATACAATCAAACACACTTTCTCATATAGTGTATTACCTATATAGTTTGTAACATCATTTTCAAAATTAGGTTTTCATTTAACTACCCCTAAGTAAGTTTTCCTCAGAAAAAGGATAAAGTCATGTTGTTGATCATTATAAATATTCTTCATATGGAAATTTTAAACAAAATTGACTAAACTTTTTAAAAAACATCAAATTTTCAAAAATCATTTGTTTTTAAACTACTCTCTATTTATAATAGTAAAAGTAAAGTTTTTTTTAAATTTATCGTGAAAAGCAATTCCCACTTATGGCCTATTAATTTTGAACTATAAATTTTAAAGGCCATTTTCAAAATATTTAAAATGTTCTAAAATTTGTCATATAAACTACCCTTGAATAATAATGTATGTTTATTGTTCTAAAATAAATTAATTTATTATGTAAAATAGTACTTGAGTAGGTATCACTTTTAAACAAAATCATTAAATCTCTTTTTTTTTTCAAATATAATTTTTCAAAAAACGGTCATCAGTAATTAACTACTATAAGATTATTTTTTAGGAAAAACAAATATATAAAATTATTTATATTATAAAAAACTTACCAAGTACTCAATTTAAACCAAATTATTAGAGCCATTTTTATTTGATCTGTCAAACACTCCCCAGTTATACAGTTTAAATAAAACCATTAAAGCCATTTTTGAAAAATTTTGAATTTCCAAAAATCATTCATCGGTAAACTGCACCCTTAATTTAAGTGTTGGGTTAAAATTAAAGAAAACCTCCTGAGTTATTATTATATAATATCTAAATATCAAGTTTGAACAAAATCCATCAAACCCTTTTGAATTTAGGCCCAGGAACGGACAGGCAGAAAGAATTGTAAAATTCACTTTTTGGATTTGGATCGTCATAATCTCAATTTCGAAAATTTTCACAATTATGAATAAGTAAAAATGTAAAATTACTAAATAACAGATAAAAATACCCTTATTAATGTTGATCGTAATTCAAACTCCGGGCTAGAGTGAGTAATGGTAACCACCTCATCATTTTTGCAGGTTAGTGATTTTTAAATGTAGGGTTTATTAAATCTCTAAACGGAATTTGGAAATATAAATTCAAATTAAGTATTTGTCTATATTTTTACATTCAATCTTCCCTCCTGGATTTGAACCATTGTCTCCTGAGCCATTATGTCACAAAAATAATCTTCCACTCTATTAAAATGGTGTCACTTCTGTGACATTGTTTGTTAAAACCATAAGAAGTTGTTAAGGGCATGTTGAAGGAGTAAATGAATTTGTTTTCTCCCTCAGGTGTTTTTTAAGCAAACTCCAGTTCCCTTAAAAAATGTCTTGGGAGAAGTCAACAGCGGATTCAATCTGGCCCTCGATATTCTCAACGGTTCCAGATATGGTATGGGTGGGCTCCTAACAGGTAACAATCTAGTAATTAGTTGCTCTCCTTGTGGTAGACATCATCTCTCCGGGATGTAAATCGGGAGATAGATGGTTGTGTTGTTTGTATATGCTTGTCAAACTTCTTTTTTGCTATGAAGTTGTGTGCAATCATAGCCAAAAGAATAATAAGATAAACCAACTTTACTTGGAATACAAAACACAATGAAAATAAATCTCTACTTTTCATCGAACACAACTTCCCTCAAAAGAACAGAACCCATCAAGGACACGTGTTTTAATGTGTGAAAATTTGTTAAAAAAATTAACAAAAATATGCTTATATTGTTTAACAAGAAGTGTGCTATGAATAACAATGATTTAAAACTTGAACTATTATTTATCTCCCAAATATAAGGGGTCTGCTAGCTTGGATGTTTTCATTTAAGTCGAGTATTTAAAAATGTTAATTGCTGTTTATTTTAAAAGTAAAATAGTATAAAATGTCACCAGTAAACAAACATAAACTGTACTGGATTTCACCGCATAGTGGTCGTCACCGCATAATGGTCGCACCCTATTTTTCAATCTTGATTTATAAAATTTCACTCTAAACTTTTAATCCAAAGAAAGAATATATAATATATCTTTATAAGGAAAACCTTATTTCACTTTATGAGGTAATTGTATTATATTTGGAAGAAGGTACAAGAAAGGTGGATAGAAACAAATAAAAGGGGACAAACACAATATGGCTTTTGTAATGAAAAGAAGAACACAGTTCACACTTTACATTTATGCCATTGGACAAAGAGGTAATGGTTGCCTCTTAAAGAAAATCAATCGTCACCACCCAATCCCCCGACCTAGGTTTCATTCTATCGGAACTCCCTGATGAGTCCACTGTATTTAGCCTCACAAAAATTACATTGAAGTTGGAAGATTAAGATGGATGTTTTGCACTCATAATGGCATTGGATGGGGTATTGCTTCTTCGTGTTCTTACTATTGAAGGTGTTTCTGGGTGGGTGGATCTTGCCGGTGTTGCAGCGTTGTTTTATACACAAATTGCTGTGTTGATTGAGGTAAAAATGTTGTTATGGTCAGGCAATTTTGAGTGTACTAAAAGGTTGTGAAGGTTAGGTGGACGTTTGAAAGAGATTCTTGGGAGAGAGCTGAGAATGTTTTGTGTCTGAGTGGAATAATTGATAAAGTTGTAGCCATTATTGAGGGTAGTGTTGATTCTTTGCAGTCCAGAATGGTATTTGGTGGTGAAAGGGCTGTCGTCTGTGATTTGTCGAATCGTTTGAAATGGCTCAGGAGATTTGAGTACCAAGCCATTAGGCACTAATTCATTTTGGTTTTTAAATTAAAAATAACACTTTTTAAAAACATGCTCTAAAAATAGGAACACTCAAATAAAAAAATAAATAAAAAGGGTTGCAACACTCATGTCTTTAAAGACATTAAAACTTCACTAGCAATTACAGAAAAAAAGTTTATAAAATTTACATTTTTATGAGCTAATATTTTCTCAAAATAAGCCTCCATAACTTTAATTACCCTATAAGAAAGTGTAAGAATCACAAGCACTTAGAAATTTAAAATTTTTCATATTTCATTTATTGGTCCTTATTGTAATAATCGCTCATGATCACTTATTCTGTTTGATTCCATTCCTCTATTCACAGTTTTTTTTAGCAATGCGTCTTACTACCCATTCATTATACACTCTGCACAGTTGTGCTTGCATCTTATTTGGACTCTCACTTTAAATTACCTTATTATGAAATTTATTTCATTTCAGTTTTTAATCCGTATAAAAGTTGATGTTCATACAAAATGAAAAATAAGATGGCTTAGATAATATTTCTAAAAGACAATATGAAACAGTAAATGCTTTTTATTTAAATGTGGTAAGTTTGGTAAAATATTTATTGCAATATTCATCAATACTGATTTTATACATATTAATACAAGTTTTAAATATCTTTAATTTGAAAACAATCAACATGTATTCTCAATGTTAAATTTTTAATCTAACCTATATTATAATTTTACAAAGGGATTACATAAAAATAGTAAAAATAATGATTATTTAACTATTAATGATTTAATTAGCTATTTTAATTTTCATTACATTATCATGACAATTTAACTTCAATCAAAGATAATTCAAAATGGACGAAAATATTGGGTTAGCTTATCAGTTGAAAGTAGTTTTAGAGCTCTCCTACGTTAGTCAAGTTTTTAAGTTACCGAATGATTTATAAGTGAAACTGCTGATATCATCTAAATTCAATAGCCTATACTTATCATTGCATTTTTTAAATATTTGTACGTACATCAAGAGGAAGCTTGAAATCCAACTACTCGCAGAGCCTTACCAAATATCACCAATAGGTATGGCACTAATTTAGAACTACACCACTGATGATTGTGCTATGCAAGAGTATTTTAATGTTAATGTGTTTTTTTGTTCTATAGACTTCCACTAAACAACCAAACTAATTTATCTGATTCTACCTTAAACGATGTTTGAACTCTTTGTTTTAGAGCTTTTCTTAACATCCCTTGTAGCCACCTATGAATTACTTTGATCATTTATTTAATAAATATCTTAAAGAAGGATAATTATTTACATTTGATTAGATGTTTACCAGAATATTATCATCTTGATCTAGTAAGTAAAAAAATAAGTTGTACATGAATAGTATTAAATACTCCAGGATTTATCTGTACAGTGGGCCAGAACAGTATGTATGATTTTGTTGAATGTTTTCCCCATCAGAAGTGTTGAAAAAGTTCATCGGGTGGGCGACAGAACACGTGGTGAACAGAAACCAGCTTGGTAAAACTTTGAAAGATTATGAGCTGATTCAGGAGAAGCTGGCAAAGGTCACTTCTGACACTTATGCTTTGGAGAGCATGACATACTTGTTGACGGCCATGTTGGACACCTATGAAGACTCCGATTGTACCGTGGAGGCAGCCATGCTTAAGGTAACCCTTCCATTCTTATTGTAAGTAATGGGTGAATATGCGGCTTTACAAGAATTAAAGAGGTATAAAGTCCCAATCTATTTTCAGGATCTCAAATCTTTTATTTTATCTACAACTCATAAAACCAAATCTTAGCAAAGAAACTAGGATTAGAAGTTTGACTTTCACTGTATAAACATACTTATTGTGAAACTTGTACAGTTAAAACTCAAACAACCCAGCAGCTTAAATGTTGACCATGAGTCACAATGGCAGTGTTTATTATATCTTTTTAGTAGTTGGCATTCTTGAACGCCCATAATATCTTCATGGACACAAGATGAATCTGGATAGTTAGGTGGTAGGGCATTAGCATGCTAAGCCAAAGATCCTGGGCTCGAATCCAATATACTTATGTAATTTTTAATATATATTTGAACTGCTATTACTTAAATAATCAAACCTCATTTACTTTCTCACAACTAGAAATCTAAAATATGTTTGAATCATTTTTTCTCATCATATAGTTGTAGTTAAAACTTGGAGGGATAGCTAAACCCACTTACCTACTTACTTACTGTAGTATAAATTGTCGAGACAACACACTAACAATATCACATTTAGGGCAGAGTGAACGAACGTCAGTGAAGGCTTAGTGGACCAATAATGTGATCCCGAGCACACCATCTCTCCACCTTTTAACCTATGATGACGCAAGTAAACCCATGCTAGTGTCCACATTGCATCCACTTATTCAAGTTCTTGCCCACGTCACTTAGTGTTACTCAGCATTACTCAACTAAGTCTACTGGATATTCTTCCTAATCCCAGTGGTTATTTAGCTTAGTGCAATTTTCTAAATAACTTTAGTCATCATCTGAAGGTCAATGCTTCTAGCCATGGCTTGGACTGAAATTATATCCCAAATTCCAACAAAAATACTGAATACATGTACCCACCAGTTAGAATGGAACCAGGCTTTCGTAGATTCTGTAGTAAAGTTCTTAAAGCACTTGTTACACAGAAATTTGATACTTTCAAGGCATTACTACTGGCCAATCTTCCACACGAGCTGCTATTTTCAGGTGTTTGGCACGGAAACCTGTTGGAACGGCATCAACGATTGTCTTCAGCTGTTGGGTGGTCAAGGGTTCTTGAAGAATTATCCCTATGAGCGCTTGTTACGTGACATGCGCATTACCATGCTGTATGATGGAGCCAACGATGCATTGAGGGTCTTTATTGCTTTCAAAGGTGACATAAACTTAATAAATTTAATATGAATAGCTTTATGAAAACCTCTTCAATTATTGAGGTACAGTATGTTGTAAATAAAAAAAAAGGCAATTTGTTCATTTTAGGGGTCTGTGAGCTAGGGTTTTTTCATTTGAGTCGAGTATTTCTAAAAGCTCCCGAGTTTGAGTATATTCATAATTTTAAAATGTTAAAAAGTATATTAAAACACATGTTCTTAAAATATGAATGACACTCATTTTTATAATAGTAAATACTTGTGAATTTTTTTTTTTAAATAATGGAAATATCGGTTTTTAAATTAGAAATAACACTTAAAAAACACAATTTAAAAATAAGAACAAAACTCAAATAAAAATCTAATAAAAAAATAATTAAAACGGTTTCAACACTCATGTCTTTAAGGACATTAAAATTACACTAACAATTATAAAAAAAAGTTGATAAAATTAATAATTGCTTGATGGCTTGGAAATGTATTACATGACAGTGTAGAAACGCTGTACTATAATGTAAAGTAAGTGATAGTGAAGGAAGCTAACCTGGAAGAATAGTTAGGTAGTTAGGTTAGGCCTAGATAGGAACAACACACTTCTCTCTCTTCTTGTCTTCTTAAATCTTTTACACTTTCCACTTCTTCAAAACTTCCACAGTTGCACATTAGTTTGAATTTTCAGGAATATTACTTTTTCATTAATATCTCTTCATATGAAAAATAAATATTTCCGAAAATTCAAAACAATGGGCAACTGAAGTGTTTCGTATTTTGTTTATTATTCCTTAGTGTAGTCGTGCATGATCACGTCTTCTGTTCCATTTCCATTTCTCTATATGCAATTGCACATGCGCATTGTACGGGCTCTCATTAGACATTAGTTTATTGAGAAATTTACTTCAATTCAATTTTTAATGCTTATAAAAGTTGATGCCGATATTTTAAAATTAAAAATAATATGCCTAAAATAATATTTCTAGCAAACAATATGAAATAGTAGATGCTTTTTTAATATAAATATGTATTGCTATAAATAGGATCAACATTGATTTTAAACAGGTTAACCAACATTATTTTATAACTAAATAGTAACTAAACTAGAGCTAGTTTTTTAGCTAAACGTATTATCTTAAGTTTGAAAACATTTAATATAATTATATATTCTTGATATTACATTTTTAATTTAACATAAATTATTATTTTAGAAAGGGGCCAGGTAAAAATAGTAAAAAAAAATCATTCAATTATTTAGTAATCTTCTTAGCTATTTTTATTATCATTGATTTGTCATGACAATACAAGTAAACAACTTCAATCAATTATAATTCAAAATGGACGACAATATTGAATAAATTTACCGGTCGAAAGTGGTTTTAAAGTGCTATTACATTATTAATGTGAAAATTGAAATTAATATTTAACAATTTGTTAAGTAACAAAATGATTTATAAGTGGGAATGCTGATATTATCTCAATTAAATAGACTATGCTTACTATTGAATTTTAAAAATTGATTATTAAGTACATCAAGTGGAAGCTCGAAAATGACGAGACTACAAAACTTTTGATCTCTATCTCAAGCTTAAGTGACGAGCTCGGCTCGAAGCTCGGGATAAGAGTAATCGCAGAGCTCTAGTTAATTTCATGTGTTGATCTTTTATGTTAATTGTCGCATACACCTGTTTTTATATACAAGCATCAATTTATTTTTTTCTTTCCGCTCCCTCCCTTTTTTTAATACTGCCGCTTTTAGGAAGTTGCATTATTGCGCTCTTCATACTCTAAGAAGTTCTAATAAAATAAAACCCAGGTCGAGGGACTGAGTGGTAACAATTTATTTTCTTTAAGAGGCAACCATTACATAATTGTCTATTGGCAGCATTGTAAAGTGTGAACTGTTTGGATATTTTTATTGAAAGCCATATTGTATTTGTTCCTAACTTTTTTTCCTGTTTCTTCTTTCATATAAAAACTTAGTTCACCCCATATATTTTATATGCTTCAAACTGTCCCAAGTGAATGCTCAGGATATATTTTTAAAAGCTAAACACCATGGATAAATTAGATTTACATTGTTTTTAAGCGTTCCCAACATGTAGACTTTGTTAAAAATTTCCCACTAAAGCAGGGGTGGTCAACTCAATTTACTAACATACCAAATGGTGGGTCTACTTTCTATTGACAGACTGGTATACCAAATAAAAAATGTAAAATTAATAATTTATCATCACATTTATCTAAATCAAAGAAAATTCTTTAGAATATCTATTAATTTGTTTATTTTAAAACTGTGTAATTCATCATTTATATCGCTCCTCTTTTCGCTTTTTTGGGGTAGTTTGTAATATATTTTTGGAAGAAGGCACACGAAAGTTGTATAGAAAACACACAAAAGGGAACAAACACAATATGGCTTTTACAATGAGAAGTAGAACACAGTTCACACTTTACATTGCTGCCACTGGACAAAGAGGTAATGGCTGCCTCTTGAAGAAAATTGATCATTACCACCCAATCCCCCGACCTAGATTGTAATCGGAACTCATCAGAAACAGAAAATAGAATAAGGATATGAAAAATGAGTAAATCATAGGAGATAGAGGACAATCAAACCAGAATTAAAGGGCCAGCATCAAAGGATAAGATACAGAGTGTTGAGAAGGAATGCCAAAGAGTTTAAAGAGTCTTTTATAGAAACTACAAAGGGGTTATTTAGAAGAACTAGCGAAAAAATGGAAGGAAACATCTATTGTAATGATAAGGTCTGGAGATCAGTAAATGCAAAGAAGAGAACATTTAGAAAATGCTAGCAAAAATAACAAGAGGGTCGAAGGATAAGTGCAGGCAGGAAAGGAGACATGCAAGAAGGATAGTAAGGGAAGAAAAAAAGTGAAAATGCAAGGATAGACACAAATGCTGCAAACATTTGTGGAGGGTAGCAAGAAAGTACTGTACAGTCAAATAAGGCAAAGGAGGAGGGAAAAAAGAAAGGTCACAATAAAGGATGAGCAATGTAGGATGATGGCGAGAAATGAAGAGGTTAAAATATACTTATAGAGAGTGCTGAATTAGGATGTGGCAGGAGAGGTACTAGCAGAATAAGAGGAAATGCGAAGGGCGTTAGCCAATATTTAAGAAATTAGATAGAAAGAGATGTGAATATTTTAGGGGCATAACACTGATGTGTCATTGCGCCAAAATCTATTAAAAGAAACTAAAGGAGTATGAGAAAAAGCATAAATAAAAGGTGTAGGGAGGAGAAACATGGGTTCAGATATATGAATGTGGAAAGGACCTTGTAAAGGTGTTAATGGATGGGAAAAAGGCAAATTATAGTGTGGCTTGAAGAAAAGTCTGGAAAATGATAGAGGAAGCTTGATTAGAAAGAGGAGTTGTAATGAGAGTAAAGAATATATATGATACTTGCTTTGGTGGCCGCATATTCTAAAGTACTACTCTCGTGTTGGACTAGACTGGAGAAGATGGATTATGAAAAATAAAATTATACTGTAATCCTTGGGGAAGTATTGTTAAAAGTGATTGATAATATTTTTAGTGATAATAATAGTAATACTTAGCATATAATAATTATTTCCAAATATGTTGACAAAAGTTACTTTAAGACAATGTTGGCATTACTGATACCATCTGATAGCTTCTGCTAGCTGTCAAGTAAAACCAAAGAAGCGATGGGGCTATTTTAGTTATGTTTGCAGCAGATACATGGATATTGAATTTAAGAGAGAACAGGAAGGGGGAGGCCATGGAGAAACAGAATTAGGATATTCGAGAAAGAGAATTGGGGTTACATGAAATAGTAGAGGAAGCTGGGGTGAGATGATATATAATGAGGATGGAAATGGGAAGGATCTCGAGGAGTATGATGGAGCTGAAGTATGTAGGAAATAGACCACGAGGGAGACCAAGAAAGTTATGGAAAGAGCAGGTCTAGTAAGCATGAAAGCAAGAGAGAGAAATGCAAGTAAAAGATGAAGAATGATTAATGGACAGAAGAAGATAGAGGATTTTATGAAGCTGACCCAACAACTGAACAACAGCTGAAAACAATAAATGATTAAATATTTCAAACAATATTGTAAAATATTATCTAAATTATATTTAGTGTTTTAAAGTTATTTAATGATATAGATATGTAAAATATAATTTTTTCCCTAGCATAAAATAACTAACAAAAAATATTCCAATTTAAATTCAACTTCAGGAATATTTAAAATATTTGCTTTGGTTTCGATTTGAATTAAAATAGTGGACTTCACACACCACTATAATTATTCTTCATGCTTGCATGGTTGAGTAAACCAATTTTGACTTTGAGGGACCCGGCAGATTTACCGGCATAACTTGCACTATAATATGAGTATGTCATTTTCTACCAATCAATAAACATCTCAAAATAAATACAAATAAAATAACAAGTTTAGTTTCAAAATGTTGAAGTAAATAAAGTACTTGTAACCACTGCATTTAGTTGGAATAGTGTTTACTCTGGAGCATACAACGCCTGCCTCGTCTGTTCCAGGTCTGCAGCACTTGGGTCCACTGTTGAACGAAAAGGTTAAGGGCATGAGGAACCCTCTGAACAACCCTGGTATTGTCTTCAAGACACTATGGAAGCGCAGAAACCTAGATAAAGATCATCCCACTCTAAACTTGGGGTTGTGCAACAACCTCCACCCTGCACTCGAGGTCACGTGGTTCACAATTATATCTCACTCAATACAAAGCTTTAAGGAAAACCTAACGTTTTATTTTTTAGGGACACATTAGTGGAAAAAAGTACAGGAAAAGCTAGTACTTTATATTAATGTGCTGTACTATACTAATCCGCTGGATAAAGAGGAGCACTTGATAAAACTTGTTCAGTTCTGCTTGATTAATAATAGAGGTTTCCTGGATGTGGCCATTACATATTTAGATTACAGCCATTTGGATGTTTTAAATTATTTCACAGGTATTTAAGTAAACTAATATGTTAGAAATGAAAAACTTCCAAAATGTATTCAACTTAAAAGTAGTAATAATAGGGCAAGACATGCAGCATGAATGGGAGAATCTAAAACCACGTTTAAAGTATTGGCTAGCAAACTCAATAGGAAAAGACTATTGGGAAGACCTGGACGCAGACATTAGAATAGACCTGAAAAAGATAAGGTGTAATGAGGTGGACTGGATAGAACTAGCTCAAGATAGGGCCAGGTGGCATGATTTTTGTAAGTGTGGCAATGAACTTTTGAGTTCCTAATGTCATAAAGTAAGTAAGTAAAAATAGGGATGCCACATGGACCTCTGGTTGAATACTCTAATCACTAATGCATCAATCTAATATTAGACTGGATTGCTGGTGACAAGGAGATAGGGGTTTCAATCTCGGTCTGGTGTTTTGAGGGTGGTTTCTCTTAAATGATTTATTGCTTTTCATACAAATACAGCTAAGCTACATTTCCTATAAGTTTTTGTCTTACTCGTTCCTCTTTTATCAGTAGAATTAATGTGTGTGTGTGTGTGTGTGTGTGTGTGTGTGTGTGTGTGTGTGTGAGTGAGTGAGTGAGTGAGTGAGTGAGTGAGTGAGTGAGTGAGTGAACCCAAATAGGAACCCCAAGCCTTGGTGAAAAAATAGAAGATATATCACTATCTTTATTTTGGTTATTAAATTTTAGCTCTAATTTTTCTATTCTTGATTTAAAATTTGTCAACATTTCCATTTCCTTATTTTTGTAATCATCCAACCTCACATTAAAAATATGGTATTGGAAACCCAATTCATGTTTATTTTTTAGCTAGGGAAAAATTTAATTTTTAGCCCAGTATTAAATCAAATCATTCATAAATGAGCAAATTTACAACTTGTCAGCAAACGTTTAACAATGCTCACAGTGAAATTACAGTGACATTTCTTAATAAGGGACATCTTTTGGGATTAGAAAATTACTCTTAAGAAATTATTTTGAATTTTTTTTTTTAAGATCATGCTGCTTGTAGATAGTTTATTATTTATAAACCTGTACACCGTGCAGGCGCGGATTCAGGGGGGGGTCAAGGGGTCAGCTGACCCCCCTGTGAAAGTTAGAAAACTAATACAAAAAAATAATAATGAAAGTTCAAATTTTAGAAAGAAAATACAACACAGATAAATTATACAATTTTTATCTTTTTACGCGCAGACACCTCTTAATCCTGGTATACACGTGTGTTATTCATCCACGTCTATTCAATGATCTATATGACTCACGCAAGTGTGGAAAACATATTCTTTTTCATGTACTAATATTTGTCGTGCATAGCGAGTAACGAACATTGTTCCGCATAGAGGCGGTAGACTACCACACATCAAAGAAGACTAATAATTGCCTGAGAGCAGTTCATCATCATCAACTAATACCGAATATAGAGTATGTGTGGACAGAAGAGTGGTGCAACTGTGGGGGACTCTGCCCCCCTGGAATAAATCCTCCACCCCATATGTATTTCAAATCCTCTGATATTATCGAATATAAAGCTGAAAGATGGCCTTAAATCAAACTCCAAATGACTTCTAGAGTCATTCTATTGACACGAATTTGCAGGAAAAGACTGTATCAAATAACTAATAGACTAGAGGCATCTAACTGGCAGAAAAAGTCAGAGGAGGAAATCTATAAATAGCTTCCTAGGTCAATCCAATTTCAAAAATGTCCAAGGTAGGACAACTCCAAATATCTTCCAGATGTATGTCATTTTGAAATATTTTCAGGCAAAGACCACCCAAATAGCCTAGTTTCTGAAAGAGTTTATAAAAACTATCTGATTTAAAAAAATAGATGATGACCACGGTTTAAAACATACATATGATCAAATATGAATGAGAAACTATTAAATGGCTTTAAACAGAATCTAACATTGTAAGTTAACTATGTAATTTATAATTATGACCCCCCTATGAAAATGATCTGGATCCGCCCCTGACACCGTGCATAAATATTATGAATATATATGTATGAAATAAAGTGCATTGAACAATAATAATTTGTAATAAAAAAAATGATAGAATAGTAGGAAAATAATAGAGCACATATAAAAATAAAAACACTAACCCACATTTACACACATTTCAATATTTTGATACTATTATAGCATTTTCCTAAGGAAGTAGTAGTAGTAGTCTTACTAATAAAACGATAAAATAGTAGGAAAATTGTAGAGCACATATAAAAATAAAAACACTAACATATATTTACACAATATTTCGATGCTATGATAGCTATTATAGCATTGAAATATTGAAGTGTGTATAAACATGTGTTAGTGTTTTTGCTTTTATATGTGCTCTTTTTTTTTCCTACTATTCTTTCATTTTATTATTACAAAATATTATGAATATATAATTACTGCACTCTATATTTAATAAATCCACCCAGGTAGATAAAATACGACAGTAAATAAATATTTTTATGAAACACAATATACAGGAATGACAAAAACAAAAAACTTTATTCACCTCAAAACAGTAGGAAAAAAATGTTTTCATATACCTCCAAGAAAACTAAAAATGTTTCATCAATGAACTAAAAAATATTCATTAGTGTTATTTTCATTATTAAGCCCATGATTTAAATGAGTTTTGGTCTGATTTTTTGTCATATTAAATTTTATTTTTAAGGTGTATTTCAATAATTTTTTTCCTCTCTCTTTGAATAATAATGGTTTTAATAGCAATAAAATTGTTTCATTAACAATGGAGGGTTAGGTTTCACTGTGTAACACTTTTTTTTATGTTTTCATTTGGTTTTAACGCTAGAACTTGAATTTCTTAGGATTTAACAGCTAAAAATCAAGATACCGAATTTAACATTCCTAAATAATATTAATAAATGACATTTTAAATAATTTTAGTTTGTGATTTAAAAGATCAAAAGGATAGGAATGATGTATTTTTGATGTGTACAGAGTCTGAACTTTGTGACTGGATCACTGATGTACTTGTAGGTCCCCAGCAAACTGCTTGAGTACTGTGTCCTGAAACTGCAGTATGCGTCTGAGATGGTGCTTACTAGGCATGGCTCGGAAGTTGGGGAGCACCAGATGGAACTGAGTAGGCTGGCTGATATCGCCATTGATGTATTTGCCATGACGGCTGTGCTGGGACGCGCGTCACGCTCCTATTGCATAGGACTACAAAATGGCAGTGACGAGGTGAGCCGGTTGATATAGTGTATCAAACTCTTGGGTTCAATTCTCGGTTGGCTGCACTAGAGGTGTTTATTACCACAATGGAATTTCATGTTTTCTTAGATTAGTTACTAGAGACATGCAAAAGGTGAGGTTATCTTTAATGGAAAACTGGTGTTATTTTTCTCAAAAAACGATGATATTACATGCTGAAAGCGTTGTTATTATTTATGTAAATATGAGTCAAATTCATTAAAACAACTAATATAAATGTCTACATTTTTCGTTCAGATTGTGTATTTAACTATTTATTTACATATTCGGAAGAAAAAAAAAATGCACAAAACATTCCACGCTTAATAATATCAAACTCAATATCTTAATATCATTACCTTCCAGGTTTACAAATAACAATATTGGAATAATGGATTATCAATTTATGCTTAGACCAAACAATAATATCGAAATATTTTGTCATAGA
Source organism: Timema bartmani (assembly GCA_902151455.1). Classification (NCBI taxonomy): domain Eukaryota; kingdom Metazoa; phylum Arthropoda; class Insecta; order Phasmatodea; family Timematidae; genus Timema; species Timema bartmani. The sequence goes on along the minus strand of CABFWB010000421.1, from coordinate 246,529 downwards.
AGACTAAAATAAAGAAGATATAATTTTGCCAAACATGTCCGCCTCTAGCAAGCGTCATGTATATTAATGTCCTTGTTTGGACCTAGCATGAAATCTTTAAAAGTTGTAAACAAAGGATCGATCTATCGAAACCGAAATTTAAGTATTGAAATGTGTAGAAGTAGAAATCACGATTCTTATGTTAACCTAAAAAAAAACCACTTAAATCCATGAAGATACTTTTATATCCTGTGACCTCTTTTATACCTTTAAAATTAGCAAAAATGAATACTATTCGTATAAACAGCAGCCCTGGCATAGCGGCATCGCCAGTGTTACCACGTTGAAAATTATATTGAATGTCGTGGTATTTGTCCAAATTACAAAAAAATATATATTTAGGAAAAAACCATAAATTCGTGTTATTTGCATGAAATAGTAGAATTTGTGTAAAAATTTCCATGTTCCTATTTGTTACTAGTAGCCAAGTACATTAGAACTAGAGATGGGCCGAATCCACTATTTCTCGTATCTGAATCTCGAATCTGAATATACATTTTATTTTCGAATCTCGAATCTGAATCCCAGCAAATTGTTTGAAATTTTAATGATTTACATATAGACCTACATTACATAATATAGGCCTAAACTGTAAATTAAGATTTATTTCAATCATGCTTTCAATTTTAATCAACCCCAATCACTCCTGGCAAAATACAGGTTAAAATACAGCCAAATTAAATAATCTAGACTAATATTATTGTTTAAGAATCAAATCAATCAAAATTTGAGTGTCTTTTATTTATTTTTAAAAGTATTGTTAGAATGAACTAAGTTTCTAAAAAAAACACGTGAAATAAACAGATTAGGCATAGTTAGTTATCCTTTGATCAATGTTAATCATCATTGAAGGATTATAATTTATTTTAATAAGAAAGCAAAAATAAAAGTACAAACGGATATTTCTAATTAAGACTAAAACAACATGCTCAACAATTAAACATACATTGGAAATAGTGAAATCAATAATGCCTAAATATGTTTTATTATTATTTTCTTCTATATCCATTATCTATCTTCGCGTAGAAAACAATAAATATATTTGATTCTTGTGATATATTGATTTCTGAGAAAATACATTCTATTTAAAACACAAACATATTTTCGACTCCAATATGCTCATTCCCATTTTATTAGGCAGGACTACGTTTGGCTATTTTTACAATTACTTCAATAACATATTTAAAAAAATAATAAACTCTTAGTTAAAATCAATTTAAAAACAAATTATGAATTAGCAAGTCGTTATTTGATTCTTAAAACTCGAGAGCGCTTACTAAGTAATCAGATTATCTGAATCAATTCTACACAAACAATCGATATACAATACGTAGACCGATAGGCATAAATAAAGTTTTATCGGTGTCTGACTGTTAACATTATTTATTTTTCATGAAACCCAACAAAATATCTAATTTAAGGATCGGATGCAATAAATTGGGGTTCTTTGCATAGTTGTAGATAATTAAAACCAGTTGGGTGGTAAAAGTTAACAATATTTTTATTTTAATCATCACTCTGGCAAGTAAACATAATATACGTCATGGCGGCCCACTTTGTATCGGGTGTAAGGGCGTCTGACTTTGTATTACGTGTAATGGGTTCTTATTTCTGTTAAAAAAAAGCCGTAGTTTGTTTTATTTATTTCGAGTTTATTTGTAATTCTAGTTTTGATTTTCAGTTTTTGAAGAGTTTTAATGTGTTCATTAAAATATTTACAAGATTGTTCCCAAGGTGAAAGTTTCAGAAGTGAGCATGTGTCGAAACAGACAAGTCCAAGTTTACCATAGGGTTGGGAGGGTAGGGTATTAGGCATGTAAGATTTTCCACACCTAACAATTTTTTTTAAAATAATGATTTTATTCATGCTAATCTCTTTTGTCCGACAAAATAAAGATTACAGATTAAGTTAAGCTTTTCAAGTAGGCCTAGCTAAATAATTTTTTTAATTCAAAATACGCTTTGTTTATTAGGTGAAAGATTCGACCATCGAATCCAGTAAAACACCGAATCCTCGAATCTCGTCAGGATTTGATGGATTTGAAGATTCGAGTGGCCCATCTCTAATTAGAACTATAATTTGACATTGTCTTTTATTATTTTGTTGGCATTCTTTTGATATTTCTTTCTGTTCCTAGATGTTGATTGCATCAGTGTTCTGCCATGATGCTTATGAGAGAGTGAAAGTGCACATCAAAAACTTAGAGAATGCCCCTTTTGGTTCAAACCACGTCAACTATAGAACAATAGCAAGCAAGGTTTTTAAAAATAAAGGATACTTTTTAGCACATCCATTAGCAAGAAACTTGTAATGTGTCTCCTTCAGTTGATCGCAATCACAGCTAATGTACACTAAACGCTGACATAGTAAAGTCCTAGAGTACAATGTGTGATATTTTCTTATTGATTGGTTGTGACTGTTTTTTATATATATATATAGTATAATTCACAATCTTTTTATATATATATATATATATATATTATCTTAACCACATAGTTCAGTTATGTTCTAATGATTAAAACTCCTATCAAGAGAAGTGTAATGCCATATTTCAAAGAGTTGAGATGTTGGCATTAGTTACCAACCAGGAAATACTCTTTTCCCACTTACTTTTCTAGCGAGAAAAAACTTTACAAAGGCTTAAAAAAAAGTTTTGCCCGGACAATCACATATTTTGACGTGCTCGATTAAAATTTTGAAGAGGATGTCAAATAATTGATTAGGATACCCTGGACACGTAATGGACAATTTCATCACTAGTTTTTATTTCCAGAGAAAATTGCTTCAGATAACTTGTCTGTGTTTGGCACATTCTGCTGGGTGCCATGTGTAGGCCTACTGTAGCTGTTAACTAAGCCTGTGCGAACCCAAGATTTTCAATTTTGAATAGAGGTTTAATTTAGGAGAGATAGCCAGCACACTTACCTTGGTGATATTGTAAGGGAGAACACTAAAAAACACACACATTTTTAAGGACAATCTTTCAATGTTACCAGGTTAAGTCTGCTGGCTATCCCTTCAAATTTAAAACATGATGTAGCCTACTGCTCTACAAATAAGCTCAATTTTGGATAGTCTTACTTTGGAAAATATTTTGAATCTAAATAAAATATTTTATGTTTAATTTCTTACAGATTAAAATAAAATGTGAACAAGGCCACACAATTTACATGTAATGTTATAGCAAAATTATATAGAATATTTTAACTTTGAATTGATGTTAGTTTTCTATAAATAAAAGTCTTTATTATTTAAAAAAATAACGTCAACATCTCATGACAAGGTTAATTTAATTTATTAAATATTCCTCAGCAGATCTTGACTCTTGACTGCAGCTTCTGACATTTATCTCTCTGTAAGGCAACTTTCTAACAGTGTCAACAGAATATTACAAGTTTCTTAGCATTTTAAATAAATATATGCGGCTCACCAGTTGGACTTAACTAATGAAACATTATCTAGATCAGTGACCGGTACTCTATAGAGCCCTTATAGTTTAAGACTGAAAGTAAAGCATTAATCTGTTATAAAAAAAATTGTTAGAAACTTTATTAGCTACAGCAGTGTTTTGAATAATAAATCTGTTAGACAAAATATGTTTTAATATTTCTGATAATGTGCTCCAATCAGAATGAGGAAACTAATAAAGCGGAAGGAAAAGGACATTTGTAAAGAATGGCAGGACACACAAAGATTAAAATGGACAAATACACAAAATGTAATATAAAGGAAATGTTCTTTCACTTAATCTTTAGTGTTTGCTTGAAATCACTTCTAGCTGTGAACATGTGTAAAGTGATTCCTAGTTTGTAAGTGGAAATCTGTATTTATTATTAATGAAAACTATTCTTTATAGAAATCTTTTATTTAGATATATGTATATACATTTATTACATAACTGTTAGACAAACATCTTTGATGTAGTTAATAATAAAAAGATATTCATGAAACTAGTCTTTTTGACTTTTAATTAATAAAAAGTATAAAATTTCTATACCAAGACAAAGTATATCTTACAACTAAGAAAGTCAGTCAAATGCCTTTTAAGGCTAGAATAATCTTAGAGCAATGTAATATTAATAATATCTTAAACATTATATTTGGAAAAAGGTACCGGAAAGGTGGATAGAAACATGGTTTTTATAATGAAAGAACATAGTTCACACTTTACATTGCAGCCTCTTGAAGAAATTATTGGTGGTAACAATCAATTTTCTTCTTTTCATTGTAAAAACCATGTTTTTTTTGTTTTGTTTTTTTATGTTTCTATCCACCTTTCCTATATCTTAAACAGAAAGGGTTTTAACTGGAGCAATCAAGAATCTGTTTTGTTTTACCCATAGCACGTTTTCATTGGTAACCGACTCAGGACTTTATGAGTGAGCCTTTGTGTTTATACAATTTTCTAAGAGACCCTGAGTGACTATGTAAATACAATATGAAAATTGGAAGCTATTTTCAACAGACATTTCATACAAAGTATCTACAGTTTGTCTTGTTCTGGATTCATTTATTCACTACTCCAAACACTAGTAAATAAACTTAAATCAACAATATAATAAAACAAATGAATAAAATTAATTTTAACATGATCAACCCATTCTAAGGACTGTCATCTTATTTGCATAAAATGCCATGAAGGGTTACATTTTAAGAAATATACATATACACATAAAATATAATCTATTTACCAATAAAACTGTACAAAACTTTTGAAAATGTTTCAAATCTGCTGATGATGACACACCAACAATTTAAATGAGATGTTATGGCATGCAATGAAAAACTATTCCTATCATGGTTTTTAGCAAAAATATGAAAGACTAGTTATTTGATCATGACAGCCCAAAAATGCTGAACAGGTTCAACTTGTACTCTCTCCCTCGATATATCTATGTGTGTGAGAGTGTGTTCATAAAATCACACTAACTTTATGGCAATATATGACTACTATTTTCTTGATCAATACATCACGAAATAATGAGTGAATTGAGATAGAACCAAGCAGTGAACACAATCTGCATCAGCTCACGTTCAATGTTTAATTATAGTTACACAAATCATTTTAGCTACATGACAGAATAGCCGTCAACTAATCGTCTATCATCAGGTACTTTGTGGAAACCCAGCATCATAAAAATTATACAAATATGAAACTTCGGTTAAGTAACATGTTTACAATCGAATATATCTAGAGTAGTAGTAAATAGTAATACATTAAATTTAACACTCCAATAACTTTCTTACATTTTTCTCAAATCTAGAACACAATTTGTATAATAAATACTACGGCAAACAAATATTGCATTGGCAATGTGGAATGAAATAAACCTTTAATGTATGTCAAAAGAAATTATATTCCAAGTCTGACTGAGTACACATCAAGTGCAGCGCTATACTAAATGCAGGACAACACCTACTTAAACTAGAATGGAATGGGCCAGTTTCATATGTGAAACTGGTGCATTCCATTAGAGTTCAGGTAGGAGTCGTCTTGAATTCAGAATATCACCACACTTGAGACGTACTCAGTCAGACTATAAAACTGGTCCTTTTTAATGGAAACTAGTCATCCTTATTGTGTAAAGACATTTCAAATTTGTTTATAATTGTATTTTTAAATTTCAGTTAGATTCTTGACTTTGTAGTTTGACAGTATTTTTAATAATCTAGTTGGTATGTATTTTAGTAACAAAACCCATTCCAAGATTTCAAGAAATCCAGAATATAAATTGATTTTAGTTTGCAAGTGTAGCGAAGTTAGGAGTGTTTTGTCAAAATTAAGTAGCTTAAACAATAAAAACAACAATTAAAAACTATATTAAAATATTACCATCAGGTCATAAAACATGTGTTATGTGAAAAGGGAAAAAAATGGAGATCCATACACCTTAAAACAAGTGGTAAGTTACTACTTCATAAATGCAAGTACAAGAATGGTATTTTGTTATTGACTGTCAGATTCATATTTCATCAACAAGTTTTCACGTAGCTAACATTAAGAAACTGTATTATAAATTCTATTGATAATTTTAATAACAAACTTATCTTGAATCCTCGATTCCTATGGTATTTGAAATAACTTTGTTTTTGACCATTTTTAATATACACAAATCCTGTAAATATCCACTAACCAGTTAATGATAGTTTTCCAAAAGATTATCTGCATAATTTATGATAAATTAATATATTAACTAAGTGTGTGTGAGAATTAGGTGTCTGCAAGCTCGTGGCTTTTTGATTCAAGTCAAGCATGAGTTTAATAACTATATAATTTTAAAACTCATTTATGTGAATAAAAAACAAATAATTATTCAAATTATTCAAAATAAAAAACTAAATTAAGAGTCTGATATTTAAAATCTAAAATAAATTGTTTTTAAATAGTTTTTGGTGTGTAGATTTAGCCATTTAAAAAAAAGTCAACTTCATGAATTCCTTGCACACCTGGAATACAACTGTTCACTTGGTAATTCCACAAAGAGAAGTTGAAAGCAGTAGCGTGTCCACATACTTGGCTAATTGTTCCGGGTTTGATTCTTGGTGTGGCCAAATAATTTATCATGGGTGACACGTGGGTTTCCCCTTTCACAATGTTTAATTAACAGCTGCAGGAAAGGGTGGGTTCTATTCTAGAATCAAGTTAGCTCACAAGTCTGTTGGTTCAGAATGTACACATTAAATATCTGATATCTCAAACAAATATATACCTAGTACATTTTTGCACTAAGGTGTATTTGATACTGTCTTGCATTAGTTTATTTGTGATCTAGTCTAATTTTCAGTGGAAGGGACTTATTTATCCGACAGCTAGAAAAGTTACATACAAACAAATTCAATGTCTCTCTCCCCTGTGACATCCACATTATTCACTTGTGTATACGACGCTAAAAAAATAAAAACTATTTCCAAAAGTTTCAACATTTGTTTAATTTAAGGATTTTTCTATATATGTATATAAAGTGCACAATTCTTGGATAGGCATTAATATAAGATCAATATTGGTTGGTATTTAATTTAGATTTGAAAAATTCAAGAAAGCGAATTAACTTTAGAGATGATATGATTGTTTTTCTTGCAAGATAGCTATTTAAGCACATCTATTCTATTAATAGGCATGTTTTCTCAACTGAACTCGTATCAATGTTTACAACCAAAGCATTTTTGCGCTACTGGTATCACTGGTATCCACATTTTACTAAAATGACCAGACCACAGGCTGAAAACAGTTAACGATGATAATTATGATAGCACTGTTGGTTACGAGTCTTTGTGACCAACCAATACCAAACTAAACCTCAGTTTAGTAATGCTTTCCTTGATAAAACTAAATAGCTTGGTTACAACCAAACAGCTGAGAGTATTGTGCCAATAAGAATGATGGGCAGCAAATTACTATTTGGAAGAAGGTACAGGAAAGGTGGATAGAAACATATAAAAGGAACAAACACAATATGGCATTTACAGTGAAAAGAAGAACACAGTTCACTGTAAAAAACATATTGTGTTCGTTCCTTTTATATGTTTCTATCCACCTTTCCTACATCTTCTTCCAAATATAATACAATTACCTCATAGAGCGAAAAGAGGTTTTCTTTATAGAGATATATTTGTAAATATATGACAGTAAGTTGTGTTGATATTAAAAAAATGAGATGTCATACCATAGCATTTAGTATTGTTTATTATTATTTGTGAAAGGTACTTAAGAAACATTTAGTCGTGAATAAAATAAAGCATACGATTTAAACTAGTCTTATATATGCACACATACATACATACAAAGTGGTTTATGCGGGCTTTTATGGTACCAGAGTTTAAGGTGTTGGAAAGGTGGATTGAAACATAAAAAGAACAAACACTATAAGGCCTTTACATTGTAAAGAAAAACACAGTTCACACTTTACATTGCTGCCATTGGATAAAGAGGTAATGGCAGCAATGTAAAGTGTGAACTGTGGTGTTTTTTTCATTTTAAAAGCCATATTGTGTTTGTCCCTTTTATATGTTTTTATTCATCATTCTTGAACCTTCTTCCATATATAATACAATTACCTCTTAAAGTGAAAAGAATAAGGTTTTCTTCATAGATAAAGTTTTAAGTATGTAATGTAAATATTAAGCAGTCAAAATTAACACCATTCCAGTTAAGAATTGAATTAAATAGGTCATTTTTCATTAATTTGAAGCACATGTGGATTTACATAAATGAACCTAACAGCTTTTTTTTATTTCAAATCCACCTTAATCGCTATGTATGTATTTGAAACACAACACTAAAGTCTTTTCGCCCTTCAGCTTGGTCAGAACCCCTTAGTCAATAACACTCAATACCAAGACATTACCAATTCAATTTCGAAAACTCGCCTATTGTTACATAGGAGACAGTAACTCAATATGTCCTTAAGGTAGAATGGAAGGGTACGCAAAAAAAGTGGGTGTTTTTGCAGTTTTTATTGAAAAACTTTTTTGGCCAAAATAAATAAAATATTGCTTCAGTACAAATATAGAGTTTAATTTTCTTCACATGGTGGTATCAACAGTTGTTGAATACCTGTCATGAGCATGGCAGAATTATCTAACAAACTTTTTAAATGAAGAGAAAAAGTTGTCATTAAATTTCAGCACACCCTTGAAAGATATTAAAAAAATGTTGAGGTCACCATGTGAAGAAAATTAAATTCTAGGTTTGTAGTGGAGCAATATTATATCAATTTTGTCCAAAAAAAATATGTTGCCATACAAATTACAAAAACCCTGGCTTTTTCTTGCGTTCTCTTCCATTCCACCTTAAATGTTTACAATTTTTAGAGAGTAATCCTGTAATTCATATACATTTAATATGTGCGCTTAAAACATTCACTTCTGAGTGGTGCTCATAAAGAACAAGAATGAACAGTAGCGAATAAAATTAAATGTATGAAGTTAAACTAGTCAAAGTGTGTAGAGGTTTATACTCAGTTAAATCCACCTCAAAACAAAATCTCGTTAGCGCCAAAGAGGCACATGTTCTAAATCATAAGCAAAATCTCTCTTTAGTGCCAAATGAGGCACATGATCAAAAGCAAAATCTCTTTTTAGTGCCAGATGAGGCACATGATCTAAACCAAAAGGAAAGTTATCTATTGTTAGTTAATTATATTATTCCTTCCAAGCATTGAGGTACCAAACCATTTCCGTTTGTAGCAAGGCTTTGATCCTTTTAATCCCCAAACAACCAACTGCAAATTCACACATACGACTCCTCCTCATCTGTAGAATCTATACGTAGCCTGGGTCCCGTGTCTAGCTGCAGTCTCCTGGACACAATATACCTCTCTGATTGACTGTTACCAAGGTGGTAAGAAGTGATAGGAGCCCTGTGACTGGGAATCACACTTGGTGGTGGCCTATAAGGGGGTGGCCTGCCACTGCTGCTGGCAAACAAGGATCGCAGTTGGGACACACTCCAAGAAATCTCACCGCGGAGACTTGGTGGGTGATCTCGTTTCGCCGATGTTGCAGACACAGGTTTCTCCCCTTCATCCTTGCTAGAGTTATCCCCTGGAGGGGGCGGAAGGGATTTAGACCGTTGGGATTCTCTAGCTCTAAGATCCCTTTGTCTTAATCGACCTCGCCTTTCTGGTGGTTTCTTTGGTGTCTCCAAGCTCTCCCAAATCATCCCTTCATCAAATGTGCTGTGTGGGCGGGCGCCTCGATGGGGCGTGTCCACATGAACTGGTGGAAGGTGTCTGAGTTTCACGTCCACTGAGGAGCGTTTGGGTGGTAACGGGGGTGGTGAAGATTCTTGCAAAGGAAAAGAGGCAGTCTTGTTGAATTTGGATGAGGGCGGAGCCATCGTGGGGATGCCGCTGATGTGGGGAGAGGGTTCATTGTCACCATAAACCTCTTCATGGACATTTACAGGGGCGGCATGGACCAGGAGCTCTGTTGTAACACTTCCGTAGGCACTTTCCCAGGCTGAGTTTGCTGCGACACAGTCTTTTCCCCGGGAGTTTGACCGAGACACATGAGGCGTAGAGTCATCGTCAGAGAGAGTGCTCGAGTCGTACGAGCGGTCAACCTCATCCAGGCTCACTGTGGCTATGTGAGGTGTGGAGCGGGAGCGTGACCAGTCCTCTGCCGCAGTCCGTGCAGCTTTACGATGACCGTTCCTGTGTGGCCTTGCTGCGGTTGGCCCGTTTGGGTCAACCGACACCTCATGGAGACCACTCAAATCGAACTCCCTCTTTGAGACGTAATTGTAAGTGGTGTTGTCCACCTCAGTGCAGATGTGATGGGTGGATTTAGACCTTGTGATGGGTGTTGCTGGCGACTTGTAGCAGTAGTTCCCCTCGCGAGTATCTTGAGGAACGGTGTCAATTATTGCAGGTGGAGGAGGGGGTGCACGACCCTTATGGTGCAGGGCAGGGCGTTTCAGGAGCCCTGAGCCTTCTTCGTCTTCGTAAGAGTTGTTGAAGTCTGTGATGTCGTTGAGAAGTGACTCCTCAGAAGCGCTGCGACGGATTAAGTGTGAAGAGGAGTTGGTATTCCTATAAGAGTGATGGTGGAGGCCTCCCACTCCAGAGGATGCACTGCCACTGCTGGAACCAGATGCCTATAAAACAACGCCATAATTACAAGTCATGAAAAGAATATAGGCAAAATCGGGATGGTACAAACAGAGAGAAGGGATGAACACTCCATACACTGTATGTAGGAAAGTTAGACTATAAATTTATTAATTATCTATTTAAAAAATTGTTGAAGAAACCCATATAAAATCCCTATTGTACTTTTAATCAGGGACTGTGAAGCTTCAAAAACCTTTTTAAATTTTCACTAACTCAGAAGCTTTGCCAGGAAAATAATTTAGTTAAAATAAATATTTATGTTCAATTCTTGTAATATAATGTAGTTATATAAATTATAATTACTGTTCACATGACAAAAATCTGTTGTAATTGAATTGTATGTTGGGATATTTACTTGATTAGTCAGCTTAGGATGAAATATGTTTAACTAAAGATGTCACAATTACTGTTTTTCTCGATTTTGATTCTTAAAATTTCACCTTGACTGCTATTTTCTTATTTGTCAACATTTATAAGGCTAATCCTTTTACTTGCAACCAAACTCACATTAAAAATATTTACTGTACAGCATCTTGTAAAGTGATATAAAAAAAACCAAAAAGTGCAGATAGTAAAAAATACTAAAAAAAACCAGCTGTTTAATTTATTCAAGATCACTAGAACAAAAGGTCATAATGAGAACATTTACAATTTGCCTGTAATAAAAATTACTCGAGTCTGAATATTTCCATTTCATTTAAATGCCTACTAACAATTTTTTATATAGGCTATTTATTTTTCAATGTTTGTTTTTGACTTCTCCCTGTTTACAAAAGAAGTTTAAATTTTTATTTTGACTAGTCAAGAGACCTTAATTCACTCAGTATTCTTAAGAATGATAATTTATGGTTCTCATTAGCCTGAATCAACTGATTCCTCAGAAACTGTTGTTCCCAATTTTTATCATTATTTTTCTGTGAAAATTGGATTGTTGGAGGGAAGTAAAAAATCCAAAGAGACATAGATTTTAACTGTTGAAATTCAGATCCTTGTTTATAAATATAATTTTTTTTTTTAGAATTATAAATCGGTCTATGGGTAAGGTGTCAGGCTTCTGTGCAGGGGGATCTGGGTTCAATCCCCTGTCCCAGCACATATTTTTTCTGGTTACCAAACCCTTCCTTCACCTTTGACAAGACGTGTATTAATCACCCTAAAGTGTGGTGCTGTGCTTAATAATGGAATGATACAGTTTCGTAGTCAAACTTAGTATGTCTCAAGTGCTGTGCTATATTAAATACATGACAACACCTACCTAAACTTGAATGGAATGGGCCAGTTTTGAATATAAAACTGGCCCATTCCATTTTGGTCAAGTAGGTGCTGTCCTGTATTTAGTATAGTGCTGCACTTGAGGTGTACTAAGTCTGACTATGAAACTGATCCTTAGTATTTACCGTATTGCCTGAAAATAAGCTGCACCCTAAAAAGTAAAAATACAATCTCTTTGATAGGAATAATATTGAAAGTTATTCATGTCTGAGTTATTTTCTTTTTCATTGTTTTTTTAATTTCTCAAATTTTCAAGACATTTTAACTTTTAGGCTTTATGATCTTGATCAAGAAATTTCTAGTCTAGCACATTCCAAGTTCTTTTTTTAAATACATTACATAAATAGCATATTTTAGAGTGAGGTTGGATGCACAAAAGAGATCGAAATTGTAGAAGTTAAAAAATCAAAAAATTGTGTTTAAAATTTAATAATCGGAACTAAGAAACTCGATTGAGAAAAGCGGGAGTTGTATCTCTAAAGAAAGCATTATAAATTAGCATGAAAATATAATTTTTGAATCTGATCAATTGTTAAGTATAAAATTTTGTGTCTTTTTGAGGGCTATTTTTATTTTCAAGGTTGGATGTGTCCGCTACCTGGTGGCTAGACTTGGAACTAGATCCACTACCGGTCCCGCCGCTGTTCAACCTCTTGAGGTGTGACCTCTGCCTGAACCAATCCTGCCGCTGGAAGTTGGGATTGATGACTCCTTGGGGGGTCTGCTGGGGCCGAGCATAGATGGGGTCATCTGTTCGGCAACATTTCATAAACTCTCACATACTCCCTCACTGTTGGGGCTGTACCAGGTTGGGATCCTTGTTGACAGCCAGGGGTGGAAGTCGCTGTAGGAACGGAGAAGGACGAGGTGACCTGTGAAACATACTCATCAACGTTCTGCATCTTACTCCAGGCTATCCCCATATTTACATTGAAATGTAGGAATGAGGAAGGTATAATTTAGAGTAAATGTTCTGGTATCAACTGTATGCATCCTGGCGTGGTGTCACTCCAAGGCAATGGGAAGGGTCAAAAACAATAAATAATCTAAATTCAGAATACTGTTTGTTCTAGACAAGATACAGTTGCTAAGCTTCCTTCCAGGAGTCTCACCTTGCTGTGTTGGGGTGTGTGTTCATAGCAGGCGAGTGGTCCAGGCCCACCTGACCCTGAGCTCGTGGACCCACTTTCTTCCTCATCAGGGGTGTAAAGCTGAGAGTCTGACATGGTGAGGCCAGAGTCCCTGCTAAGAGAAATCTTGTCCTTCCTGGGAGGGGGGCAGGGCTCCATCAGCTCACGCTCCAGACTGTCAATGGAGGAGTCATCTCGACGGAGGCCCCCGGCTGGAGATTAACATTAAGAGCTTGGATGCATTAGCCGGTTTGTGAAAGCTCACAATACTTTATTGTTAATAAGACAAAATGTATCTTGAAAGTCGAGAAAAATGTTTATTAAAGAACTCTTATTACATATTTAGATCCAATTTTTTAATTTCCTGTTTTTATCATTTAGATTAAATCATTCCTTTTACATGTTTCTATTTATTTGTCCTTTTATTAACCTCTCAAACGTGACTTACATCAGTTATTGAAAACTTTCCTGAGGGTGGATTAATTTTTGAAATTCAATAGTTCAAGCATAGTGTTACAAAAACCATTTGGTAACTTAAAGGTTTCTGTGTGTTACTTTTCAAAACAAGGTACTACACACAATGCTGGCTTCCCAGGACGCACCTTACATCTGTATGTCGTCACCTTTCCCTTCTGACTCTTTGTGAAAACTACACATCTCTTCATACCAGCCCTGGGGGCACTTGTCGGCCAATTTTCTTCTAGGAAATGGCGACCAGTTAGACGGGTTGCATCAGTGTCAGTGTCCGGAAGGTCTTTCCTGCTTTTTAGTACCTGTACCCTGGTAATATATGCCTCTCAGTTGGTCTGCTAACCTTATTCTGAACTTCAGATGCTTCTTATTGTTTCCATTTTATTTAGGTAAAAAAAAAAAAGTAAGAATTGTAACATTCAGTTGGTACTCGAAAAGTTCTTTGTACCACATTTTGTTCTGCTTCTTTTCTATGAGATAGGCTTCCAACAGTTGGTCCTTGAGGTCTACTTCACACATGTGCTGGTTATATTCTATAATACAACATATTCATAACTTCTTTTCTCCCTTCTTTTGTCGTTGGTATAATTGTTGCCAAAATATCACTGTGTTTTGTTGATAGCATTGCAACATCTCTCTTGTCTTTCCACTTCAGAGCTATCAGTTTTCCTTTCCATGCAATCACCATTTCACCCTTCTTCAACTTTTTCCTCAGTTTCGATGACATTCCTTTTCTGTTTAGTTTCACTGTGCCAAGAGATCAGTATGGCTAGATGTTAGTCGTTGGTAAAGATCTGGACTGCTGTACAAATTGTCTGTACACACACAACACCCAGTATCAGTCAGATATGAGATCACACCCCAAGAGTGTTTCACTGCCGGTGCTCAGGCAAATTCTATAGGTAACCATTGGTATCACAGAGCTCAAATATTTTTATGACAAGATCCGCAGACCTCATGGGAATGTATTGCTTTCACAGTAGCAGTGACTCATCAACACTAATTTCCCTTCCAAGAGTGTATACTGCTCGAAATTTCATCTTCAAGTGGTCAATCACAGGCAAAATTTTGTACAGTTTCCTGTTATGTGATACAATGGCCTCATCTGAGTCTTCTGCAAATTGCAGAAACTTGTAGGGTAGTGAAAATCTCTCTTCACTCATCAAATTAGGAAAGAATGATGTTTCTGGCATATGTTTCCTGGTTAAATACATGTATAAGACAGCCTCAAATATAAGATGACCCCCCTATTTTTCCCTGGGCCGAGTAAAAAAAAATAAGGCCTCAAATGTAAGACAACACTTAACCTATTTTCTCCATTTTCACATTTGTTTATTTGTTTTGACGATGTGCCACGTTTTTCTATGCTATCAGGTGCCATTGGAAAAGTTAAAAATATACTGTAATTAAAACCGCACTAAACTATACTATATTTAAGTTCCAGTAACTAATTCACACAAAAAACAAACGAATACATCAAGATAATTAGAGGCAGCTGACGTCACGCACCATGGAGAAAAGAAACACTATTACTAAACACTGATTCGTGCAACTAGTCGCTACACAGAAGTACCATCATGTTACTGAGTGCTTACTAAGCGCTCACCAAGATCAGTTCTTAGAGCGCGTTCAAACGTAATATCAGAATACCACACCTCTGCTGTACTTCCATGACCAAAATGAAAAATAACTTTGATGTGTAATGTTTATGTTTACGTTTACATTTTTACACGTGAAATACCACAATAAAATAAAGTTTGTGAGTTAGTATTCATGTGGAAACATGTTCTCATGCATGATTTACTAACTTTAATAAATGATATATGCAGCTTTTCACAAAAATTAAATTTGAAATTAATAACACAAAAAACTATGCCATGACGATAATTTACATGTGAAATAACTTAATAAAATACATTTTTATAGTTTCTTACGTGTGTAAAAACATGTTTTGTGCTAGATTTATTAATTTTAGTTAGAAATATGCAATACAAACGGCTTTACACAAAAAGTAAGTTGAAATTAATATGATAAGATGCTAGGCTGCAAATATAAGACGACCCCCTATTTTTTGCTTTCGATTTTTAATAAAAACTATCGTCTTATATTCGGGCCAATACGGTAAATTTGCATGCTTCTTTTAGAAAAAATACCCACGAAGATAAATATCACATTAGAATCAGTTGGAGCCCACTTTTGAAATTGGGATTTTCTGAACAATGCAATTTTTACAGATTCCTTTGCTAAATATTGCACAGCATATTTATTTGTTTCCATAACAATCAGATATATATTATTTTATAGTCAAAATATTGCTCAAAATAATTTATAGGACTAATCTTGTTGACTACCTGAAAGCATTGGACCCCTCCATTAATGTTAGAAGGAAGAGGTTGTGGTATGTTGATAATGTTACAATCACTAGAGTCACCCTGAACGTCAAGATTTTCTTTAACTTTATCTTCTTCAAAACCTCCCTTAGACTCTACACTACACACTTGACGACTATCTGAATCACTCCCACTAGTATTGTCACTGTCATAAGGGTGTAACCCAAATTACTTGATTTTTCAGGAGAGGCCTTTTAAAATATTGTCACTTAGTCTTTGTTTGCTACTCCTTTCAATGTTTAGTTTTATATTTTTATTGACGACTACCAGTAAGGTTAGGCTGTTTTGTCAAGTTACAGATTTTGATGTAGAGAATTTCATGGTGGACATTACTCAAAAGAGAACATTTTGGAGTTACGTTCTTATATCTCTTAAGAGATGATTTATCCCTAGTTATTTGTGATTGTTCAAAGTCTGGGTGTTTCTATTTTCCTTTGTAGATTAGTTTTATCTATGATTTGTATGGCTGAATGTATTTATGGGATTATTACTCTTGCATTTTATAAATTATATTTAATATTTAAATGTATATAGTAATGCAAAATATACGTAATACTTTTATGACAAACTAAACATGTTTTTAAATATTACAACTTCAACTCGACTCCGAGAATCTCACATTCGATTCGACTTTGCTTCAAAGTTTGAATTTAAAAAGTGGACTTAGCACACTCCTGTTTCTATTTCTCTTCTGCCTGATGCAGCTGATTGTGACAGTGAAAAATCAAAGAATAATGTGTGTTTGTGAAAATATTGTGTGTCAAAAAACTCATAAGATCAGTAAACATGCGCAGAGGTGAGGTGTGCTCCTATCCTTTCAATTCACAATCACTTCTGATCATTTAGCCTGGGGCTTAATTTATTTGAATTCAACAAATTTATAATTAATATAGCTCAAAATTGTATTTGTGGATGAATAATAAGTGAATACACAAAATTGTTATACAGTTGGTTACATAAAACAAAAAAAAAAGAATATTCACACTTTGATTTGATATTAGGAATATTCATATATTTCATTCAGATTTGTTCTGAATTCAACGAACTGTTCTTCCATGTGTGTCTAAGAAAGTACTCACAGTGCAGACTGTCTGACTCCTCCGCCCCGCTGTCTTGTCGAGTGGGGTCCCTCTCAGGTGGATCACCCAAAAGATGTGGCACGTGGGGTCCACAAAGCAGTTCACACCTCGTAACCAGCAAGTCCACTAACATGGGCACAGCTCTAGAGCACAACGCCACAGGACTGGACCACAAGAGACTGGGCCCCACACACACACCCAGGTTACTGGCCGACATGAGATTACTGGGTGCACGGCGGGCTATGTGCACCAGCACACACAAGAAATGGTTCAGCAATGACTGATTGGGTCGTGGCAGCTGGTCCAGAACACTGAGGGGCACACAGAGAAGAGGGTTACACTCCACACGTCTGCTCAGAAGAGAGAACAAGTTACTCATGACCTTTGCGTAAAACTTTGACACTTTGACTCGGCTGGGGGTAAAAAAAAAGCTGTATTTGATTTGACAATTATTTAAAAGCATCACCAATCAAAATATTTACAACGAAAATACTTGATTTATGTTAGTAGCTTAATTTTTCAGATTAGAATGAAATATTATAAACAATTGTGTAATATAGTAGTTTTTCAGGAATAAAACAATACATCCATTATGGTTTCCAGCCAGTGCCCTGGGTCAGTTTTTTTTGTCAAGCCATATATGTTCCACTACCAGCTTGCTAGGCCTGTCGTGACTTCATTTGCCTTATCATCTAACTTAAGACTAGGACAGGCACAACATCCAGTCCCCGGCTGTTAATTCATCACTGTGAAAGGGTTAACCTACATTTCACCGATGATAAATTTTTCGGCCATGCCGGGAATTGAACCCTGAACCCTTAGCTCAGCAGACAGACATACTACCAGCTGAGCTAAGGTGTCAGATAAATAAAGCAATATTGATGGAAATATTTAAATTTTGATTCGGCTTTGAGAATATCTCATATTTTATTTTAGTGCAGTTCCAATTGAAAAGGTTAACTTCTCACACCCCTGGTCAGCCTATCTAACCATTGGAAAATAGCAACTTTAATTTCCCTGTAAATTTTGCTTTCAATTTTAACACATAATTTTTCTTTAAATATTGGTGCATTTTATATGCTAATTCAAATGGAAGACTTAATTGCAGGAAAAGTATCATCAATAAAAGTACAATTGTAAGTATTCCTCTTGAGGCATGTTAGATGCTCAGTAAGAATTTCATATTCATAAACCCCTTGAATTCGTGCGAGGTGAGGTTCAATTCTAATATTTTTTGTAAATTCTCATCAGATTTTTAAGTCAAATATTTCAAAATAAATATAAGTTCATCCAACATAGGAGTGGTGGTAATTGATAGCTAGCAGAAGCTTTCTATAGCCAACATTGATTGAAAATCACTAATGTTAATGTTAATGTTTTGTATGTGGAAAAAGTTATTATGGTATTTTCTTAGTAATACTAGATTTATCAATAAAAAAAGTTAATAAAACACTTGTAATAATTCTTCCTTTAGGGTTACTGTATAATTGTCTATTTTGTAACTAAATGAAAGAACAAAAAATATTAATAAAACCAGGGGTGTACCAATTCAGTAAAACAGACTACTAGACAACTGCAAAGCAAGTTTTTTTGAGTCCAAATTGAATCTCAAATTGAAGTAAATATTATTCACTAATTGTGAATGATTATCGAATCGAGCTATACTATTTAAATATGCTCAAATTATGATGTTAAATAAAAAGAGTTCACATAATAAAACAAATTAGGTTAGTTTAAACCCATTCTAAAAGCTATGGGTTTTCACATTCACATCAGTGTATGCTTCAAAATCAAATATGTCCTTGCATAAACCAAACAGATCTCACCCATTGTTTTGATTTTGTTCTGGTATAATTTTTTTCCAAATACACCTACTGAGAACATTTACTTTTTGTGAACTGTGTTTTCATTAAAAATGTGAGGAATCCCATATGAAAACATATTTCGTGTTCAAAGAAGTAATTTTTTGCATATATTTAAGTTTAGTGACATAAAACAATATTTGTTCTTATTATGCAATAGTTTACATAAAAAGCAACTGTAGGAAGCTTTCATTTTGATTTTCAAATAGTTACTTAATTATGTCCCAAGATTGCAGTCATGAAAATATGACTATTGATGACTAATTGATATAGATAAATTATATACTAGCCAAGTGAGCTGTTATATTTGTTAGTTATGGTTATAATCACATCCAAACATATTCTTTCAATTGTAAAATGACACTTGGACAAGGGAATCAAACCAGGGACCTTTGTCTTAGTAGGCCAATGTTCTAACCGGTGATCTATTCACGAGTCATCGTCCCATGCCCAGGGTCATTCTTCACTCATATTTTAAGGCAATCTGTGATGGAAGTGCGGAAATCGTCAGCTATATCCAGACTCTCACAGACTCTGCCTTAAAATATAAGTGAAGAATGACCTTGGGCCACAGGACAACTCTTGGATAACTCAGTTATTAGAGCAATGGTGTACTAAGCCAAAGGTCCTAGGTTCGATTCTTGTGTCCAGGTGTCATTTTTCAACTTAAAAAATATAGTTGATTTATAGAGAGAAACAATTGGATCATAAAGTTTGATTATAATTTTCATCGCATCAACATAACGAAGGCTTTGTTTAAATGAATTTAAAAACCGGTTCATACTTAGTAATTTTAATGTAAAAAAAAAATTAAAATATTTATTTGGAAACTATAAAGGTTAGGTGAAAATCGTTTTATTTAATATCTTATAAAAATATATACTTATCTTCATATCTTCAGATAGCAAACTGTATGTTCATTTGATAAAGAGAAAGAATCTACGAATGAATTTTGTACACGCTTGAAAAGTGTGGAAACTATTTAAGTGATATTTTATTGGTTTGTTATCTTTTTAAATGCCATAAAATTATTTTTATGATTAAATTTAATTTATATGAGAACTTTTAAATTAAATTTCAAATATTTATTTATAGAGATGTCACGATACCCGTTTGTTCTCGATTCCGATTCTTAAGTTTAGCCTCAATTCTTTGATTCCAAATCTTGAACATTTACTTTTTCATTATTTTTCCAAGCATTATTGCATAGAAAATCTAACATGCCTGATACCCTACTCCCCCCTCAATGTTAAACTTTGACTCAACCATTACAACACATGTTTGCTTGAAACTTTAATCTCGCAATCTTATAGATATTAACTAAAAACACTAAAAGTCTTCAAAACTAAAAATTCAAATAAACTCAAAATGAATTCAATAAATTGTGAATTTTATAATGGAAAGAAGAACATATTTCACACGCTACAAAAAATTTCAAGTTGTCCACAATAACTGATCCTACACACGTTAGCTCATCAGAATTTAGTGATGAAGTTTTGGCAACGATATATAATCTATTGAATCATAAGCATTTTTCAGATCTTGGTTGAAAGAAGTTTGGACATGATGCCATTCATACCTGCCAACTTTTGGAAATCAGAATTCCTAATTAGGAAAACTTTTGAGGAAGAGGCAAAATAAATAATGCATTAAGTAAAAACAGTGTGCGGAATGTTACAACAATATTAAATAATTCTAAAATTGCAATGACAAACATAAATCAACATAAATATTTGTAAATCTACTGGAAAATAGATATATATTTCATTACCTTCCAATTTGAAGTGGAGCAGTGTAATTTAAAAAAATCTGCACTATAATTTTGTTCATAGCACACACAAGATTGTCTGCACTTCAGGACAAAAATTGTTTCTAAGGTTTCATTTGACATAGATGATCTGAATTGTGTTATGTTCATTTTTTATCAGGCTGAAAACACATAAACGGTAAGGATAGACATTATTCTTAATATCCTATCATAGCTTGCAATTCCATCTAGTCCATGAAAACTGGCTAACTGAGCCCATTTTACATAATAGCTTCTGTTGCATTAATAGATCAAATATCATTGACCTGAAGAGTTGTGAACTGTTTTTTCACTTTGTCCATAGCTTCATCTCTTGTTTCACCTTCATTTACGGTATGGATGGTAGGAAACAATTCCACAAAGTGAAGGATAGAAGAAAAGCATGCATTTTAATTGTCCCTGAGTCGAACTAACAACTTCTGCATGTTTCAATACCTCATTTTTGAAAGAAGACATGAACAATGTAGTCACAAGCTAAGAAGTACTTCCAAACAGAAGAAAACAAAATTTGACTGCAGAATCACATTTACCTTTTCAAATGATGGTATAACATTGCACAAAATGCCTTGTTGAGTTCAGAAGACAGAAACATGAACAGCTTTTCTTCATGATTCATAATAGGAGTTTGATTCTTCAGAATGGGTTTGTCATGAGGACTTGTTAAGCAATTTTTTTATTGCTTGAACCAGGGACAATGATGCAATCAAAATTTCTCTTGTTTTCATTCAATTTTTTTTTCCATTTTGGCCTACTATGTTAGTGCTTGGATTGGACGATTTTTGTTGTAGGGGGCCTATCTTAGGAATTCTGTACGCACTGAGGCTACCAAATTATGAAGATTTCTGACTTACAACTTCTTTCTTGAAAAAAACCAACCAATAGTTCCCATGATTCAATTAACCTTGACAAACTATTCCCAAGAGAAAGCCACCTTGAATATTCTTTGCTTCCATATTATGAAGATCTTGGGATTCATGCAACCTTTCTTTCCTCTTAGCACTTTTCTACAGATATTAAAATATATCCACAAGTATTTAATCTATTTTGATACGCAAACCGACAGCTTTTCCCACAGCTATGTCTATTAAATGACAAATGTAACCAATAACAATGAGCTCATTTTCTTTTTCTTTTAATACACCTGGATCACCATTCATGTGGCTTATCGTAACAGCTGCATTATAAGAACATAGTGCTACACAATGCTAAACTGGTACTTTCTTGGGTTGAAACTGTGAAAACACTAAATTACCTATATTTCGTCCAGTAAAATCACCTTTCAATGCAGGGATGGAAAGAATAGCATTTACAATTGTCTGTTGTTTTTCATCGTAAAATGTTACTACAATGGGATACAGCTTCTCATTTGTGTCATTAATACCATCAGTTGCAAAAGCAAATGGTCCATTTTGTTAACACTGGACAAAACCAGATGTTGTGTAAGAAGCCATTTCGCTTAAAATAGCTGCCATTTTAGTTCTTGAGCATCCATATTTCTTTACAGCCTCAAAATCAGGAAACATTTTTCTTATCAATGCACCTGCGTGATCTGGATCAGTTTAGGGTATATTATGTTCTGCCAAGAATGAAGTGAATAGGCACTCTTAATACATCAAAGTCGGCATTTCCAGATCTGACAAATAAACTTTATATTTTCTGGATTTCTTCCTGGTATTTCACATTTGTCACACGTTTCACACTTTTGACATGAACAGTTATGCCTGTTCTCCCGCCATATACTATGTTAATATTGCAGCGACAAAATGTTCAATAAGCAAATATATTTCCCTTTGGCCTTTTTGACACTTCTTGATAAATGTAAAATAGACACTATACTGATCCCTGAATGTTTGATGATACCGTTTTTTTAGTACCCATTTTAAATGATTGTAGGCTTTATAACCAAATTATCACATGAGAACAAGTTAGCCTAATAAATACATCACGATTTGTACCACATTAAATATAAACTGATAAAAATTAAAACACTTAGGCAAACAAAATAAATAATGTGTGTGTTAAATATAATACATTACATTGCACAAATGCTGTACCATTACACCAAAACTTTTTAATATACTTCAACCATATACTGTATTATTTCTGTTTAATACAGCCATCTTGACTGCAAATCATACACAAACTAATATAAGCTAAATGATGAAAGTCATCTCGACACACAAATATCGATATACACTCACATGCAGCTATATCATTGGCCATGACATCCCTATATTGATACATCAATACGATATAGTATGTTACAATAATGGAGATACGTCTTCACAGCATGTAAAATCATAAGATAGATATTTTCGTATATATTATGGGAAAATCCTGAAAGTTGGCAGGTATGTGATGTGATGCTTCAAGGTAAAAAATAGTAAAAAATATAACTGACAGATGGTGATAAATGTTAAAGTATGTTAGAGACTTAAAAAGAGTTGATGTGGCCTGAGAAAAATTTTAATGGTGCTTAAAAATCACTAAGAGATCAATGAGATGAGATCAATTTCTACCAAAAATTTAGTGTGTTCATATTTAACCATGATGTAGGTTTATAAGATTCAAATTCCCAATTCAAAAGTTGTATATAAAATGAGCACCTCTTGATCCTGAGAAGTTTCTCCTGTTCATCAGGGCACTCTATAGCCTCCATCCAAAGAGGGTAGAGAGCCCCTCCTAGGAGCGGGTCTGGCAGAGAGCGTAGGAACTCTTTGAGGAGTGCAGCAGTGACCAACACAGGAACATGGTCCAAGGGAAGGTCTTCTCCAGCGTCCAACTTGTCCCGAAGCTCTCGAACCAGGCGGGCATTAGCAGACTTGCGGAATATACCCTGGGTGAAGGGGCCCTTAGAAAACACTTGCTGTAGCATTGCCTGGAACAACAAAGTTATAGTGTATGGCTGCCAGCACAGAAGGACATTATTATATTTCCTCATTTGAACTTTGAATAAGTTAAAAAAGAAAACATAACAGACTTTTAATATTTAATCTGATTTTCTGAACAAATATGGGAGAGTAAGAGAATAAAACTATCTAAATGATTTTTGCACTCAGTGAACATATACTTCATGTGAAACTATGTTCAACACATGTGTTTATCTTGTTATTAATTAATGTGTAGTGAGAGTAAAATGAAGGGTGTGCAAACCTTCAAAACAAATGTCACTTCGAATAAAATTCCACTTCGACAATTACAAAGCTTTGCCAGTAATAATATATGTATATTAAGACAGTGTAGAAACACTTTACAATTGTATAAAGTAATTGATAGTGAAGGAAGCTAACCTGAAAGGGTGGTTAGGTTAGGCCTATATAGGAACAAACACACTTCTCTCTTCATTTCTTAATACATTTTTTACACTGTAGGCCTAACCTAACTATCCTTTCATGTTGGCTTCCTTCACTGTCAATTACTTTAAATTACTGTTTAGTGTTTCTACAAAGCTTTGCCAATAACAATATTGACAGCTAAAATACTAGATTCATGATCAATTATTGCCATTTTTAGTTGGTATGTACATTAAAAATCAATATCAATAGGAAAAAATTACCAAAATGTAATATTTTGTCAATCATAATTTAAAAAACTGTTCTCTTTATTGTTTATGACATAAGTTAATAGATATAACAAACGAAATTGCATTTGTCAGAAGCACCAAGCCTTAAACTTTCTTTTTAATTAACTTTAAAATATTTTCACCTTAAGGTGATTGGCCCTTTTCATTTGGTGTGGAAATGCAAAGCCGTGGGAAAAAAAGGTCATATTCAAAAATTTTTATTGTTTTACAATTGTCTTTTCAGAAATGGTTTGTTCTAGAAAAGAGGCATGTTGATTAAGTTATACTTTTTATATACACACCTCCCCTATAATTTTAACAGTGATCAAATATCGATAAAATTGATATTTTTCAATAGAAAACTGCCAGCTTCATAACAAAAAATACGAAAATGTTAAAATTAATAAACATCGATACATTATCTTAAAAGTTGAAAATAATAACATAAAAATTCCACTCGTTCTCGAGAAAACTGATTTCCAAATGTATGATTTTTCCCGCAAGACTTGTCCCGTAGCTTGCGCCATCTACGATTTCCATGATCCATCTGTTATTGTTGGCGCGGAAGGATACTTTGGTCAATTGTGAATCCACACCACGCCTTTCACCCTCTCGTCCACCATCCCACAAAATTGGTTTTAGACTTGCACTCGAGAGGGATAAGGGCCTTAACTAAAGGTATACATTTTCAAAGAATCGAGGATTCAAAATTGTTTTGAGATTGAAAATAAAATCTAAGTTTCGGATTTAATTAGTTTAAAGCAAATAATAAGATTATATAAAACTAAATTAAGGATCTACAATATTTGAGGTGAGTTTGCATAATTTGTCGAGATTCTTTGACCAAATTAATTAAATTATAAAGCCCTAAATAGTTTATATTTTCAGGCTTTATTAAATAATAATTAATACGAATAATTTATAATTTGAGATCAACATTCCAAATTGGCACCCCACTAAGCAGCCAGAAAGTTACTAACCATAACTGGTTTGGGCAGACTGTCACCGTCGCAGAGTCGTGTGAGGGGTAGCCCAAACAAGGACCCCACTGGACAATCTGCGCAGTCCTCACCCTTACTCACGCTCCTACGAAACACTTGTCTGATCCGCATTGGAGACTTGCGGCTCTTCTTGCTCCCCTTCTTTGCCTCAGCGGTCACAGAGCAGTCACTTGTTTTACGTTTACTCCTGTGTTCACATACATACATACACACATTATATACATGTGAAGAATTAGAGATGGGTCCAACAAATCCTGAAAACTATTTGAGATTATCAAATTCAAAAATATTAAAGATTTAATAAATAAATATGCTATGTTCAAAGTTTTAATCAAACTTTTGTTTAAAGCTGTCATGCTGCTCAGTTTAGCCCAACAATACAAGCCCAGCTAACATTACTAAGACCATTAACTTACTATTTAAATGAACGTGAATTCACATTACAACAAGATATTTTAACATTTAGTTAATATTTATATTTATTCTAGTCACCTAAGAATTAATGTAAACCAAATCTAAATCTAAATTCATATATCACTGTAGTAAAGTTAGCCATAATTTCTAAACTTTGGATTCAGGATTTTCTGGTATAGTGGAACCTCGTTTATCCGGCCTAAGTGGGACCCGAGTGTTGTTGGATTAACGAAAATCTGGATAATCCATAAATTATAGAAAAAATTCACTAAAACCATAAAACTCACCATTTATTTTCACAATAACAAATTATAAAAAATGGGGTGTGGCTGTGTCATGGACACGGCCGTGTGCTGTACGTGAATACGTTTAAACTTAAACGAACATCGTAGCTTCTCCGAGTCAAAAGTTATACTAATTGCAAATCTCGATACGCAGCAAAATAACCTCAAAATGGCGGCGCTTCCCCTCCACCGCGCGCGATGCGTCACTGTTCTTGCTTATTGTAATGAATTCTTTGATCCTTTAGTTATCCAGTGGTATAATTTAATTTTGGATGTAGAGGAAAGATTCGAAACTACAACACCAAACTGTATCCCCCGATTTTGTTATAATTAGGTTTTTTGGATTGCCCCCGTATGGTAACAAATTTAAAGATGTATTTACGTCAAAACACTTGAAACATGTTACACACACCATTCACTCATAAAATAATGAGTTAAGTTTTTGTTGTGCCAATTTTGAATGGTGTTTACGAGCAACACAGTCATGTAGATGTTTGATAACAGAACGCAGTTTTAGATCAGACCAAGTTACAACATAATGTACATTGGGCCACCCCTAGGGGTGTGAAAACGGTGTGGGCACACAGGGCCTCATACTTACTTAGGTGAGAGAGA
The DNA here is from genome assembly GCA_902151455.1 of Timema bartmani. Lineage (NCBI taxonomy): Eukaryota > Metazoa > Arthropoda > Insecta > Phasmatodea > Timematidae > Timema > Timema bartmani. Next base: position 219,989 of record CABFWB010000421.1, on the reverse strand, counting down.
GAGAGAGAGAAGGGAAAACCAGTTGAGGTGGGAAATTCTGTTTGCTTGCTTGTATAGTAGGCTCCCTGTATAGGATAACTGCTAGACAGTCATGTTCATGTTTTGTTTTTTTGCTTAACCTAAAACGTTCATTATTTCGGTTCCATGGCTGTCTGTTATAATGTACTCATATGGAATGTTAACATGTGGCACATGTGAATGATCTATTTATTGTATTGCGCTCAAAATGATTGTACTTAAAGTGTGGTGGTAATTTAATTTAGTTGTATGTAGTATTTAATTTTTGTAATAATGTCTCGTGAGTACAAAAAGTTTTTAATATTGGTATAGGTGCAAATTAGTTCAATAACATTTTTTTTTTAATTGGGGTAAGGGGTTAAGGCAGATAATTGAGGTCCCACATCTGCTAAGGGCAGTCCTGACTGCATAGTACTAAATATAGTGCTGTACCACTTATAGCAGTACAGTTTATTTAGTTCAGTACAGTACTGTACTCTCACTGTGACTGCCATATCATAATTAATTTATGTATTTGAAAAGAGTTAAAAAAAAATATGTCCCATGAAAATTGCTGCAAAAAAATTAACAAGGCAAAATCTCAGTATAAATAAACCGGAAATCTGGATCAATGAAGGACAGATAAACGAGGTTCCACTATAATATAAAGATTTAGATTTAATAAAAAGTGGAACTGTCCCATCTCAATATGTTCCTGTAGCTAATTCCTTCATGTTTACTGGGGAACACAATAAGACCGAGAACAATGTCTGAGCACAATAAAAAGTCTAAGGAAGACTTAATCTAAGGTTTATATCCTTGATTAATTTACAATTTGAAGAAGTTTCTTGGATGTGAAATGCAGAAAATAAATATAATGTTTATAATAATGGGAGGAGAAATATACTAATGTTGACATTTTATAATGGATTAGCACTTGTCCTCACCTGAGAACAAAATGGCATTTGTCCTCACCCGAGAACAAAATTGCACTTTTCCTCACCCGAGAACCAACTGGCACTTGTCCTCATCTGAGAATAAACTGCTACTTGTCCTCACTTGAGAATAAAATTGCACTTGTCCTCACCTGAGAAAAAACTGGCACTTGTCTTCACCTGAGAATAAACTGGCACTTGTCCTCACCTGAGAATAAACTGACACTTAGCCAGGGGGTCTGGCCCATGCACATTGTTGCAATGATCCAGGTCAAAGCCTTCCTCAGTGCTCAACCCCTCTCGGAGGCAGCTCAGCTTGATGGCGAAGGGTCTCTCATGGCCTATCAAGGGGTAAGGAGCCTCCTCCCTTGTGGTCTTGGCCCACAATTGGAAGTCCTCCACCTCTAAGCCTCTCATCTCCAGGTGTTCCAGAGCTAGACGAATGCAGGAGCGGGCAGTCTCATCAGGACCCACGCTGAATGTCTTGCACTGGAGACAAACCGAGTTACACTTTAATTACACTATAACAACACTTTCTAAATAGCACAATTTCAACCTTTTTTAACGCCTTTAGGAGAAATTAATAACACACATAGCAATCTATCTACAGATCATTAAGTTACCACTTAGAAAAGGAGCAAAGACAGAAGTCAGGTATAAGCTTTTGGGATTAGTATGTGAGCATCCCTGAGTAAGTCTGTGAGACACCCAGTGTGCCAGTCTGTGAGACACCCAGTGTGCCAGTCTGTGAGCAGCCCAGTGTGCCAGCCTATGAGATTAGTAAGTCTGTAAGCAGACCTGTATATCAACCATGTGAGTAGCTCTGTATATGGGGCATGTGAGCAACCCTGTATATAAGGCATGTGAGCAGCCCTGTGTATTGGACGTGTAAGCAAATGTGTACCAAACATGTGATAATGTGTAGGGCCTCAATGTCACAACTACCTCCTCCCCATAGCCCCAACAGGATTAGTGGGCCAACCACATACCACTTTTATCCCATGTAACACTGAGTAGACTTTTAACCTGACCTCTTCATCTTCACATCAAGAGCGAAGTTCATTATGTCATAGGGAAGCTTTCATGGCACCAAAAGAGGGACTCAAATTTAATATTAAAAATATGAACATGAACAATAATATAAATTTTTCAAAGTTAGAATTCATGGTAGGACGTGAAAAAAGGCCAACTTATCCATGAAATTTTCAAAGTATTAAATTAAACTTTTTTTAAAAAAAGAGAAAAAATTGTTATTAAATTCCAGGACATCCTTGACAGATATTCAACAACTATTGAGGTCACCACGCGAAGAAAATTAAACTCCATGTTTGTACTGAAGCAATATTTGATTTCTTTTAACGAAAAAAAAATTGTTGCTATAAAAACTGCAAACACAATGCTCTTTTCTCACATTCTTTACACTCCCACCTTGAATATAAAATCTGTTTTATGTAACACTGTGATGTACCCATCTTCCAACCAGCCCTGTGGTGTAGTGGTCAGTGCACCTGGCTATACACCTAGGTGTCCCAGGTTCAATTCCCGGCTGGTTCCTTGGGTATTTTTCCCGAAAGGGGAACTACCCCAACAGTCACCAGGGTTTGGGTAGTTAGGTTTAAGTGGTATTCATTCGGTTGACAACTTCAGTGTGATATCAGCACTGCACCCTCTTACCTAGCCCCACCCTCCCTGGGGAAACTCAGGGAATTCCAAGGTGATTATAATCTGGGAGCATTGCTGGAAAAACCCCTAGTTCTGACAACTCACACCTTGGGCACAGATAGCCATCTCTGACCACTTAGTGACATTTATCTGACAAATCTCACTAGATTTACTTTGATGTATACTATACCAAAAGCTGGAACATAAATATTGTTCAAAAAGTGAGCAGAGTGGGATCTAAGTACAGCTGGGTAAATGTAGATAAGTGCAAAATTATTATTTATCCATATCAGGGCTATCCTCTTAATTAGGTTAGTGGGTTATAGATAAGGAAGGTACAATTTAGAGGAAATTTACCCCCATTTGGTGAGGGAGAGAGTGATAACATCTAAGTAAACAATCCACAGTACACACAGTTAGAATTCAAACCCCGACTTTCCTATCAAAGGCAAACCTGAATAAGTGAGCCTGACATTTACTATTCCTTCCCACCAATGTGAACTGGACTATTATAAAATATTAGTTGGTACCGTATTTATATCCAGTCCAAGTGGCTGAATGGTTTGGGAGACTGAAAGCTTGTTATGATCACTGATATAAGTGTCAACAAAATTATATTGGTTACCTTCAGTTTTATCATAAACTGTTGTTCTAGGATTTGATTTGGCTGTTTAGCAACCTCAGGGTGGCTTCAAAACCTGTTCTAAAATTCACTGACTTTTCCAGGTTTTCCAAACATTAAGAAAACCCTACTTAATCTTTTTACGGTTTTTCTTGGTGAATTGGGATTTTTTTCGTTTATTACATTGATGACATATTTTCGAAAAATCATGAGCTACCAAACATTAAGATTCTTATAAGTTCTTCTTTTTCTATGTGCTATAAAACAAACCCTGTAAAACCATCTCATGTTAGAGTGCCATAGCTTGGGAAGACATTTGGTTAACATCGAGAAACAAAATCTATCACTTTTGTTTAAATGTTAAAGGTGCATTATTAGTCTAGTAATTAAATTCATCGACTTTTCCTTATTTTCAATTAAATTCCCCGGCATTTCCCTGTTTTCTCCAACATCAAAGAATTCCATGACTTTTACCTGTCTGTAGCCACCATGTTCCTGTCAGCTAGGCTGTAAATTCCACTGGCCTGGCTATCAAATCTGGGCTTATATTTTTCAAATGTATGAATATGAGATGTTCTGAAGCTATGAGAATTACTAGTAACTAGTAAGCACTCCTCAGGAATGTTGCAGGCTGTAAACTAGTTCTAAATTATAATCCACCCTGAATGTGTGTTCTAATCAGTTCTTTAAATGTAGAAATTTAAGAAACAGACTTTCCAGTCATCAAGTCATATCACTTTCATGCTGATTCATCATATCACTTCCATGCAGAATGATATCACTTCCTGTGACGAGTCATATATATGCTGTTCTGAGTCAGAGCCACCCCTATTCGTATAGACTGTACCCTCAGTTTTAAGAACAATCTGTGTATGCCATCAAAGGCTTAGAGAACTTTTCTCCACAAATATTTAAAGAATTGCGCTTATATTTAACTTATATAGGAATAAACACATCATCCTGTTAACTACCAGTGAATTTATTTTAAACTTTTCATATTAGTTTGAACTACAGGGGATCATTTATTTTTAAAAATAATGTAAGTGTAAGGGCCAGCTGACATAGATATAATTTATAACAGTGTGAATTGATGGTATTCCTTTCCATGCCAGTAAAGAACAAGTAATTCTATTGCACCTAGTATGAGTAAAGAAGTTTAAGTGAATCCATTTCTCCTCCTAATGACAATAAAGTAGGAGTTAATCTATTCCTTCTTCAAGTGACAATAAAGTAGAAGTTAATCTATTCCTCCTAGTGACAATAAAGTAGAAGTTAATCTACTCCCCCTAGTGACAATAAAGTAGGAGTTAATCTATTCCTCCTCCTAGTGACAATAAAGTAGAAGTTAATCTACTCCTTCTTCAAGTGACAATAAAGTAGAAGTTAATCTATTCCTCCTAGTGACAATAAAGTAGAAGTTAATCTATTCCTCCTAGTGACAATAAAGTAGAAGTTAATCTATTCCTCCTAGTGACAATAAAGTAGAAGTTAATCTATTCCTCCTAGTGACAATAAAGTAGAAGTTAATCTATTCCTTCTTCAAGTGACAATAAAGTAGAAGTTAATCTACTCCTCCAAGTGACAGTAAAGTAGAATTTAATATATTCCTCCTTCGAGTGACAGTAAAGTAGAACTTAATCTATTCCTCCTCCAAGTGACAGTAAAGTAGAAGTTAATCTATTCCTCCTCCTAGTGACAGTAAAGTAGAAGTTAATATATTCCTCCTCCTATGTGAGAGTAAAGTAGAAGTTAATCTATTCCTCCTCCAAGTGAGAGTAAAGTAGAAGTTAATCTATTCCTCCTCCAAGTGACAGTAAAGTAGAAGTTATTCTATTCCTACTCCTAGTGACAGTAAAGCAGAACTGATTATATTCCTACTCTTTGTGATACTATGACACTAGTTATTCTAGTGACCATGAACAAGTTTAGTATTTAAATGTTGAGACAAACCTGATGTTCATAACCTGTTGTAAAATGAGTCAATTTAGCAATGCACACCACAAAGAGACAACATAAAACATGGAGGAAGGTAAACATTAAACTTTATTGTTCACAGGAATCAACAAGTTGATTGATCTAAACCACAGTCAAGTGGTTAATAGCCTTGCTTCAATCCTTGTTTACTTGAGAATATTGCTTGATGGTAGCAGCACTATGTACTTTATTTAAAGAAAATAGGTGAGCCGTTTTAAGTGTTTTTTTTACAAATATTAGAAATAACTATTTTAAAACTTAGTATGTATACCTACATTATTTTTACATATCAAGCCCAATAGGAAGAGACCGTTGGGAGATACCTATACAGAATATGCAGATGGTAAGATAACATTAGAGAAACCTGAAAGAGATATGGTGTAGTGAGGTGGACTGGATGAACTAGTTCAAGAGAGGGAGAGGTGGTGTAATTTTGTAAGTGCTGCAATTAATTTTAGAGTTCCTAATGCCATAGAGTAAATAAGGTTATTAATATATAACAAAAAAGATATGTAGACAGTTATTTCAACCCTAAAGAGTGGACTCAGGGGAGCTTCATTTATGAATTGAGTTTGATTGACATTTAATTTGAAATAAATTTAAAAGATGAACAATGCACATTAATACAATATTACTGTTTATATGAGCCCCTAAGAATACAAGTGGTGTAAGTCATTTTTTTCTCATTTTGAGATAATTGGAGGTAAAGTTAGATCCATATAGAAAACTCACCGATTTTTCTGATCTTTTCAAAATAATTAGGTGCATACATAAAGGTTCAACTTAACTTATGCACTAATCAAAATTAGAAAATATAAAAAACTTATCTAGTTAAGAATTTATTTTTACAATTATTTGTATTATTTGATGACTTAGACCATTTGTGCTGTGAACAATTTTTAGAATTAGGCAATTAAATAACTCAAAAGCTGTTTGTCTAAGTTAGGTAGTTTTTTAATTGTTAATTATAGATCAAAAAACTTATTTATGTTAAATTTAACGCTATTTATGTTAAATTTAAATCTCCCTAACTTGACACGCATTACATGGCCATTGTCACTCCCATCACTTTGAAAGACTAAACAAAGTTATTTTTCATAGTAGCACTGTAACTTCAATAGAGATTTATTATCACTAACGCTAAACAAGATTTTGAAAATAACTAATGACAAAAAGTAAAAATCTAATGTGTTAAAAGACACAACCAAAAAAAAATTTAAGCAACATAAAACACAAAACCCAACTTTCTCACATGAAATAGTTTGCACTATCCCCTGAATTGGAATTTGTTATTGTTCATTATTCTCGTTTAAAATAAAAATTACAGTTAGCAAACAGTTATAATGAAACAATGTAAGTAGCATTAGTAATAAGCAATGCCTAATAGTTTATTTTATTTAAGCCCTACTAAAGATTTAAGCAACGTAAAAACTTAACTTTTTCGCGTGAAATAATTGGCCTTATCTACTAAATTGGATTTTTTTATTGTTCAATATTCCCGCCTAAAATAAAAAATACCTAATAATATATTTTTATTTAGGCCTTCTTTCTGAATCATACTCGGAGCCAAATGATGAATTGATTAATTCATTTTCGATCGTAAAATCACTAAGTGTGGTCATTATAACTTAGAAATTTGAACCAGACCATCTAAATTCAAAAGCACATCACGACTTACACCACTTGTTCTGTCAACAAATGCGTTGGTGTGTTAACAAGCTCAAATATTTAGTGTAATCTAGCGGCAAACATATAAAGTATGACCTACACCACTTTACCAGTTGACAGAATGAATAATTCTACACATGCTTACATTGTTAACTCACATATGAAAAAAAGTGACTTACACCACTTGTATTCTCAGGGGCTCATATGACATTGACATATATCACAGCCATTAAAGTGTTAAGATATTAACCAGTCCAAATATGTTCTTAAAAATATTGATTTGAGTTATTTTCTTTGTTTTCATTTTATAAACTTTTATTTATAGAAATCTATACCAAACAATAATGCAAACTAGCCAATGCCTATTTATTTTATAATAAATAACAAGCCATGTCAATAGATAATTTTAAACATAGCTTGATTTGAATTTTAAAAAAAATGTTCCTTTAAAATGTAAAGATTAAAAGTTTTGTTTAAAATTAATTACCATACTTTGGTTTTATTATATGATAATGTTAAACAAATCTAACTCACAGGATAGATGAAGCCCACTAGTTCTTAATAGTGTCCGTGTCTGCGAGTTTAGTTGAAAATGCAGCAGTATGGTCAGTATCTGACAGTTATCAAAACTGTGTTCATGTATTCATGCATAAGTCATGTGATCTGAGGCTATAGCTGTTGATAGATAGTGTCAATATATGCAAATTAATATCAACACTTACTCTATGGCATTAGGAACTCAATAGTTCATTGCCGCACTTACAAAATCACGCCACCTATTCCTATCTTGAGCCTAGTTCTATCCAGTCCGTCTCATTACATCCTATCTCTTTCAGGTCCATTCTAATGTCATCCCCCCATCTGCGTCTAGGTCTTCCTATTGGGTTTGCCAGTCAATATTTTGAACAGTTCTATATTCTCCCATTCATGCTGCATGTCCTGCCCACTGTAATCTGCGAGATTTGATTATCCTAACAATATCTTGTGATGAGTACAGGGTACGTAACTCTTGTAAAATCTTAACAATATATACTGTCCTTCATACAGCATTATTACTGTATGCATAGGGGTTTAAGTGATTTGGAAACTATGAGTGTAATTTTTGACACTAAATAAACACACCTACAGTTGAGCACTTAAGTTTCCTGTGATAGTATAAGGAAGAATAAGTTGGCGAGGATGCTAATATACTAATAAATATATTTCATGACTCAAGCTGGCATTGCTTGACCTGAATAGCAGCTCATTAAGATATATCTGGTTTTTATCAACTTGTTTTACCAGTTACTAATTACTATTTAATACAAGCACCTATTATAATATTATGTGGTTACAAAACTTGAATGAAGGACAAACGAAAGAGGACAGCAAGTAATTTGGAAGATTAATGCATGTTCTACAATAACATTATTTGTACCAATAAAAGAAGAGAAAGAGGCGGCCACTTTTATAAAATACTAGTAAATAAATCAATAAAAACAAATTGGATGAGACATTTGGGCCTACTTTCTAAACCTGCGACTTTAGTAAATTCACAGTTATGTCATAAGTCGCGAAAATTAATGAAAATTCTGATAACTACTGTACTTACGAGGGTTTTCTGATTTGAGGTTGGTGACACTTTAACACATTATTTACATAGGTGATTAATGGATATTGCTAACTTTTTAGTTCTTGCATTTTCACGTTTTACAAATACATTCTTCGTTTGCAAACGTTCCACATTAAAATATTGCAGTTTTTTCAATGAAGTTACAATAATTAAGGTGCAGTACTTTAAATTACAAATCTACAAATTTGACTTATACAAAATGGGAGTTACTTAACAAACTCAAAAAAGGTAACCCTTACGTTAAGTCAGGGGATTACTGTATTAAACTTTGGATTTTTAATCCATCTTGTTTAGTTTAGCTAATCTATTATAGTTGTTAGTTACAGTTATAGCCGCATCTAAATATCATATTCCTTAAATTGAAAAATGACACCAGGACACGGTTTCTATTCCTGTATTCAGGTGTCATTTTTCAATTTTAAAAATATAAACTAAACAAATCGAAGTTTCAAATTGTTTAGCATTTATTGGACACATAATTGTGTACATGCCAATCAACTAAAAAATGTTTCTATTGCAATTTAAAATAACAGAGCATAGGCCTTTACTTGTTGAGAGGTTGTCCTTGGACCTGGTGTGTTACTGATGCAGACCAAAACAGAAAATGTAGCCAAAGCTAGTAACTAAACAAGCAGATTTAATTAAGTTTCACAGACCAAGTGAGAGTTTTAAAGAATACAACTGACATAAAATACACTCAAGACAAAGTTTCGAATGAGCTACCCAGGTCCAAGACTCCCTTCGTACCAACTTCTCCCGAAGGTCAGTGGTGCTCCAAGATTCCTCACCAGTGTCTTGGTAAAGTGCGGTGTACTCACATATTCGATACTGGTGGCGATGTCGTAGTAGACCACCTGTATGTTAGTGGAGCGGGGTTCCTTGTCCCTCTCCGTGGCCACCACCTCACTCAGCTTGCTCCACCAAAGGTCCCTTGCGGCCTGGGTGCTGAAACAACACCGAACAAACCGTTCTTATAACTACTATACATTTTTATCAACATCTTATACCCATTTTAAGTTTTAAATACCCGCATCAGTTAGTATGTATAGAAATATGATGTAACTTTGACAATACATCAAAGCTGTTATAAAATTATATATTTACTAATATTTTATATAAAAAAAATTGCATTATGTAATCAATTAAACTCATGGCATGGTTTCATAAAATTTAACCTTCTTTATCCTGTCCACTTAGATTGTGCAAGACTAAATATGTGCCCTCTTACTTCCTGTGCCCCCTGCCCCCGGTGGTCGCATACTTGATGTCAACCTGTGGTCCTTTATTTCTGTCTTTGACCGGCGTCGCGGGGCCGGCGTCGAAACCAAGCTGGTTCCAGCGTCCGACGGCCTGGCCAATGTCAACGTCTAGCGTCCTCAATGAGAGTGAGCGACGCCCCTTTCGGCCACGGGACGCCCTCCTCAGCGCCCAACACCCCACAACATCGCCATCGTCCGAGTCTATTTCATCGTCATGACGCAGTACAGTCATTGTTTCGACGCGGCGTTGACAATTTCAAGCCTTTCGAAATAACACCAACTTGAAAACGATACGTTTGGAGTCAAAACCCCGCGGAGACACAAACTAGGTCACAGTGTGTCGTCCATTTAATTAAGTCTTACAAACAAATTTCGCTCGTTATTAATGTATTCAATCATTCCAGGTAGATTTATATTTTCTGGGG
>CABFWB010000421.1:107391-175298 GCA_902151455.1 Timema bartmani | reverse complement strand
CTAAACCAGCATTTTAATAGGGTCATAACTTAGTGACCCACAGCAAACTAAGGAATGAAAAACATTCCTTGGAAATTCCTCGCTCGAAAATAATTTCAAATGTTTTTGGTTATGGTTAAGATAGTTTTCAGAAGTAAAAAGTGTCATTTTTATTTTCCGTTTCGTTGTAATTCTTAAAATATCAAAACTGAAAAAAAAAAAAATCCTAATCTTACAAAAGGAAACAGTCGAATGTGATATATCTACACACACACAAGAAGATTCTTTCGACACACTATTATGCTATTAAACGTGCCATTTCTAAAGATAAGACCATGTCAACAAACGAGTAACAAATTAACTTGGCCTAGTAGAGAAAGGCCAAATCTAGCGCCAGAAATACGCTGGGTAACAGGATGAAACCATTTACAAAGATAGTAAGTAGCTCTGTATCTCCCAGGATGGAACCAAGGTCATAAAGACTAGTAGTTTTCATCATTTTATAATCAACGGACCGGCACTACATTCCATTAGTGAAGGACCTGCAAGTTACAGGGATCGAGGAACAAGCTCAGATTTTTCGATAGCATGCCTAAATTTCAGTCAAATATTGCGCTAGAGGTACAGCCCAATTTTATTACGAATGGACATTTCCGACAGCTAGAATAATTTATTGAAGTTATTTTAAAACATTGCTTGGAGATATTTAAATCATGTTTTTACGCATTTAATTATCTAGTATTTTCATTAATATTAAACAATGTTTGTAACAAAAATAATAGTGCATTATGTTCATCAGGCCAAAATTATTTCACACATAATATGTTTAGGATACTTATGTTTGTATAAAGTACATTGTAAAATGAGTTGTACTAATTTAAGGTTATGCGATCCAAAACAAAATTAAATGAAAAAAAATAATCAAACTCAAAACTAATACGTGTATATATTTATCATGGTTAAATTAGGACAATAAAAGAATAATAAAAACTATTCACATTAATAATTTTGTTTGTATTACACTTAATAAATATATTTTAGGATTAGAAAAGTAAACTGATATTAAAGTAGATCTAGACGGGGTGGTGAGATATAAAACGTTGCAAATATCGCCTCTAAAGCTTCGTATTAGGGTATATAAACCTCAACACGCTGTCCTTTCAACAGTAGCTAGGAGAGATTGTAATATTGATTGTGTCATTCATTACTGTTGGCGGCCTTGTTTTTACAAAACCTTTTTTAAAATTAAAAATAGTTTTTCTTAGAGTATCCTAAAGCTATGGTCAGGAGGGCTCAAAGTCGCTAGCCTCCCAATAGATACGTTATTGATTCGACACACTCTCCGCTGATATTTTATTGTTTTATCAATCAGTAAACTTTGACATGAATTATTTTTAAACAAAATGGATTACCATAGTTTCTAAAATAACTGCTTATTAATAATTTATTTGTGAACCGGCAGCAACGAGCCCGCGGGCCGGTACCGGACCACAACCCACCGTTTGCAGAACACTCATCTAGACTATACAAACTTTTTTTTTTCAGTCAACCCGATATTGTTGTGTGTTTTATTCTAAGGTACAGATTTAATATTATCTAACAAAAGTGACAGCTGTAAGATATCATAACTAGGCGTATGAGTATATGAAAATTGGTTCAGTAACTTTTGTAACTGTCAAACAAGTTCTATTCTACCTGAATAAATAGATACCCCTGAGCTGCATATTTGTATACAGTAATTGGTTTTATGGCTGTATGAGATACAAGTTACCACCTAGGATTGTGAACATCAAATTACCTGTATCTCTTGCAACGGGTGATGATTAAACTTCGACCTCCTGACGGTTCGAGACAAAGTCTGTTCCATACAATTGGCACTAGTTTGAAGCTTAGTGCCTCCTCAATGCTCTTGATCACGGGTAAGGCTGGAAACGTGTGGTCCGTCCATGAGCGGACTAACTGCTTGGAATAACGAGAGGGTATTACGACGACCGATGTCACCAGAGTCGAGCCATCCCTCCAGAATATTCACCAGAAGTGAAGGTCAAACCAATCAAATCAAGTTCACGCGTTTTATATTTTGTTTTTAAGAATTTGAGACTCTATATCGACCAACATCGCAAATCAGGTTTAACCCCTTGGTTTTTAAGATCTGAGCTTATAATATCTCCCGACACCGCAAATCAAGTTAGCGAAACAAGTGACTATCATGAAAAGTTGTGCAACAACAAATAGGACGGAATTACATAGTAATCGTATTATATTCACAAGTGATTCATTCTGGACACCTTCGGACTACCTCCCTGAAACTATTGATTGCAATTTAATAGAAACAATAATTAAGAACTGAATGGATAGATTTAAGTAGTTACGGCAGCCAAAATAAAACCAGCCCACCCGGTCTATCTGCGGCCCAGTCCACCCCTGGTAGAAAGGACTTGTTACAAAATACAATCCAACCCGCTTCAGTGGCCCAACAATCTAAAGTTTTCCACTAACCCACATCGGACGGTCCGCACGAAAAGCAGCATAAGATTTTTGTATTTATATGATTTTTAATGAGAATGCGTTCACCTATCAGCATTGTACGCATCGGACACCGGCGATGCCGATAAGAACTCTGGGAGACAGAATTAAAATCTGATCGGTGCGGTGCGTGCGGATGACGTCATCTGGAATGCTGAGTAGAACACGCACTCCCCAAAATTCGCATTCTGAATTCCCAGTGTTATTCTCTCTATTTAAATTATAGATGGGTAGTACAGTTCACTGTTGGGAATAGTTAAAAGTGATTTAGTTAGCTGAAATGAGCAGTTCATTTATTTATTTCAATAGTTCATGAACTACTTCTTGTAGTTCGGTCATTAGCGACCAATAGAAATATGCCTACAGCCTGTAGTTCAGTCTTTCGCAACCAACCTACATCTTTCAGTTGAGTCCTCCACCAGTTCGCGAGCCACCGCGTGTGAGTGAGCTATTATTTCACCCCTCACATCATTAGTTACATAGTAAAAGTCTTCCGTGTGGGGAAAGTTTTTAAAGTTACGAGTCAAAAACTTGTTATTTTTGTCAAAATAACTGAAATAAGCTTAAAAACAAACAAAAAATATTTAAATAAAATATATTTTTTGAACCAGAAAAATAATACTTTAAAGTCGAATCAATAAATGTTGGGAACCGCCTCCTTCGGAAAGCCGAATGTAGTGGATGCAGTACACTAAATAAATCCGATTCGTGGGATGAGTGCGGTCCGTCCGATGCGGGATAGTGGACGCTTATCTTACTTAAGGCGTCACTCTAGTGCTAGACTGGCCTGCTGATAACGGAGAGATCGGGGTTCGAATCCCGGTCGGGTCAACTGAGGGTGGTTTCTTACTCTCCTTCCACACAAATGCAGGGAGATTACCTATTAAATTCTTCCTTCCTCACCCCTATACTATTGAAGTAATTGCCATAAATGGGTATAGCCTTAACCGGTAGTAATACAATGTAATAAAGAAATTACAATTTAGTATAATAGAAACAATGCTAATCAAGAGCGACTTGCTCCATCAAATGGGAGCTAGTTTTATAGTTATTATCTTGTAGTGACACCAGCTAGCCTAGTCCTTCAACCATCTCTAGGATCTAGGAAGAGAAAACCTGTCACCATCACTCAACGGTCGGGAGCCCGCGGGCCGACCATGTTTCATAATTAATTCAATCATTTTATCGGATTATAAATGGGAGTATGTTATACAAGACAGCACTTCTTCCTCCTCCTCCTCCTCCGATGAAAGAAATGCCCGTTGTCATTTATTAATTCGTGTTACTTGCTTCGGACACGCTGCTAGCTATGGTCGAGATAAAACAGAAGCAGAGAGAGAGAACCAACTGGGGACAAAAAGCGTCCATGTCTCCACGAGAAAAAGTACAGCTGCGTTGTTCTTCCAAAATTGTTCCGCAATCCCTTTCCACGCAAATGCGAGTATATACCGTCTAAAATGCTTCCTTCCTCATCCATACCTCATTAGAGTAATCATCATAAATGCGTATAGCCTGAACAGGTAGTAAGTCCTATGATTTCCAGACCTGCTCCGCGGTACAGCTCCTTTCACACAAATTCTGGTACATTTACTCTTATGCTCTACCTTTCCCACACCCATACTATGAGTGTTGTTAAATGCGTATAGCCCGGACGAGCAGTAAGACGCGAACAAAATTAAGTTGGATTTTTCCTATGAACACGGCACTCATTATAATGGGGAATGTAAAACTTATATAGTATGGAGTGCCACTGCAACAAATAGACTTTTAAATATGAATGTTTACATAAAGTTATTTTGTAAAGCTATTTTAAAATAAACAAAGATAGGGTTGAATTGTAAACATGGTTATATTTTCATACACATTGTCGTAAATTCGGAAGGGTTTGTTGATATAATTTTAAGAAAACATTTTAAAAAAACCTCGAAGAAAAACCCAAATATATGACAACAAATAAAATGGACTTTCCCTGGTATCAAGTGGAATATAATGTTGAGTAAAATAAATTAACTTCGACATGTTTATGTTAATTTAAAAAATTATTTATGACACTACCCTCACACGTTCTAAAAGTCGAATAAAATTACACAATTAGTAATGTTATTGATTAGATTTACATTTAAATTATTCTGTTATAAATAAGATGGTGCCGGTATTGTGATGCGGATACAGAGCGAAGTTTACGGATCCAGAGTGATAGCTTGATGCATTGCGGATGCTATTTATAGTCATCTGCACAAGGCTATATTCATGGTAAATACGCATTGGCCAGAGTATGAGTTATTCGAGGAATTTAATAAGAAATTTCTGAGCAGACTGTTTACATCAAAACACGACTTCAGACCAAACTATCTTAATTATAAAACAGGTACATCACTCAGCCCCCCCAACCGTTAATTCATCACTGTGGAAGGAGAAGCCTCAATTCACTATTGATAAGTATTTCAACCTTGCCGGGAATAAAGCCCGGGACTCTCTAATTCAGGAGACAGACGTGCTACTGACTGAGCTGAAGTATCGAACTAGAGTTATTTATTTGTCAGTGGTTTCATTGTTGGTCGATGGAGAAAGTCTTGAATCAAATTGTTTGATGAAATTACGCTCATAGCCCGATTTGTTTGGGGTTAAACTTGTCTGTTCTCCTCGAGACCCTCCTTCCCTCAATCGAGGCTGTAGCGGAATGTTGCGGGTCCAGGATCACGACAGCCCCTGACTTCGTGCTAACAATGACTTTGGTTGCCGGGATGGTTGCGGAATCACCAGGAGCAGGAAGCACTCGTGACGGATATAACCGAGTCATTACAAGCACGAACACACAAATCACGTAAATTGCCCCCACCCACTCCTTCAAATTTAAAATGTAGATATATATATATACATACCACCTTTTCGTACGCAGTTTCGCACCATTGTTTTTTTCACCCCAGCTAGAGAAACCGTACAGTCATTTTTGTTTAGGAGGGGGGAGGGGTACGGGGGAAGTTAAGTGTGACCCCCTCCCCCAGCTAAAATATTATCTTATGCCAATTCAAAAGTTTTGTTTTGCACTGTTTTGCACCATAATATTTTAACGAGAAAATAATCTATAGTACTAGCACAAGTAGCCTACTCGGCGTTGCCCGGGGTAACCACGCAATGGATTACGTGGTTACCCCTCGTAACCCTTTTAATTGCAACAAAGAGAGAAAAAAATCTTCGTTTTTTTTTTCTTCTAGCCCAATTTTTAATTAATTTAAAAAATCAAATCTAAATCTTAAAATTCCTGCTTCGAGGTGCACATGTTCGTACACAGGGGCTAATGATTTTTAAATTTCAGACCTTTGCGTGTAATATATATCGCCCGACACTCATGACATCAAGATACACAGCTCTTCATTTTATTAATATAATAAAGAAAAAGAAAATAATATGATAAACAATGGGTCAAAAATTAAGCGTGGTAGTATTTTTTTTTTCTTGTGTCAATATAAATGTCATATTTTGTATTATCTTGCACCCAAATGTGGCGTTTTGAATTTTATTATTTTAGTCGGTGAAAAATAACATTTTATAATGCCAAAGAGATAATGCATATACTTCAAAAGTATAAATAAGTACATTATTTTTAATGTTTTGTTTTGAACTGTTTATGGCACTATTATTCCACATTTATAGTTTTGCAAGGGAAAAAAAATGACAAAAAAGAGAGGATCAAAGGTAAGCGTCCCTCGCAAACAATAAATTTATTTTTTCTTATGACTATTTAAGACTGGTTTAATGGTCAGAGTTTCTAGCAACAGATCCAGACGTCCCGAGTTCAATCCCCGACACTTCCATAATTTTTCTGTGACACAGTGGTTCTGAAACAGGGTCCACTCAACTTTATGAAGAAAAATGAGCAGATACATGAACGGAAAAGTAGAGGTTCCGATCTAGAAAACTGAGATCAATGGCCATTGGGGAAAGTCACTATAAAACATCTATAGTGGGGGTACAAACCCCCTTAGCCTCAAAGACACCATCGGTGTCTACACTTAACATGGGCCTGCCATTATTTTCTAATATAGCCATTATTTTTTGCAAAACGATTCAATTAAAGACGTTATATTAGCATAAAAAAGGTAAAATATTGTTGGTCATTGAGAATTACTAAAAAATACTACCCAACCTAACAAAGCCTAACTTTCACACGATAAAATAGTGGAAGGTTAGGTTTTTAATAAGAAATGACTATAGTTTGAAAAAATTTTAAGGTTTCAAATTTTTTGTCTGATTCCCCTACAATTTTACCAAATTTCAACTTTTTTTCATCGTGAAGTACAACAAATGTTTTGAAATGATACACAACATTTTTAATTTTTTTAATAAAGTTTTTAAATATTTTTTGTTTCGTTGTCGTTGTTTTTGGCACGCCTGTTGAGGGGTTCATGTATTGTTGCCCCAAATTTAATATTTATAGCTCATTTGGAATTGAAAGTATTAAAATTCTTCTATGTTTAGACCTATATACATAATGTATACGGACATCATTGGGAGATATAACATCAAAGAAATAATTTTTTGTCGTTTTTGCTTTGCTTGGATTTTTTTTTTTGCAAGATTGTTAAAAGAGAAAAGGTGATTTTTTTAACTACAAAATAAGTGTATTGTTTTGTACCTTTTTTCACTCTACTAGCTCGCACCAAAGTATCGTGTTTAGCACTTTACCCCCAGACACAGTAAGCCCATTTTTAAACCTTATTTCGTATGAAATGTTTCCCTTTCAAACCAAGAAAAGTGAAAAACGCCTTAATTAGGTGCAACTTAGGGCTCAAACTAGTAGTTTAAACTAAAATTATTGTTTAGGGATACGCTTACCTTTGATCCTTTCCTTTTTCTCATCATCCTCTTCATCATCATTATGGGGGTTTTCTTGCAAAATTATTAAGGTGGAATAATAGTGCCGAAGAAAACCGCTCAAAACATTAAAAATAATATATTTATCCTCTTGCAAAGCTATAGAGGTGCAAAAAAAAGCGTTTAAATTGGCATTAAAATAGGCCCATATCCTCAAATCTTTGAGATGCGAAATTACTTATAATTGCAGCAAAGTTATTATTAAAACTAATAAATATATTTGATTTTTTTATGTGTAAAACCAACAGTTTCCAAACTATAAGCCAATACTTCAAGAAATATTTTAAGTTGAATATCTGTAATAGATCCATGCTTAAACAATAAACAAGAACAAACATATTTTTTGAGAATTAATTTTTTTGTGAAAATATTTATAGTCACATAAATTCAAATTTTTAAATAAATTTAATATAATGGCACATTTTTTTTTAATTAGACAAAAGTAAATGTTGATGTACTCTATTTGCTATGAAACTATATCTTAACATTGAATAAAATTAGCTAAACAATGAGTTATCTAGAAGAAGATAGAAATTTCCGAGTATTCAAATATTTTTTTAGTTTTTTAAAAATCTTCCTAGTAGAGTTATAGCACCTATTAAAAATCGACTCGAACTCTAATTTTCGAGTATTTGAACACAGATTATATATAAATATCTGGGAAAAGGCAAGATTAAAATTTACATATCTAAGAAAGGACCAAAAAAATGCAATTTTGTATAGGAGACTTAAAAAAAACCCAGAAAATTAACGAACACCAAAACCAAATGCTATAGAAAATGTGGAAGCGATTATATAATTAAAAATCGAGAGGAAAATTAGCACCTACTTGTGTTGAGAGAGCACTTAAAATAAACATCCTCTGCTGACATGCATGGCGAATCATAATGCTTTTTGTTGAACAGTGGTGTTAGTTTTTTACCCCCCTTCTCTCAATATGTTTCTTTAACAGTGTGTACTATTTCATTCTTAGGTGAAAAGTGATGCTATTTTTTTCATGATACTTTTTTAGCAATGTTTATTATTTCATTTCACATATTATGTTACGAGCTATACATAAATGTCAACATATTTAGATGAAGGTCCGAGAAAGTTTGTGCGGTACATCGTACCCTTTATTTAATAATGTTTGTGATTCGATTAGTTCAGCGAAGATGTAAATGAACTTGATCCAGGTAGCCTTCCTTATTAGGATCAGTGCTTGGAAAGTTATTAAAAATTGTAATGTTTAATTGTTTATTTTATTTTATTTTTGACGTTGAAGGATTTCGTAGACTGCAGAATCCTATCTTTCTTTAACTTATACTTAGCATAGGTGTATCGACTTCTGTTCGACTACAGTCCGACAACTTAGCTCAGTTGGTAGCGTGTACAGTAGCTCCACGACTTATTTGGTGCTGACTGACAGCTCACAGCTGACTTCTGACACTCAACATTTAGGTATATACCTAAATTTTGACTGTCAGAAGTTACAGCTGTTAAACACATGTTTTTTGTAGATCATATGGTTCAATATAGGGATTAATAATTTGGTCTGGTAACGTTTCAAAGCCGTCAGCTGTCAGCTGTGAACTGTCAGTCAGCACCAAATAAGTCATGCACAGGGTTTACATCTGCTGAGATAAAGGTCTAGGGTTATAATCCTAGTATGGCCGAAAAATGTATCGTTGGTGAAATGTGGTGTTCACCTTACACAGTGATGAATTAACGGCCGGAGGCTGTGTGATGTGTCTGTTATAGATTAAGTTAGCTTATAAGTCGTGTGTTGATATAATCAGTCGGTTTAGAAAGTGCACGTTAAATACCTCAAATAAAAAAAGTTATGTTATACTACGATAGAAAGAACTGCTGTTTGATTTCTTAGCAAGAATTTAGATAAAACACAATGCCGGAGTGAGAATTTATTAAAGTAGGACGACAGGAGTAATAACATGTTTCCGCATTATTAAAAAATGTCAAATAAAACCAATCTATTGTACTGCCATAGTATGGCAATCCTTATCCTTATGACATTTAATACTAACTCATTTTTATTTATTTAATAAGGGAGCCGATGTACATTCCTTCCTGCTACATTTAGCTGTATTCCGAGTCAAATTATCTTAAATAATAATAATAATAATAATAATAATAATAATAATAATAATAATAATAATAATAATAATAATAATAATAATAAATCACTTCCACGGTGTAGTATAAAAAATTAGCACTTAGCGGAACCGGAAACAAGTTTTTCTTTTACCAAGCCGAAGTGAAATTGATTTGGAGCGGAAGGCAATGCCAAGACTCAGTAGTTATTCAAATTTGTTCCGTATTATAAATCTAGTTCTTTTTTATGGCCGTTTTTCGTAATGTGAAAGTTATACCTTTTTATTTAATGTGATCAGATAGTATACAAACTAGACGTTTGATATTTCCGTCAGGGCTATACGAATATTATAGTGTGTGCCTGGAGAGGAATATTTTTCGGAAAATATTCTGATACAAATTTCAGGGACTAAGGGACGGGGATGTATTTTTAAAGGTTTTGATTGCAATGATGAAACACTAACATATCTGGTTGACAGCAGACCCGACGTAAGTGACTCATTCAACCACCAAGCGCTGTAATCGATACGTGAGGGTGAGAAGAAAACTGGAATATCTGTTGTTGCTTGGTTGTAACTCAGTCGATAATGGTTCTGGTGTTAAACTAAATGAAAACTTTAAGATTAAACACCTGGAAAATTCTTAGGAAAAAGTTCCATCTTATAACTTATATCTTATAATTACTTTATTAATATTATTTCAATTAAATGAAGTCATTACTAGTCATTATTTGCTGTTAGAATCGCGAAAATAAAATTGAGGAGAAAGTAGTGCGGAGTAATAATACGTTTTTCTGGCGCTTGACACGTTGGCAGAAAATGCCTCGTAGAATAATGGCCACCCATCCCCTTGTATCCTGTTCACAAATTCTGCCCTTTGAAGTCTAGAAGTAGATAAACTGTCACGCTCGGTGGCACCTGGCCTAAGTTCAACGTCCGGACCCGGCAGTGGCGACAATTATTCGCCGGACCTTAAGTCTACCTGCAAAGGGGAAATGTATTTTCACTAGACTTGATTTCTTTATGAATGGTGACCACACGGAAGTCCCCCCCCCACCTTTTTCCTTTTGCTAGCACCACGTTTCACATAATTGCGTATCCATCAGGGCTATACACATTTTACACTTTTAGGGAAGAGTTAAGGCAGGTAGAAATTGTTACGTTTGCCAAAAGTTTAAAAAAAAAGTGTGATTACAGACAGAATAGCGATATAACTAACTAAAGAATAAGTTATCAGTAATAAAGTTAAAACCTCTCCTGTAATAAATGAAATATATTTTAGTTATAAAAGGGTAGCCTTATCTCACAGAGAGCTGTGCTCAACTCGCATGGTCATATATATGTTAGTATGGAGGTCTTGTCGATAGTTAAATTGAAATAAAACAGATGATTTAAGGGAAGAAAAGAAACTCATCAAAAAAATCACCAATCTGGCTTTAATCACGTGTAGTAAATAGCTGCGATTGTGATTAGGCTACACTACGGACACTCTTGAATGATTGGGCCGTCACCTCAGCTATTGTAGATCATGCAGTAGAGCACACAGAGAGAACAGGGCTGCCAGGTTAGGGAAACCAGCCAGATATGCAGCGTTCCAGACCATATATCTGCAGATGTGTCAAGAAATTTATCTTCGACCTCCACCCGATCATGCACCCTTTCCACCTAGGTAATGTTTTTTCTCTCTTTCACTTCCCCTAGCACCCTGAAGTTAAGTTTAAAACCATCTAAGGGAAATAAATATCCCATTACATGCAGCCGGGATTTACCCTCGACCTCTCCATCACCAACAAACCATACCAGATGAGGTTGAAGCCTTGTCCTCTCTTGGGTGTTGGTGACACCTCGCTGTTGAGGGATTTGTCGGGCGCGTTTCTTAACGTGTTCATATTAGGGCTACAAAATAAAATACTGGTCAAGTTTTTTCTCAACTACCCTCCTCACCCAGCTCCATTAGGTTAAGTTATCAATAGCTCTTACCTGTACCTAAGATAGCATGGTTTAAGAAGTTAGGCTCGCAAAATAATTTTGACGTGGAGGTCAAGGTTTGAATCCAGGACGGATGGAATGTCTTAAAAGCGTGTCCTGTTTGTTTTTTCAAGAGTTACATTATGGTAGCGCGAGATGCCAAGAAACTGAACACATTACTATACCGTGTTAATATTGCTCGACCTTGGTGGTCTTGGGGTTAAGTGCTCACCTCAGGACCCGGTGTTCATGGGTTCAAACCCAGCCGTAGTTGACGGATTTTTCTTTGAGCGATAAAAATCCATAGCACAAATTCTTTATGAGGAGAAGTAAAGCCGTCGGTCCCATGTCAATTGTGGCATGTAAAATAACCCTGGAATATATGTGAAACTACCCTTCCCGACCAAATTGTCAAGTCTTTTCAGTCTCGCTCACAGAAATTCTCGTGTATTGATAAAGTGCACATTAAATACGTTATATAAATAAATGTTAATATTGCTCTACTAGGTTAATCTTGTTTCTGATAACTGTGTGTTTAGAAAGTGCACGTTAAAACCACTAATTAATAAAAAAGTAGAACCCGTGGTAGCCGAGAGGTGTAGTTTTCTTCGGAACCTTTCTTGGGGAACAAGAGCGCTAAGCCGCTAACCTCTAGATACTTTGTCGATTTGAATCCTGATGAGGTTGTGTTTTGCAAATAAGTATTGTGTTTTGCACCCCAAACCCAGAGACGGTACGGATGTTTTTGTTCATGGGGTTGGGGGCAAGTTGAGTGTAGCCCCCTAATTAAAATATATAAAGGCCGATTTTCAAAATTGGAGATACCCGCTTATGTAAAGTACCAAGTCATTTTCCTGTACCAAGTGAGATAAGCCATTTTGTTCGCAATGTTAAACTGTGCCTAGATTCGAATTTTATTCAAAAGTATTAAATGTGATTTCGAGGAAATTGATTTTATTTTCCGCCCTCAACTAAGGTTAGAATTATATTTTAAAAAAACCTGTGGAAACTGATTTAAAAACCCTAGTTACCCAGTTTTAATCTGAAATACATACACAAAGACAAAAGGCATTGCTAAAACCACATTTTTGGGTTAAGGGGGTCATTTAACGTCAACATTCATAAAAATATCAAATTAAATTTTTTTAACGATCACAATATATCCTCTATTCTAGGGGTCATGAGAAAGAAAAAACACATTACCAATATTGTCTTTAGAACCAATAACATTAAAACAACCATAAGCGAAGGTAAACTTAATAAACCAGGCCTATATAATAAATGTGGTATCGACACAAATAATTAATCATATCTTTCTTTAATATAATTACTCTCCTTGATATATTTATTTTAGATTGATTTCTAAAATGGTAAGCACAGCGTACTGTTTTAAGCTTTAAAAACTACAAAAATCCGAGTATTACGCAGAATTCACTTTATTTTACCTGACTTTTAGTTCTATGTCTGAGGTAATTTTAAAAACTTTAATTCCTCCACACTGGTAAACACGCGAATTAAATGTAAAGCTCATATTATCAGGGCTGTCGGTGATTGAGAGATCGGGGTTCAAATCTCAGTGGGATATTCTAGGATATTTTTAATGAACGGTTTCCCACTCTTCTTCCACGCAAATGCAATAACATTTACTCTAAATTATACCATCCTAATCCTTTCTCAATTAGTGAAATTAAATGCGTATAGATAAAACTCATAGTAAGACGCGAGACGAATAAACTTTAATTAGTTTTCTCGATGAGTGTGATATAATGTGATATCAACGATTGTGTGGACTGTAGTAAATTGTTGTCATTTTTAAAAAACAACAGTTCTGAATATAATTGTACATCGTGTGATAGCACTTGACTTACATTTGCGTCCTCCACTGATATAAATATTCTCTCTAGCCGACGGTAGTTTCCCCCCAGGATCCCAGACGTCATATCCCCAAACAAGATAACATCCAGACATGTAACTTACATTACAATAACTAAAATAATTACTAGAGTATACCAAATCTAAGTGACGTCCCACTGTGTAGCGTTATCTTGCTGTACATACAGAACCTGTTGCAAGAGATTAAAGATGTTCCTCTCCAGATAATGGTCAAGACTGTTATTAATAACTTGATGGACTTTCTCTTACTCTGGTATGTTTCGATCATCTGCCGAGATAAGGTGGGAAACCAAATATATCATTCTCATTTCTCGTAGGTTGTCAAGCTAAACTTGAGAGAGGTCTGTCCAAATTAATGAGGGTGGTCGCTGTGGCAACGAGGACTGTGGCCAGTCAGACGTCACGTCACTTCCTCGGACGGCGAAAAACTGTTAGGTCACGCGCTGATGTAACCTAATGGACATCGCGTTTCAAAATTCGATTCAACTGGAAACTTGCAGGTCTTTTCGTTCCCTATTACAACTCGTGAGACTGTCGCCGAGCGTGGAAAATGGGCACGCAAGGTGAGAGTAGCCTTCGCGTGATTTTTCCAGCCCCTCCTTTTAGTGAACTTGACTTTGACGAATGCAACGCGATGTCACTTCCGGTGCCGTGTTATGTAACCGTTGCCACGAGCATGACGGGACCTAGCTCATAATCAAGGTGCTAAATGTAACCGTGTCCATCAGGAAGCTGCACCAGCTCAAAGTGACGGTTGGTACTTTGACAAAGGCGTCAATATCATCTGGTCTGGTATGCTGGCAATGGAGAGGTCGGGTTTGAGTCCCAGCCTGGTGCACTGAGGTATTTTTTTCTAGAAGTTTCCCACTCTTTATCAACGCAAATGCTAATACATTTACTCAAAATGTTATTCTCTTTATCCTGACCCCATTAGCATAAAATTTAATGTGTGGATTGACAGGATGAAAAATACAAAGCGGGGCACGTAAAATAATATTAATAGTAATAATAAATGTGAGTTAGTGTTACTCCGAAGTATTAATGTCATGTCTGGTTAGTAGTGCACTTAACTTATATGTAAACCCTCCCCCCTCCCGAGGCTTGTTGGCTATTCTAACCCTTCCCGGGCATTCATTGTACATTTATGGCCCTGTGATGTATGGCAGCAGTACATGGATAGTAAAATGGCTGTCGTAAAGTGAAATGTTTGCAAGCATCAAATGAAAATCTTGCAAGTGGTTGCAAAGGCACATATTAAAGATAGCTCTTGACCTTTCATCGTGACTACATTGTTTGCTTGTACGGACATGTAATTAGTTTCCGACTCGACGCACCCGACTAAATGAAAACACTTCCACATAAGTGAGTGGTGAGGGAGGTCAACCAACTACGGGTCTAAATAGCCCTGGTTCAATCCCAGTACTGTTGGCGAAGTTAGATTAATATTTGTGTTTTGATTTGTTTTATCAGCCAACCACTATGTATGGTCAAATGTCCCAGGTGGAAGGAGAAAGGGAATAGGGGAGTTCAAACCCTCTTCTTTTCAATGCCTAAATTATTAGCTCATTGAAGTCTTGTAAAATTCTCAAATCTTACAAGCCTAATTTTAAGAGTGCCAGTATCTATTATTATTATTATTATTATTATTATTATTATTATTATTATTATTATTATTATCGCATCTTACTACCCATTTGGGTTATACGCACTTACGCTGATGTGTAATGGTAGGGTGATTGTGAGATGAAATGGAGGACCTACAGTTTAACGTGGAATCCGAACCACGGTGGAGGCCTGGCATTCCACACATTCACAAGTTGTGAATTATACACGTCTTATCAGAGGTGAAGGAAAGGTTTGGCAATAAGGTAGATCTGTGCCGGGACCGAGGATTGAACCTCGGACCCCCAACACAGAAGTCTGACACCTTACCTCTAGACCGCCAGGTCACCAATGCCAGTATCGATAGATACGTAAACTTAGCCCTCAATCTCGTCATGTCTGGTTTTACGGTTTTGCAAAGGTTAGCGTTCGAATCCCAACCCGGTGTAATGAAGCGACTTGTCCCTAATAGTTTCCAACCCTCCCTCCACACCAATGTGGGTAAATTTCCTCGAAACTCATCCTTCCTTATGCCTGCCCCATCAGTGTAAATATGCAAATAGCCCAGACAAGTTGTAAAACGCGAAGCAAGAAAAAAATTTTTTTACAAACTGAAACAAAGCAAATTTCACGATGGCAAGTTATCAGCCGCTCCAGAAATCGATCTGGGGACCCTATGATCAGCGCATACAGACACCTTGATGTTGCGAGCGACTTATCCGCTCTATAGGACCACTGCAACGAAGCGAAGGAGAAATGTCGGAGATGAGAGCTATGAATTATTTAGCAGTCGGCTGGCTCATAATTATAATGGCGGTGCTGATGCGAAGCTGCACCTTACGCCTCCAGTAGTTCAGGTGTTTCCATTATTGTCGCCCCAGCCACCTGCACTTACTGAACAAAAATGCTTGGGATCGCTACAGTGTAGAATTCCACAAATACCTTTCATGGAAATATCTGTGCTCACTTAACTAGGAAATACTTGTATTCATTTAATATGTACAGTACTTAGGAAATACAACGGCCATTGCCCAGACTGTCAATTTACCACTTAACGAAAAGGAATATATCCAATCTTCTATTTCTGGCCATCGCTTGGGGTCAAATCCTGGACCTTGAGTTCAGCCAACTTAGCTAAAGTTTCGGACTGACACTAAAGTTCTAGATTAAGTTGAGATGTACAGTAAATTACAAGGGAAAAACTACACCATTTTTTTAAATGTTTAACAGAGCAATATAGATTGGTCCTCTGACCGGGGAGGTTCTGTTCTAATCCAAGTCAAGTACACTTGGGGTGTTTTTCCTACCCTTTCTCTAGACCAACGCGGTTTCATTTCCTTATAAATCACTTTCCTCAACTTGTCCCTTGGGTAGTAAAGTTGCAGACAGAACAACGGGGCAATTCACGTCAAGTGGTGTTAATAGTTCTTAATAGCGAATTTAAAGTGAGCCTCCGTACCGTCCGTCGGTGAGTTTGGCCGCTTTCGGCCCACGTGAAGAGGATTAAAGTGGAATGGAAGGAGGTGCGACAAAAATGTTTGGACACAAATATAATATTGATTCAGTAGGTATGTTTAATTTAATTTTCCACCCATAGTAATCTCACGTTTCTTTAACGGCAATTCAGGGAATGTGATGACGATACATTTTATCTTCATTTAAAATATTTCCTTTTACAATTTCATTATAATCATGGCACATATTCAAGGACTTTAAATATCATTATGTGTAGCAAATTAAACCAAACATCTCTACTGAAGCAATGTTTGATTTATTCTTTCCAAATAATTTGTTGCTATATAAACTGCACAAACACTCCGTTTTACACAAGTGTCACTTAGAGGCTGGTCGATCAACGTCTCTACGCTCTTGACTAGGGCAGATTGAAAGAGTAACGTGGTATAAATAGAGATCTTAGTTTGATAACGCCAAGCTGCTCCTCCCACGGTATGCACTTGCCCTAACAGTTTCATGTGTTGTTTTTAAACCAGTTTTTATTGAAATAGAGGCAGTGGGCAGAGAAGATGATAGGGGGAGGAAGAGAAAAACAAGGGAGACGAGGAGGAGGGGAAGCGGACAGTTTGTTTCATCAAATACACCAATGAAGAGTAGAAAGACAGCTAGCTAACTCAGCAATCTCCCTCTTGAGCTGCTAGACCAGAGCTAGATGTGCACTGCCATGCGATCCGAGATGCCGGAGTTTGGTCCACGGTCAAGTTTCCATATCCTTTCCATCAATAGAGCATTTCCCTAAAATATATCCTTCTTCTGTTCATTTAGGTCAGCCTGATCAGTGATAGCCAGTACTAGCACTTAGTGGGGAGACGCGAAGACGGAGCTAGCATCAATACTTTTATCTGTTGTCGAGATGTATACACCGATTTTAGTAGAAAGGACTATCTGAAATGTATTTTTTTCCTACCATAATATATATTAATAGAATTAAGAGTTTCTCTGTCTGTCATGAGCATTGCGCTATGTATAACGCAAGCAGAAGGCTGAAATTTTAAAACTGGTAGCCCCTGTGCCATTTGGAATTTTAAATTTTTGATTATATATATATATATTTTTAATTATTAGAAACGGGTCGGAAGAAATAAAATGAAGCGATTTTTTCATGTCTGTCTAAAGTAAAGAAAAGTAGTGTCCGGGTACTTCTAGTTCTACTATCCTATAGTAAGATTTTGATAGTAAAGAAACACCTTTCAGACAGTCATTACTACGAATATAAGTGTCTAGTTAATTAACAAAAGGCCTAAAAATAAATACTAAAAATGTGCTGATAAAATATATAATGGTACGCACATGGTGTGTATGCAAACTCGAAATTAAGAGGACCGCATTCTGGAGCGTTGAACTTAATACAAATGCTCAGCTGTCTCTCAATATTTTGACTATGCTTTCTTATTTCGAAATGAAGTTTGTTCTAAAGTGTGATTGAAAAATACCAACAGCTTTCTATATAATTAACGATCTTATATTGTTGAGCTGAATACATTTAAGTATATAGTTCAATCTAGTTTCACTCAAATTGATTGGTAGCTTATAGGAAACAATAACATGATTTTGATTTTGGGTGGGAGAGCAGTTTATAAAATCCAAACATATTTTTTTGTGGCCAACATTAATAACATTTTAATGTCATTGTTTGTGGCATTTTATTGGTATTGATAATATCTATCAAAAGTGGCAGCTCCATATAACATGAATGTATGTATGAACATAGTATAACGGTTTTAGCAACGTTAGTATTAGTAGTAGTAGTAAAACTACCAGATTATGTTCTTCATACCAAAACCAGGGTATTGATGCAGCCTTCCTCAAACAAATACAGTAATTTGTTTTAATAGTCACAAAAGAAAATTCTAAGTTATTTGAGGGTTATCTTTGTGGTTTGGAAACGTCTCAGGTGCTGTTATCACAATAAATATTTCGGTGAGAGGATTTCTGACTTCAAGAAGGCGGCACCCTTAATTTCTCAACTTTTTTTAAATACGCCCTATTTACCCACATCCCTCTCCCACTCTCCTAGCAAATACCATACCCACATTGTAGGGCGCGCGGTCTAATCACCGAGCTCTGGTTTGTCGATGACGGGGTTTGAATCCTAGAAGGGTGTTCTCAGACAGACAAATCGCATGAAATATAATGGGGGGGAAGGGGTAAGGTGAGACAGTGAATTTCCCAACTCAAGGCGTTCTGAAATTAGAAAAATTCCCAGGTGACAAGGGCAATGTTGGTAGCAGAGATGGGTCTAGGGGTATGGAGGGGGTTCTCCCTCGGAAAAATGGAAAAAATTTGAGGCAATAATTGGACCTTGAATCAAGGCTTTAGGTAACTGTATTTTTAAAGTTATTTGGTAATGATGGATTTTTCCAGTTACAAGTATTATTTGTGTTGACATACACCCTCATTGCACGTAGGAAAACTAACAAGTTTAGCTCGTAAGAACTCCATGCTTTATTAAATGATCGACTTAAAACATTACCTAACTTCTTAAGGCTACTTGTGAGTAGTAGTAGTAGTAGTAGTAGTAGTAGTAGTAGTAGTAATAGTAGTAGTAGTAGTAGTAGTAGTTGCTGTAAAAGTAGTAGAAGTAGTAGTAGAAGTAGTAGTAGTAGTATTAGTAGAAATAGTATTAGTGTTAGTGGAAGTAGTTGTAGTAAAAGTAGTAGTAATAGTAGTAGTAACTTAAAACTAGTAGGCAGTGACAACGGCGCTACCAGCCTACGTGATTAATTAAACTTTCTATACAATCTACTACAGAAGGTATCTCCTTTTAATGTTTGATGAGTTACGAAGTTGGAAACTTTTCAAAAGTAGAGATCGACAGTTGG
Source organism: Timema bartmani (assembly GCA_902151455.1). Taxonomy (NCBI): domain Eukaryota; kingdom Metazoa; phylum Arthropoda; class Insecta; order Phasmatodea; family Timematidae; genus Timema; species Timema bartmani. Next base: position 156,028 of record CABFWB010000421.1, on the reverse strand, counting down.
GAAATTTAAAATGTGCATGTACAAGTCTGTAGTAAAGAACCTTCATGATCGAAAGTACTGTGGTATAGAGTCATTCTAGAACAGTGATTTCCAACATTTTGCAGGGTATGACCCCTATTTTTATCTTTGAGAGTATCACGACACCTAGATAACTTACAAGCATTTAGAAATGAGGTTTTTTTTTTACTGCGTCTTACTACTTATTCGATTACTCCGCATGTAATTACACTAGTGGGGTAGGTAGAATTTAGAGGAAGTGTTCACTTAACTTATTTACCTGGAGGTAGAGGATGAAACTGTCCAGGAAAAAATAATCGCCAGTACACCCGGCCGGAATACGAATCCTAACTTCCTTGTAACCGACAAACCAAACCAAACCAAACCAAACCAAACCAAACTAGTAGTAGAAGTAGTAGTAGTAGTATTAGTAGAAATAGTATTAGTGTTAGTGGAAGTAGTTGTAGTAAAAGTAGTAGTAATAGTAGTAGTAACTTAAAACTAGTAGGCAGTGACAACGGCGCTACCAGCCTACGTGATTAATTAAACTTTCTATACAATCTACTACAGAAGGTATCTCCTTTTAATGTTTGATGAGTTACGAAGTTGGAAACTTTTCAAAAGTAGAGATCGACAGTTGGGAAATTTAAAATGTGCATGTACAAGTCTGTAGTAAAGAACCTTCATGATCGAAAGTACTGTGGTATAGAGTCATTCTAGAACAGTGATTTCCAACATTTTGCAGGGTATGACCCCTATTTTTATCTTTGAGAGTATCACGACACCTAGATAACTTACAAGCATTTAGAAATGAGGTTTTTTTTTTACTGCGTCTTACTACTTATTCGATTACTCCGCATGTAATTACACTAGTGGGGTAGGTAGAATTTAGAGGAAGTGTTCACTTAACTTATTTACCTGGAGGTAGAGGATGAAACTGTCCAGGAAAAAATAATCGCCAGTACACCCGGCCGGAATACGAATCCTAACTTCCTTGTAACCGACAAACCAAACCAAACCAAACCAAACCAAACCAAACGAGCGTGATTTAGGAACACTGGCAGAGTTGGATAAAACACGAGAATGCTCCAGTAAACTGACTCGGCGAGCACACTGACAGAGTTGGATAAGGAGTAGACTAATTAAAAAAAATTTTAAACCACTTTCTGTTTGAATTATACAGAGGCCTACATTTATTGTAATCACAAAAGTGAAAATATATAAAGCTATAACCTCAAAAAGCATTGCGATCTCAACAGAAACACGCCGCGACCCCCAGGTTGGAAACCACTGTTCTAGAATTTCCCAACTCAAGATCTAAACTCTCAAACAAATTCCAGACTTTCAAGCTTTTTTCCCCAACATTGGAGGGGGTGACACCCCCTTAACCCTCCCCAAGCGCGACGCCCCTCTTCTCCGAGTGTTTTTCTTAGTTGATTTACTATCTCTATGCAAATACGGGCACATTAATACAAATTCTAGCTTCCTCATCACTAGTCCATAAGTATAACTAAATGTATTTAGCCCGGACGGTTAGTGAGACGCAATTAGTATTCAGAAAAAAATATCCGAGATTAACACCCGATGTCGCTTGCATTATGTATATTTTATGAAATTAGCCTCACTGGATCTTCTTCTTGAGAGGCTAACAAAAAAGTTATTTTGAAGGCTACCACCAATTTATGGCCTCTCGGTAAATTATGTGCTTCCTTCATTGAAATGCTTCCAGCATCGCCGACTAACGTTGGGCCAGAGAAAAGGTTCGACTGTTTAATTCCAGGTTTTCAAATTGTTCAAAGATGAGGAATGGATCCACGTGACCATAGACCCACAACAAGTTATAAAATATACATTATTGGGGGTGGCGATGGGGGAATTTTCGTCGTGGCACAGATAATATGATGGCAGTGCAGACAAACTTTTAGCTTTAGGTTTTTACCTTATCATATAAAAAATTTAATGTAATCGTGATGACTCATGGTGGACCTTGACAGCTGTTTAAATGACCTTAAACTAAAAAAAAGTTACTATTTTTTCTGACCCTGGGACTATGGCCTAAATTGTTCTATGGATTTCGTTCAAACTTTATAATAATTGATCATATCAAATATAACTCGTGATTTTAATTCTAGCTCTAAAATTAAAGGTAGTTTATTCACGACAGATTTTTGAAAATTTCCTTCAAAATGACAATAGAATAAATGAGAAAGTATATTAGTCTATATGGTAACTTTAACGCGCGTTTTATAAACGCAAGAGTATTTCAAGAGACAACAAAATAAACCTTGGACACCAAAGTATCCCTGGGACAAGAATTGAACCCGGGATCTTTAGTTAAACGCAGGTTCAATTCTCATATATAGATGTCAGTTCTCAACATATATTTAAATGAATTTGTGGACGACAGTCACGCGTACCAAGTGTTAATGTTAATGGATTGTGATATGAGTTTTATCACCAAAAAGAGACTTCATACTAGAATAATACCAAATTAAATGAAAAATTCAAAATTGTAAATCCAAAGGTTCCCGTGTCAATATTGTAATTTCTAACTAATTTTAATAATACCTAGGACGACAACGTTTAGCAGATCATCGCCAGCACTAAGCCATGTTAGTGCCTAGGTAGTATATACATAGGTCTAGGTCAACCAAATACATAAATTCTAATGTTTTTAGGTATCGACTTGGGATCGAACCAGACTCTCGTAGATCTATAGCCATGGAGGATGGCCAGAGTTACATGTTTTTTTTTTCTAATTTAATGAGAATCAAATGTTTCAATATGAATAGATGGTGGAAAATAAAAAGTTTGGCCTATGAATTATTACTATGTATTGCACCCTATCTAGACTTAGGGCCAGTTTCATAGTCAGATTTAGTACGCCTCAAGTGCGGCGCTATACTAAATACAAGACGTCACCTACCTGAAATTGAATGGAGTGGGCCAGTTTCATATGCGAAACTNAGGGCCAGTTTCATAGTCAGATTTAGTACGCCTCAAGTGCGGCGCTATACTAAATACAAGACGTCACCTACCTGAAATTGAATGGAGTGGGCCAGTTTCATATGCGAAACTGGCCCATTCCATTCTGGTCTAGGTAGGTGTCGTCCTGTATTTAGTATAGACTCGCACTTTAGGCGTACTAAATCTGACTATGAAACTGGGCCATAGGCCTAAGTTAAATTTTATTAAAATTGTTTGAGCAGTTTTCGAAAAATTAGCTTTATGCGTTTGTTGATATAAGAAAGGTTCCTTTAATTTTCATTTGCATGCATATTTAAAATTTACATATTTACAGCTACCTATTTAAAATGCAATATTTGAAGAAATTTTTAAAACCCGTTAATGTAATAGGTATAATATTGCGCACAATCTAAAATAATATGGACGTTTAAATTTTATTTTTTGAAGTACATTCGAACCAGAATTATCTGTTACTACTTGGTCAAAATTACGAGTCTTTTTCAACTAATTAATTTGGTGTTTTTGGTTGCTTCAGGTAAAGTACCCTTAAGTTTTTAAGTGAATGCGTTAATGTTCATCATAAATAGAGATAGAACACTCTTAAAAGCAACCTTTTTTTTTAAAAAAAAAGAAATCTTCGAGACCATCAAAAATTATCTGGAAGTCAGTGTCACATAAAAAGTAAATTTTAATCAAAATGTTGAAACATTATCACAATATTTTCTTTATCCTTCGTATATTCATAAAGGGACTCACAAAACACTTTGGGTAGGAAAAATTAAGGAAAGCTAAGTATTTGCCAAATTGATTTTAAATATTAGCTATATATATATATATCACAAGATTGTTTATAGGAAAGTCTAAAAACCCAACTAATAAATAAATATGCTGATCCATCTGGTGTCCACACACCAATATGAAGTCATGCGCCGCGAAATAAGACCGGCAGGCTACCCTGGCCACACTCTTGCAATGCTAGTTGCGTCATGACTGGGACAAGATGCGATCAAACCTTCCAAAGGGGCTTGCGAAACACCGCCACGACGACGGCGGTTACAGAAGTTATTTGATATCGTATGTACCCGGCTCCAGAGCCGAGTGATGAGGGGGGTGATAAGGGTGAAACGAATGAAATAGTTCTTATAATTTAGTTCTTTCTTTTACCAAGATAGCATAATAGTACAATTCCTGATGCTAGGGCTGAGTGTAGCTGTCCTGTTAGTATTTAGGTCATGTGCTGATATAACAATATATTTAGGAATGTCGTATTATATACTCCAACAAATTATATGCACAGAAACATACATGTATACTTCAATTTCCCTACGAATAGCTTTTTGGAGCATCTAAAAATATTTTCCAATACAAACATTGATTGAAAGTTTGTCAAATCTAGAAACATATTTTTTATTTGCTTCTTAAAAACAATTTTTTTTAATCACCACATCTTACTACCTGTTCAGGTTATACACATAGTTATAAGATAATTACTCTAATGGGGTAGTAATGAGGAAGGAAGCATTTTCGAAGTAATATACCCGCATTTGCGTAGAATGAGGTTGGGAAACCATTTAGGAAAAACTTACCTTACCAGTCCCAAATGGGATCCGAGCCCCGATCTCCCTGTCGTTAGCAGGCCAGTCTAACACGAGAGTGACGCTTTAGGCCCTTCGGCCACTGAAGTGGGTAGCTACATAGTTAATCAAAAGAGTTATCATAATCCTTTAATAATTCCTTAAGGATTAATATATAGCTGGATTGTACACGAGTGAAAAATATTAATAGAATTAAAAATTATTAAACTTACACTTAAACTTCTTATAACCATCAATAATTATAACAACAAACAATATGTTTTTATAACTTAGAGGAAAAGCCATACAAAATATTAGTTTCAAAATAAAAATATTTTATTTTCTAAACACAAACACATGAATAGTACAACGGGTTATATTGACGTCATCAACAATATTCAACTCATCCAGTTCACCATTTTTATTTATGAAGTAAATGAAACCTTTTAGAAGCTCTCGTTAGTAAATAATTTTTTAGTAAACGTCTAACGCCGCTACCACAAAACAGTCCCTAAAAGTAATTAAAAACCAATTGTTTGTTATGAAATTTTTGACTGTCTAGAGTGATAACTGCTCAACATAGGGTCTTGCATATTATATGGTTTGACGGATGGACGCATGAAGGTAGAGCTGATAGCATTTACTAGCTGTTAGATGAGGCCAGGTAAAGGAAAATTGTATTATCATATTTAGTGGTTTTGATGCTCAATAACAAATAAAGAATGTTTTGATTCTTTGAACATGCTTATCAAATGTCGTATAGGTATTTTAGTTATGTGAATTTTCTACTTAGATCAAGATGAAGTCAGGGAAATTTTTATCTGATGTATGTATTTTACAGTTATATCTTTTAATACAAGGTGCGATGCCGATTTTACTGGAGGGAGAGGGGTTTTTGCCCTGGAGACCCAACTATTGTACTTAGTATCGTTCAGTGGTGTATTGGGGCCGGAACGCCGTTCCGGTAGTTATTTTAGAGCCGGAACAACGTTCCCTCACTTTTTATAGTATTTGAATGGTTCAAATGCGTTCACAAAATATAAAAAATTGAATATTTGTGCTAAATAATATTGTAAAATGAAATAATATCTATGCACCTTAGTCATTTGTACCAAATTGGGCTTCTTAGTGAAAGCTCTAAGTCACAACTCACTTTGCGGTAGGTCAGGACCGGGATATAATGTGTCCTTTGTTCAATCACGCCTCACTGGGCAATGGAAATATTTACCTGTAAGAATGTTCTTGGAGATTTGTGGTCCTCCTAACATAAGCCTGTTGGCGCGGCGGGGCCCTTTACCACTCAATCACAAGAATCTTTCAAAAATAAAACTTGGCGAAGGATTATGCAGAGGTTAGGGTTGTCTCTTTAGGTCTCTCGCAATGCATATTAAATGAAAGACTGGGGATGGCGGTGACTGTTCGTTTTTCTCAGTTGTGTCGGGACTTACTTTCAAGCAGCATCAACATTTTTCTTGGGCTATGTCTTGTGTTTTGAGTTTCAAAAATGAGTGCGAAACGAAAACAGACGTGTATGAACACGTTTGTTACTCAAAACAAGAAACAATTCGCATACAGTGAATAAAATAAGAGTGTTGGCATTAGTGTTAGTGAACCCGACGTGAACATGACAATGAGTGAAGTGATTCCAAAAGGAGGTGGTGTTTGCGTTGCCAGTGAAGTGATTCCAAATTAAAATAATTGGACTAGCGATAATAATCTCAAGTCCGAATGGCCTGAAATTTGGACTGCTGTTATGTGAGACGAGAAGAATAAAACCTTCCCATGGATTGTATGTAAGTCTGGTAAAATTGGTTGTTCATCTTGTTCTAGCGTGACAACTTTAGGTTCGTTGAAATAGCAAGAACTGAAAGTTTCCAAGGAATGGAGTTCGGTGTCAATTTCATTTAATGGTAGGATTCGTACAGCGCAACTTACACTATTGGTGAAAAAAACTATTTGAGCATAAGTCCCAGTCACACATAAGCGGTGAAAACACTATACAGGGAGCAATCGAATCGAATGAAAAAATTGTAGGCCGTTTGAATGAAACCGAAGTTAAGGCCCCTAGCAAGGTTTATAGAACCGCATATTTTATTGATAAACATGATAGACCATATTCTGATCATGCTGAACTGATACAGTTACAACAATTAAATGGTGCAGTAATCTCACCTGGTTTGCAATCGAGATTCAGCGCTACAAACATGATTGATCCCGTTGCGCGAGAAATGAAGTCTAGAGTCTGCAAACGCATAATTGAAATAAATGTAAAAGTATATGTGATAATAGAAGAGTCTACAACTGCCAGTACCAAAACTACTTTGATAGTGTATTTAAAATGTAAAACAGTTAAGTCAATTGATTCACTCTTTTTTATAAATTTGATAGAATTACTTGATAAAACAGCGATAGCGATTATCGATCCCTTACTAACATGCCTCAGCACGCATGGATTCGACCATACATATCTTCAGAACATTTTTTTTTCTTTTACATGTTATGGTGCTAGTGTCAGGCTGGGAAGACAATCAGGTGTTGCACAACGGCTGCCGCAAACGTATCCTTCTATTGTCGTGTGGCATTGTCTTAGTCATAGATTAGAAATGTCAGTTGGAGACGCAATTTATGAAGTGCATGGTGTTGATAATTTCCGTACATTTATGAACAAACTGTACTCATTATATAGGCAATCTCCCAAAAATCAAAATGAAATTGAAAAGTGTGCGTCGACGCTAAACGAAGAGATCAAGAAAATAGGTCGTGTATTGGGAGAGAGGTGGGTTTCAAGTTCGTTTCGAACCGTTTCTGCAGTTTGGAAAAGCTATAAATCTCTATTTTGTCACTTTAAATCTGCAAGTAATGATACAAATCGCACGTAATCGGACCAAGACAAATTCAAAGGGCTTTAAAAACGTATTTCATCCAAACAAATTGTAATGAACCTGGCACTCATGCATGATGTTTTATTCGAACTCTTACTTCTTTCGGAGTCCCTCCAGAGACGAGATATGATTCTTGTTCATGTTGATAAGCTAGTTCATCGCACCATTCGATTTCTAGAATCAATGAAGGAACGTAAAGGTAAACATACGTTGGAAGCAGAGAATGCAGTAAAGGAAATGGAATTTTGTTCAGTAAAACTGACACAACAACAAGATTGTTTCTGTTAATCACGCTCAGTTTTTAACCAGGATCGTAAACAATAGGAAACGCCGCTTATTTTCAACAACCTCTTCACGCGAGTCAATTCGATCACAGCCAGGCTCTACAAACATCATTCCCAGTAAGGCAGGCATAATTTCAGAGCTTTATGTTCTAGAAACTAGTGAATGGCCAGCAGAAATACACCTAAGATGGGGTGCTAGTGAGCGTGAGTTTATGGCAGTATCTTCGAAGTTTTTATAGCATAAACATTTATTTGGCCAAAATAAATCAAATATTTATTCTATAAAATCATAGAGTTTAGTTTTCCGCACATGCTAATCTCAACAGTTCTTTAATATCTGTCAAGGGTGTCCTGGAATTTAGTGACAACTTTTTCTCTGCATTTAAAAAGTTTGTCACCAAATGCCGCTATGCTCATGAGAGATATTCAAGAACTCTTGAGATTAGCATGTGCAGAAAGCTAAACTCTATGTTTCTATAGAAGAAATATTTGATCTATCTTTGCCAAAAAATGTTTATGCTATAAAAACTGCAAAATTAATACACTAAACTGGCGCTAACTAGCACCCCACCTTAAGTTTTGGAGAAACTGAAATAGTCTCTTTGCAGCCTATTCGGATTGGTATTTTTGAGGACACTCACGGCCTACAAACACTTCCTGGACAATGGCGGACAAGATATTCCATCTAATTTGATTCCCTTTATTAATTGTTCAAAAGTTATCCTTGCAGCTCTTCCGAATGTGAAAGAGGCTTTAGCATTGTGAACCTTATAATTACGGATACTAGATCAAGATTACTAATTAGCCATGCGTCAAATCTTATGTTCAATAAACTTCAAGGAGCTCCGATTGAACAGTGGAAACCAAACAATTACGTTTTCAAGTGGCCGAGGAATCGTCGCTCAGCAACTGATACCCAGATAAAAGCAGTCAAGGTCACATAACGTCCAGTGGATCAACTTTGGAAATTCCTTTGAGTAGCTAAATTAAACACTGTTTTGCCTAGGGCATAATTATATCCATTCAATTATGTAAGTCATAACTCATAAGAGACATTTTTATTATTCTTAAACGCGATATTCAACTGTATTAGTTATTAGTTCCTTTTTACTGATTACAGCAGCCCTTGTCTCAAACTATTAATGCCATGTTTTACAGTAAGATTAGCCAATGTATAGCATTACAATTTACAACCACGGACCACCCAATCCAGTTCTAGTACAGATATCCGAGACAATAGGCCTATAATGGATCGTGCAGCCTTTGCCATTTCTACTTTTGTACACACTTTTATATTTTGAAGTTATTTCAATTGTATTTGGGATTTGAAAGCGTAAAAATTCTGCCTATTATATACACGTGTATTAAAAAATCGTTGTGTTACATGGTGCGTTCCAGCATTTCTGTTTTTAGCAATACGCCACTGGTACCATTTATACATTTATATCTCATATAGTTGCGTTTTATTTTATTTTGATTGCAAAGCCAGTCAAAATAAAATGGTAGCTGAATGAATATAATGTGTCGATAGTGATGCTTTATTTTCCTCCACGGCAATGTTGAAAAAATTGAGACTTTGGGAACAAATAAAGTCAAATTTGGAAACTTTTTCAAAATGTTAAGATACCTGGTGGATGGATATCTTTATGAATTTTAAATCTTTTATATCTAAAACTAGTTTCATAACTGTAAAACATGTTCTAGATTTAGCACAATTATAGTGCCAAACAAATATATATAAATTAAGTATTTCTAAAATGTTTTATTTCTTATAATGTATCGAGTTATATTTTCTTATCAACAAATTGCCAACAAAATTAGCAGGATAAAAAGAAACACGTTTGAAAGAAGACTTGTCAATATTTAACACACTGTGTACAGACGCCTCATTGAGTAACCCCTGATGGGAGGGTTGCCTCATCATCACAAAGTTCGTGACTGAACGGCTCCTTCTGCTGGCGGCAGGGCTTTGAACCCGACTGCCAAGCTTGTATGATGTGAGACCATGTGAGGGGGACCAATACGGATGACACAACGCAACACACGGACATTTCTAATTGGGTGTCCTGTCTGGAGCTTAGGATGGAAAGAAGTCAATGCGAGTTTAGGTGGGATGAAAGTTAACGCAAGTTAAGATGGGACGGAGGTCACCGAAAGTTAAGGTACGATGGAAGTAATCATGAGTTAAGGTGCGATTGAAGTAATCATGAGTTAAGGTACGATGGAAGTAATCATGAGTTAAGGTACGATGGAAGTAATCATGAGTTAAGGTACGATGGAAGTAATCATGAGTTAAGGTGCGATGGAAGTAATCATGAGTTAAGGTACAATGGAAGTAATCATGGGTTAAGGTACGATGGAAGTAATCATGAGTTAAGGTGCGATGGAAGTAATCATGGGTTAAGGTGCGATGGAAGTAATCATGGGTTAAGGTACGATGGAAGTAATCATGAGTTAAGGTACGATGGAAGTAATCATGGGTTAAGGTGCGATGCAAGTAATCATGAGTTAAGGTACGATGGAAGTAATCATGGGTTAAGGTACGGTGGAAGTAATCATGAGTTAAGGTACAATGGAAGTAATCATGGGTTAAGGTGCGATGCAAGTAATCATGGGTTAAGGTGCGATGGAAGTAATCATGAGTTAAGGTGTGATGCAAGTAATCATGAGCTAAGATGTGATGCAAGTAATCATTAGCTAAGATGGGATGAAGTCGAGTGGCCAAGGACCACCTCGTGTGGTCAAGAAGGTCAACTACAGGTCCAAGGGACCCTGATTGTATCTTCTTTGTCTCTTTATAAGGTTGGATGTTGAGTGTTAAATATTGCTGTCCTCCACGATGTTATCTTCTAGGTATTTTTCTGGTGCTATTCTTTGTTTCAATCAGGGATGTGCAAACTTACTTTAAAGAAGGGCAAATGAAAAAAGTAATCGCTAGGCCAAAGACTTTTTTTTTCAAAATTCATTTTAAAATATTATTCATGTCAGTATATTATGTGTGCCTAAGTTTAAATACGTTGAGAATGAAAAATAATCATTAGCCTAATGCCTTAGAGGCATATTATGTTTATAGATTCGTTCAGAAGATTAATGTGATGGGGTGAGAAGTGAGTGAAATTGAATGAGCTTTCAGCATTTTTTTATAATTTAGATTAAACTGTGAGGTGATTCTCAAGAGAGAAGACAAAAGCTCATCAGTAAGTCGGTTTTTAAGATTACTTTTCCTAAGTTTCATGGTTGAAAACACTTGTTCGTGGGAATATTAGGATGCAAACATTGCCATTTAGTTTTGGGAATGATTTACAAAGATTGGGCATGTTTATTTTGACATGGTTTCATAAAAAAAAATACAGTTTAGTTTAAAAGAGCCTGCTTCATAACACAACATATTTTAATAATTCATCTCGCGGGCCGGATTGGACACAACAGCGGGCCGTAGTTTGTCCATCCCTGGCTTAGATAGTGTGAGTTTATAAAGATAGTCTTTTAAGCATTTATTTGCAAGCGAGCTGGTAAAAAGTATTCAAAGTAATTACTGTTAACCTTTCAGAAGTACAAGTTTTGTATTATGTAAAACTTGCCACCATACCAAGCGAGAAATGGAAATATATGCCTGAAGATATCTCATCAGGCCTTGATATATAGATTGCTGAATCATGCCATTTTAATTGTACTTCCTCCAACCAAACGGAAAGGAGCGATAAATAATGTGGTAGCAAAGAGTCAGCACTACTTGTTAACGATTAACTTGTATGCCGGAAGTTCCTGAATGAAATGTACGAGTGTAAATACGGGTGCCTTGCGGCGGCAGCTCAGTCCTAGGAAAGTGTCCGACATGGGCTGGTGTAACTTTCCCTCAGTTCACCATCTGGTGTAGTCCCAGAACCAAGGTGAGGTACTAGTGAGTCAATAGACTTCCTCCTTGATCACATAATAAACATAGTATATATAAACCTCAGAAAACGTATAGACCACGCGCACTATTATTATTATTATCATAATCATCATCACCGCGTCTTACTACCCGTTGGGTTATACGCACTTACGGTAATGTGTAATGGTAGGGTGATTGTGAGATGAAATGAAGGACCTACAGTTTAACGTGGAATCCGAACCACAGTGGAGGCTTGGCATTCCTCACATTCACGAGTTGTGATTAATGTACGTCTTGACAGAGGTGAAGGAAGGTTTTGGCAATCAGATAAATCTGTGCCGGGACCGAGGATTGAACCCCGGACCCCCAGCACGGAATTCTGACACCTTACCCCTAGACCACCAGGTCACCCGTGCGCGCACTGTTACATGATAGTAAGAGAGGTTATAGTAAGAGAGGAAGTGCGTAAACATTGACAATACCATACCTTACACGTGTTAATATCAACCAGATAGAAAAACATTAATTTCAATTCCATGCAGTGTGAGTGCACCTACGATCATTGTTATTGAATGCCTACTATCACAATTGCTACGACGACCTCTGACAGCCACACTGGTTGGAATAGGCCGCTGGACAGGCGTGCGTCAGGTCGCGGTCATTGCACCCAGCTGATGTGTGTGTGGAAGGACTTACTTCACTAAGCGAGTCACTTTCACCTAATGTGAATGACTGACCTCTTTGAACAGCTAGTCAGTTTGTATGTCTCATGTCTGTCTGTCTGTCTCATGTATGGCTATATGTCTGTATGTCTCATGTATGGCTGTCTGTCTGTCTCATGTATGACTGTCTGTCTGTCTCATGTATGGCTGTCTGTCTGTATATATGTCTCATGTATGGCTGTATGTCTGTATGTATGTCTCATGTATGGCTGTATGTCTGTATGTATGTATCATGTATGGCTGTATGTCTGTATGTATGTCTCATGTATGTCTGTATGTCTGTATGTATGTATCAAGTCTGTCTGTATGTGTGTATGATGCCTGTATAATTTCTCTCTGTATGTATCATGTCTGTCTGTATCATGTCTGTATCATGTCTGTCTGTATCATGTCTGTATCATGTCTGTCTGATTGGACTGGGAAAACATGCACACATCGCAAGCTAGCTTAGACATCTTTTTTATCACCACCTCTTACTACTTGTTCAGGTTATACGCTTTTATGATAATTACTCTAATGGGCTAAGGATAAGTAAGGACGCATGTTAGAGGTAATCTACCCACAGTTGCATGAAAGGAAAGTGGGAAACCATTTAGAAAAATCCATCCTCAGAAGACTCGACTGTAATTCGAACATTGATCTCCCCGTCTTCAGCAGGCCAGTCGAACACGAGAGTGACGCCTGGCCTTAAACCATCAAGCCAATGAAGCGGGTTAAAAAACATATTTTAACATGTTTATGTTTATTTGGGTTATTTAAAGCAAACGTTTTCTAAACACAGGGTTATTCCAAAATAAGACATAGTATGTGGCTTAACAAAGAACATAAAAACTTAACTAACGTGATTAGGGCCTGGGGCGGAAGTTTAGTGAATCCGCTGCACTGCACGTAGATTATATCCTCTTTTACCCCCTGCCTCTGGTGGAATCCGAACCAAAAAGTTATCTATAAGTGGTTTGGGCAGTATTCAAAAGCACAGTGACTCGACGATCATGCCCACGGTTAGAGGCTGAACACACCCACAGTGGGAGAATAGTTGGGTGGGTGCCTTTCTAGAGGTCAGAGAGAAGTTCATCCGACAGGAAGTGGAAAGCGAGGTCGTCATCAACAGAGTAATTGCGACAACCAAGACAGAATACGGTGAGTCAGGCACTGGGCACTAAGTTCGGTCCCCTTTACCATATTTTATATTTGTTACTCTTGTTACATTTCACAATTGGTTCGTACAAAAAAAACCCAGCAATTTTGAAATATACTAATTTAGTTATGTTAGCTAAGATTTTGTTGGTTCCACGCAATTTATTACCCTTTAAAGATGTCCGCATATTCCATTAATAGTGTGATTATTAGTCAAATAATACGGAATTATGGTTGTAAATTTTAATAAAATGAGCAAACCTTCGTCTAAAGGAAAGACCGAAGTACATTAGTCAGTGCATCACGATGGCTTTAGCTAACTTTGCTTTTCCACCGGTTAAACATTTTAGCTTTGTAATATTGTCTCTTCAACCCCTCAAAGAGAGAAAAATTGTTATCTTCAAAAAAATATAGCTCGAGATTTTGATAAATATCGACGTTTCATGACCCCCTGAAACCGAAAAGTGGTTTTCGCGGTGCCATCTGTCTGCACCTTGGACTAGAGCCGAATTTTACCGATCGGGCTGACTTGCTGTCAAGGGTTTTTATAAGGGTCACCTTGAGGGGTTTTTGGAATTAGATATCCAACCTTAAAATTAAGGGTAGTTTGCTGAAGGGCAAAAAGAGATCAAATCGATTTTCTCAAAATCCGCTCTAACAATTTTTTATTAAATTTTGTTTAATATTAGCAAAAAAAAATGAAACTCTCATTTTCCCATAAAATGACTTTAAGGGCAATTTACATAAGCAGAAATTTCCAATTTTGATCATATATCCGTAACTATTTTAGATACGAAATAAACTTATCATTGTAAAGTTTTTGTATTGCTAGAATTTAAAATATTTTAATCTGGAATATTTTTTTATAAAACCAATAGTTTCCGAGCTATAAGTAATATTTTATATTTTGTATGGAGTGAGTACTTAGAAATAATAAATGTATTGTTATAATCATTGATGAACAGAGATGCTCCTCTTTTCACAATGTTTATGTAACGGTGTATAAAGCCGTTTCACACGAGGTAACGTTCACCGTGCAACAATCTCTGGCCGACTATCACTCTGTTAATTAACATGGAGGTAGATCAGGGGTTTCACACGAAGCAACTTAGTTACCTGGCTCAGCAACGGTCAATCAGAAGTTACCACTATTGGCTATTTGCGGCGTAGCTGTCACACAAACGGAGAGTGCTTGGTTAATCACGTCTTTATAATGTTTCGTTCACACGGGGCAAAAATCACCGGCCAGTCCCCAAAGTGGTGCCACCTCACAAGCAAACAAGTGAATTTTGTTCGTGGTACGAATGGTTAACTTTTTACATTTGACTATCTAGTGTATGTTGGTTTTCATCAGCACTGTCAAATCTTGTGCAATTGTTTTGAGATGAGTTTACCTAAATTAAACATAAAACTTTATGGGAAATATTCATACATGTCTTGGTATACTCTGATTAGGTTGGTAGTGATTTTTCTGAGCGATTAAAAATAATTCAAAACTATCTTTAACACCCTTGAAAAAGGCCTAATTCTGACAAATAAAATTGAGTAATTATATTATTTGATAAGTATGTAGTAGTTAATGTTTTGCTTTTTAACTATAAAAAATGTAATCGAACTATCATCGGCTGTATGCATGTATATCGGCTGCTTGTCGAGTCTCTTAACCCAAATAAGTGTTCACTAAATATCTATGAAGCAATCACTCTTGTAAAAGGCCCGCCAGCTTACTCTACCAGCGAGATATCAATTTGGTCTCTGTCGGCGAAATGCAAGTAATCACAAGAACATGGGAAGATTATGAACCTCCTTAAATGAGTTCTACTTAACTTAGTGTCTGTCCTCGCTGATGGGACGACAAGCTATCGTATCATGGTGGCCAACTTACCTGTAACAAAAAGAGAAAACAATAGTATAAATATCGCGAAGATACGTGAAACTATTTATATTAACATGCATACACATTTTAGTGGATAACTACAGGCTAATAATATCGAATTATACAAATAAAATAAAAATTACATTGGTGAGCACGCGGAATAAACGTCAGGCTCGTCTTGTCTGATTTGCCGGTGACGAGGAGGTCAGGGCTCAAATTCCAGCCTGATATAGTGAGGGTATTTTTCCATAATTTTTTTGGAACTGATTCTCACACAAATGGGGGTAAATTTGCTCTAAATATTTACTTTCCTCATCTCTAGCCCAATAGTGTAGTTAATGGCGGATATCCCGTACGTTGAGTAAGATATGGAGAACGTAAAGAAAATAAAAATATACAAGACAAAATAAGTCATAAAGAGGAGAGCTGATTCGTCAAGAAATGTGAATGTGTATCAGTCTTGAAAGGGATGCATCTAACCGATAAGAAGAAGGGCCTTATTTATTTAATCTGCTGGTAAATTAAATCTTAATTTTAAAAAAAAAAGTACTTTATTTCAAGCCATGACACATTTTAAAATAAACAAATGATACGACACAATCAAACAAACTTTCTAATATTGTGTATTATAGCTTCGAAGTAAATTAAAAAAAAATTGTTTTTAGTAAACTACCCTTAAATACGTTTTACTCATAAAAACAAACACATCTTCTTGTTAATCACAATAATCACTCAATATATCAATTTTAAACCAAATTGTTCAAATTTATTTAACAGAATTCAAAATTTTAGAACTAAATTATTTGTAAACTACCCTAAAATTATGTATTTCTAAAAATAAAAAGGCATGCTTATTTATCATGAAAAATTACATACATATTTTCATTTTGAATTCCAAGCAAAATCACTACATCCATTTTCAAAATAAATCAAATTTTCAAAAATCACTCCTCAGTAAATAACCCTCTATCGATTTTTTTACCCAAAAACAAGTAGGCTGTACACTTTTATTTTTGTTATGTTAAATACTCCCAAGAAATCCATTTGGAATCGTTAGAACCATTTGTAAAATAACTCAAGTTTT
Organism: Timema bartmani; assembly: GCA_902151455.1. Taxonomy (NCBI): domain Eukaryota; kingdom Metazoa; phylum Arthropoda; class Insecta; order Phasmatodea; family Timematidae; genus Timema; species Timema bartmani. Next base: position 139,631 of record CABFWB010000421.1, on the reverse strand, counting down.
TGAAAAATCAGTCATCAACTGTAAACTACCCATAAATGAGTTTTTACTCCCAAAACAAGTAAATAAAGTTATTTGTTATGTCGAAAACTACCAAGATACTCAACATTTTGGGCAAAATCTTTAGAGCTATTAGTAAAATATTTAATGTTTGTGAAACATAAGTCTTCAATAAACTACCCTTCAACGAATTTTTGCCCAAAAACCAATTATATAGTGCTATTTGTCATGTGAAACAAATCCTAGATAAGCATTTTATACAAAATCGTTAGAACCATTTTAGAAAGATTAGTAATTAAAATTAATCATTAGTATAATTGAAGGGCTAGGGTAATTTTGTGTGTGTGGGAGGGGGGTATAGCCCTATTAAATCTAAATATCAAAGTTGAACAAAATCCCTTAAACCGTTTAGGATCCATGGCCAGTGACAGACAGACGACAGACATCCATGGGGACTAACAGAATTGTAAAATCCACTTTTTTGGGTTAAAGTTCACATAAAACGTAAAATCTTGTCACTATCTCGAGATCGATTTTTTTCCATGAACACAATACTTTCTTTTGATATAAGAAAGTAAAAAATGAACTAGAAAATATTAGCATTTTTCAAAAAATATGTAATCTACTTGATATTCTGCTAATGATGTACTCATTATTTACCCTGAAAGGTAGCAGGGGGATAGTGCCCAATATATAGAGCATATAAGAATTTCTTTCAAACCAAAATATCAACATTTTATTATTAAATTTGGAAATCAAATAGTAAGAAGAAACAATTTTTAGGTAAATAAAAATAATATTTTTTAAATCTATTTTGACAAAATAAAATAAAAACTCGTTTAAGAAACAGGACATTGGTCGGTCATATTGCTTATAAAAGCCTTTAATGCGCCAATTTGAGCCTGAGAACACGTGTCACACCATAAACAAGATTCCAAAATAAATCTACCGTTTTTATAAAGGCGCAAAAACTGTCTATGGCAAACAAATTTATCGTTTGTTTTAAATGAGCTTGCAAATGAATTAGTTAGTCCAAAAATATTACCCGGTGTGAGCAACTAAACTATCTATTACAAATGAATCCAAAACAACTCAAACCAAACAAGTTGTATCTAGATAAAAGTCATAAATAAAGTGTGTTTATTATTACTGTATTATTGCGCTAGAAGGTTCATTTATTTGATTTAAAAAAAACAACTACGTGTATCTATAATATAATTGACTAAGTTTTCATTATAAAAATGGGTTTGTAGATGTTCGTCCGCCCTTGGTTATAATCAAAGGTCCCAACTAATAACAGCATTCCAATAATCTGGACTTGAGGAAGTACCTGATAATTATCATATGTAAGTCAGAGAGGGAATGAGTGAGACCTGGTGAGATAGTTTTTTCTAACAGGGCACCTTAAAACAATCAACAAGACGACCCCAAAAGAGAGAACGAACCGGTAATCCAACTAATGCGGCATACTTGCAATGAAAAGTAAACAAATTGTTTGCCAAATGTGGTAATCGAAATACAGCAGTGATACATGACCTGCTATTACAGCTGACTCGTAGGAACAGCAATTACTGCAATACCAGACTAGTTAATTAACTCATCAATGGAGTCCCACCCTCGTATGAGCCAATGACCCAGAATCTCGCGAGGCAAGAAAATGTTGACCTTCAAGCGACCCCTCTATGCCTTCCATCCTGGCCTCCCCTAATGCCCAACGATCCCTCCCGGTCATTTTAATTATATCTTAATCCTATATAGTGCTTATTACGCCGCTTACGTGTTTGATATCTACGCACCAATCAATCATCTTTCCCTCGATATTTATGTAAATTACTTTATAATTTATAAAAGACAACCTATCTACAAATTGTAAATCTCGTGGTCAAATATGCACAATGGTTGACAGTAAAAATCAATTATACTCTATAGCACCACAAATTAAACAGTATAGCTTACGTAAACAGTATGAAAAGAGTAAATTCTAATTAATCAAAGAAGCATTTGCCTAAAATGATAGTAAAAAAAAAACTATTCGAGCAGTCAGATGGACTCGAACACTGGTCTTCTGAAGCAGAATCAAAGACTTGTAACTGTGCCAGCTTGAGTTAATAATATTATGAATCTAATTTGATATTTTCTATTACCCAAGGTTGGTAGTATGCAACATAAGGCAAAGTGTTATAGGCTTAAAATCTAGGATTACTTGTAATACACCTTTTTAGTTTTTAAAGCTACGAAAATTAATTATTCTCCCCATTTCCTGTTTATTTTGCTATTCAACGATGATAGTTTTGTACGGTGACAAGCAGCGTTATTATAGAAGAATCTATTCAGACGGAACGACAAAAACTTGGGACACTAATGAATCCCTGAGTCAAGGTTTCCTCCCATATTTCAGGGACTATTTTCAGTTTTGGTCGTACCAGTATTTTAAATGTCGATTTTTCAGCCAGTTAAAACACCTGGGCTATTAACACTTGGGACACATATCCCACGTGATGTATCACCACTTTCACCACTTACAGACAATACATGTGAACACAATGAAGACATTTTAGAACACAACAGCTTACATACGTGAATCGGTCATAGAGACATGTATAATGAGAGCTGATGTCAGTCATATTTCTCCAATCTAGCCCCGTGGCTAAGTGGTCGGGGAGACAGACTACAAGTCTAGCGCAGCGGTTCCCAATCTTTCTTTAGTTGCGGATCACTCTTAAAAAAATATTTACTTTAATCTTTTTTAGAATATATTTTTTGTGAGGGACTTTAGTCAATAATACAACAAAATATGTGACGGGTCATGGGAAAAGGGAGTTTAACTTCACCAAGGCATAAATTGAGTTATTGGTACCAACCTTGTGCAGTGGAGAGTTCTGAATAGAATGGTATGTATATTATCTCAAAAAAAAAACAAGTTATGATGATTTGAATCTTGCATTTAAAAACTCTGCATTTTTGGGAAATTGCTTTTAAAATTTTGTATATTTTAAAATAACAAACCAAGCCTATAACTTGTACATTTATCATTCTCTTTTGTAGGACATTTTATGGTAATTTCAAATATGTATTTACTTTTTTATATCTCACATATTTTTTTAACTGTATAGTCTAAAGATATGCTAGGAAAAATCTACTTGAAAATTGAAATAAATGCAGCTAATAAGTTGAAAAGTTTAAAAACATATAATATTTTAACCTTATTAAAAGAGCACTACATAATAAAATAAGCTTAAAGCTAAAAAATAAACTAAAACAATACAAATTACATATATTACTGATTTATTGAATTATTAATTTTTGAAATATCATAGATAATAGTAATCTTGCTCCACTTTTGGCATTTTGAAGGCTCTTGTTCCATATTAATGTTGTATTCTGCTTTCTTTACTCTAAGTGCTGCAGGCATAGATTTTGAACATAAATGACCTTTGTACTTTTCTTTACAATATGACCTGATCGTTCATAAAGGTACTGCTGTCTTTGCAACGGGAGGCCAGGCGGGACAGTTACCTTGGGGTTATCAGAGAGAAGCTGTGTGTATTGCAAGTAATAGTATGTTTAGCAGATGGGGCATTACATGCCACTTGAGTGTAGACTACACCTTTGTGTTCTTTAGAAAACCTAAAATAGCAATCTTTTGTTATTTTAGGTACAAACTTCCATATCATTTCTGCAAAGAAGCGCATCCAGTCCTTTATTGGTACCATTACGTTACCATTTTCAGTTAGTTAACACAGATTTGTTCAACCCACTCAAAGGTGTAGACTTAAAAACTATACTAGCAACTTCTGCTAGTGAGCTTGCTTTTTCATGTCAAAGTATCTTTTGAAGAGGCCAAATTTTGTGTGACCAACTGGCAAAAATTATAAAAGATATGGAATCATTTAGACCATTCATATATAACTCTCCAATTTAAATAACCAATCACAATATTATTTTATTTTGCACAACGCAATTGTCTGCGTGCAAGTAAAGATGTTTCTCTACTATGCCATGCTTGGTTAGGTAGTCAAGGTAACTGACTATTACGTCCACGTTTATAGGGAACCGTGAGTCTGAGGAGGATATCAGTCTTTGGAAAAACACAAACATATTAATTGAACATGGTTTGAATGAAAAAGGGAGCCAAACTTCACCAATTTAAAATACAATGGTGAAATAAGTTCCCTTTCCTGGACTGAGTCGAAGTCATGTAAAATGAGATTTTAAGATATTAAGAGGCTGAAAAAAAGACTTAAAATATTCATTGAAATATGGATAAAGGGTCTAAGAATCTTAATATACTGTTATCTTAAAAAATAAAATTTAAACCTCATTTGCCGTTTTTGGATCTCCTGAAAATATTGTTTTGTGAAGTTAAGCTTCCTTTTCCCACGACCTCACATATGTTTATTTGTTCTATGCTTGTTAAATTAATAAAATAGATTAATAATTTTTATATACATATATATAATATATTAGTGAGCTATTTTACTAAACTAACAATTCCAAATATAAATTCATATGTAAATATAGCTTAACAATAAACTTATAATACTTTTCCATAATTCTATACTTACGATAGCGTAAATATATGTATTTTAAAACACATCACAATGGATATGTGTGAAACATAGTTAATTAATTACTCTTATTATCGCACTGAAGGGCTTGCGGAAAAGGAATCAGTCTCATTTGGTATAGTTTGCCGGTGAGTCGATGACTGATCGAATCTCTACCGGGAGTAATTAGGTGCCTTTTTTTCTAAATGGGTTTCAACCCTCTTTTCACGCAAATGCAAGTACATTTTCTCACAATTATATATTTGTCATTCATACCTACTTAGTGTAAACATGCAGTAGTAAGACGGGTAGTATGACGGGTAGTAAGACGCGGATCAAGTAAAAACAAACTCTTATGTTGTTTGTTATTGATCTAAAAATGACGAACCACGCCTTGCAGAGATCACTTAATTCCATTCATGTTGCCAGCACAATAATTACATTTACAAAGGAACTGTCCCTTAGAAAGCGCTTCTGGCTCATTTACAACCACAAGAGCGACGTACAGCGACGGTCACCGCATGACCGATTTTACAGTCTTAAGACATACTAGCTATTGAGCCGGCCTCTTTTTGTGACAGAGACTGTACAAATGCGGAGAAGTGCCAGAAGCACTCCATTAACATGCTGGGCACGTACAGGTTAGCCAACCTAGCAAACCTGCACGCGAGTTGATTGCTTCTTTTTTACTATCCAAAGACTGACGAGTGCTGAAAATTCCAAACTGAAAAATGATAGTCACGTAAATTTTGTAAAAATATATATACTTGGAACCTTTGAATTATATAAATTATTATTATTATTATTATTATTATTATTATTATTATTATTATTATAGTTTGTTCCCAAACGCGTCTTGATCACCATACAGCTTACAATAATTTTAATTGCACTAATGGGATAGGAATGAAGCAGAGTGGGAAACCATTTAGGAGGAATAAACCTCAGTATACCCAGCTAGGATTCGAGACCCGACCTCTTAGTTGCCAGTAAACCAGAATGGATAAGCCTGAAAATTAATGCGCGTGCTTGCCGATGTGAGTTGTTGAAATAAGCCCTTTTTGAACACGTGACTAGTACAGCTTGTCTTATTTAGCTTATGGTTCCAGGTTTAGTGTTTGGATATAAATCTGAATAATTCGGCCGGTGCAGCAAGTAACACGTTAGACTAGAAGCATCGGGTTCGAGGTCATTTCCAAGACACAATTTTAAAACGTATACTAAATTTATATCGCAAAAGCTCATCTAGTCTGTTTTGACGAAGACGGTGAGGCTGCGGTTCGAATCCCTGCTTGGTGTACTGTAATTAGTTTTTTTTTTAGTTTTCCCAATGACTCCAGGTGAATGTGGTACATCTATATATTCTGAAACTCTCATCCCTACTCAATTATGGTAATTAAATGTGTATAGCCCAGACAGCTACTAGGTAGCTGCGCGAAAAAATTAAAATCAACTGCACCGGGTCGGTACGCACTAACAATATGTAACACGAGCTTTCCTTGCCACTTTCATTTCCGAAAACATCGCCTGTTTCGATGGTATATTATTTCAATTTGAAAAATCCCAGGCCACTGAATGAAATCCCCTGATTTTACCCTGAGGCCTCTTACTTTTTATTATTTTCTAAGAATGCCAGGCACCCTAAAACAGAACTTTTGAAAATAATGTTGTTTCGGTGAGTATTGATAGTATTTTATTTTATTTTATCATTATTTTTAAGTGTCAAAAATACATTTACTAATCTCATGACCTGTCTTATTACTATATAAAAGTAGTTTTAGTAATTTTTATAATAGAGGTGTGTAAAAATCCCCTTTCACATATGAAGCGAAGTCTCTGTGAAACTTAAGGTAATTTTTTAACTTTATTAAAAGTTCTTAGATTGCTTCAATATGTTTTCGAAGTGAGAAGGAAAGTATGGATGTCAATGAAGCATTGCACACCCTTATTTTATGACTGTCAGATACAATCCTTCCTGCCGTGTTCTGGTATGTATCGCAATGAGTACTTGCGATGAGAGTGAATGGATGACGTCAGAGATCGAAAGGCTGTGGGAGTCACATTTCCAAGGAGAGGCAAAGAAATGGGCCCAATCATTACTTTCACCCGTCGCCAAGAAAGTCTATTCACCTCTCTGTAGAATGAGCGAGTCTTCAGAGGACCGGTCTGAAGACCCGACAACACCTCGTGCGCATACATCAGAGAACTGACCTTTGACTCACGCACGTGGTCTATCATGCCAGTGCCAGTGATGACTATCAGCGGCTTAAACTGTCTGGCCTTAAAGAGTGGTTTCTACCATATTTTCAGAAGGAAGCCAGGAATTGAACCTCTGTCTTGAAGATTAAAGTCAGGCACGCAATTGCGTACCCAACCAACCCTATCAGTTTAGCGAGCTTTAATAGTGAGTCCCCAGGTATTTTGCGCTCCTGTTCATTCCGGGTTGTCAAGACAGATACGTCAATCTCATCTTATCTGGTTTGCCGGTGACGGAAGAGGTTAGTGTTTGAACCTCGGTCAGGTGTATTAAGGTGTTTTTTTCTTCCTAAGTAATATCCTACTTTCTTTCTCAACGAAAATGCGAATATAGTTCTTCTATATTTGTATTCCTCTTCTAGCCCATAGGTGTAAGTATGTGGATAGCCCAGTTTTGAAGACTTGGGGCACAATAATTAGTAAATATAAACTATAGGTACCGATAACAACAGCTTCTATCAGTTTGTTAAGTGATACAAGTTGCCATCCTAGGTTAAGAGAGCGCTTCAACAGATAAGACCCAATGTCGAGATTTTACTTGAAACGAATTTTAAAAACCGATGTGGCACTTCAGTGTAAGTTAATACTGTTTATAAATTGGCGTTGAAACATCTCTTCCCAGTATTTAGTATAAAAATAAACTAACGAGGCCAAATGTTTTATTAGAACACTCTAATCTCAGTGTGTTATTTTAATTTCACCGTTTTGTTGATACTGTATTTGTAGACTTTTTCATATATGTACGCTATTCCAAACGTTCACGCCTAGTCAGTTTTCCTCATTTTAGTATAAACGAATTATTTAAAGAAAATATTAAAATTATATCCTGATAAGAAGAAGCCTGTTAAGCTAGTTTTAATTCGTGTTATTGATTTAATCCTTGTATTAGGGGAGTAGAGATTTAACTTCCAAGCCAATTATAAAACATACAATTAATGTGATTATATAGTAAAATACTGTATTTTAAAAAAACTGTAAAAGCACCACAAATTTCCAGCTCTTCAGAGCATATCTTATTCGGGTACATAGTCACGTGTTCCAAAAATCGGGTTACTAGCCAAAATTGTACTTAAGATCTTAATTATAATAATGTTCCAAATAATTTCTATCAAACTCTCGCCAAAGGGAGCTCTCAAAGCTGTTCGGAAAATATCTACCTCTGTCCTTGAAAAAGAATCAACTGTGTTTAGCTAATATTTGGGAGAAGAGCGAAGGTCCATCCGAAGTATGTAGATTGCGTCCATCGATTGTAAACGAGCAACATCAGTAGGGCCTACCAGTAGTGGCCCACCTGCTAAATTACCCAATTAAAACTTCATTCGGAATAAGTTACCCACGAAAACGTTTATTATTAATATTATGATAAATATTATTATTATTATCTCTCCAAATTTGTTGCACACGTAGACAGCATTTATTGTCCAAACCAAGGTTGGCGAACCTTTTTGAGAGTGAGTGTTAAATATGTCAATAATGTTCGAAGAATTTCTTCCGTGAGTCCATAGGTATTTTTGAGTAACAAAAGTGGAATCTTGGAGTATTGTATTATTAATAATTACTAAGTACTATAATTATTGTATCATAATTAAAGATAATTGTGCTTTTGTAAATGTTTATTTTCACAGAAAAAGACAACAATATAGTTAAACATCATAGGAAATCTATTTAAGGCGATATTTCTTAAAGATGGTTTGCTGTAGTAATAATAAGGTTCATGTTATTTTTAAAAGACTTTTCCTAAGAGACAAAAGTAGTGATTTTGTAAAAATACTAAGGGACTAATAATTGACTTGCAAGATATTAACATAATTATTTTCATTTACAGTTTCATTGAAATAATCCAGTCGGGGGGACAAAAACTTCACTTTACACAACAGTGGATACTGCGTACCTAAAGAATCATAGCCCTGGTCTAGTCTATAGAGTTACATTTTAATCGTTCTATTTGTACCTATTTAGAGCCTAGCGTCATTGACCCTAACCCTTATTTTTTTTCTACACCAAAACACATTAATCATGGTTAAATTTGTAGCGAAGTCACTACCCATCCAATAAAAGAGATCCAATTTATATCTGTACTTAGTTATAGCTATCTTCTCTCAATCATTCATATATAATCTATCCTGCACGGTGGTCATATGGTCTAAGGTGTCAGGCTCGCAATAGACTGGATTGCCTGTGTATGAGAAGTCAAGTCTTGAATCTAAACATGGGGGACTGTGTGATTTATCACTGTAGATTATCCACTTCCTTCCCACGTTAATGCAGGTAAATTTACCAAAATAACGTTCTTATCCCATATAAACTTTTAAAAAATGATAATTTTGCTTCATTGAATGTGCAGGTATTCCGCGGATAGCGCTAGTTGTAGGTTCATTAATTTAAAGCACTAATTGAGGAATATTTACCAATTATATAAAATGCATTAATGAGTTACTAAGGTCAAAAAAAAGTGTCAGCAAAACACGGAATATTCAACGGTTTAAAAAAGTGATGCATATATACAACACTAGACTAGATTGAATAACCAAGCTTTTAAAATAGTGTTGCAGGTAAAGGTGTCCATCATTTGCAGGTGCTAGTGTACAGTGGTGATACACAATGACCGAACATAATAAGTTTGATGTGTAAATGGCATATAAGCTAAGGAACTAGTCTGCAGGGTAGCCAGCCTTGTCATAACAATACGCCATTACAGGGGCATCCAAACTTGGCGTGGCTAACAAGTTTACCAACCTTCGTGGTTGGCTGCTGAGACGAGGGACCTTTTTTCCAACCCAAGTATAGGCGTCTAAAAATGTATGTGATTGTGTCCATCCTCGAGTAGGCCTATTATATTCCTGGTCCTAGGGCTAGAGTGATTTAGTGTTGCTGTCTTACGTTAAACTAGTCTTGACTGCATAGTAGTTCAAGGAACATACTTCAGTCGAACCTAAACAAAAAAAAATTGAACACAACATTCATTATTTTATGCGAGATCAGAATAAATTATGCACCATGACGCGCATGCGCACATAGCTTTATGCTCACTAACTTTATATGTGTTATTCAAGCATAACCACCGCCTGATTACAGATAGAAGAAAGGCTGTACTGTATTTAAGTTAGTTCTTATTCCGTAATGTACTTAGTCATCACTCTATACTGTACATAAAGTCTATTCACCGTAGGAATTGTTTTATGAAAGGCCTTTTTTCCCTACCAGAAATCTATTATATAATAGGATATTGGTAGGAAAAAAGACCTTTCAGAGAGTAATTCCCACCGTGAATGGAGAATAGTATATATTCCTTACTGTACATAGTCTACTTCGTACTGTCCTTTGTATATTCACTAATGTACTTAGTATATTCAGTACTGTACTTTATAAATAAATATACAGTACTGTACTTAGTAGGCTATATTTTGTGATGTATGTCAATTCCGTATTGCGCTTAGTCCTCCATTCGTACATTAATTAATACTCAGTTCATGTAGGTGATCACTGATCAGCCAGATAGTCCGAGGGTCAGGAGTGCTAACCATTCTGACAAAACCTTCAGAACAGAATATTCTCGAGTTAGATGGTGGGCCGAGGATACATTTAAAGTTACATCAACTAGTTTCACCGGTTAAGACGTATTTGTTTAAATGTAAAATGTTATCAGGTTAAGTAGAATTTGCACAAGTATTCGTAGCTCGAGCAGAGTGTGGTTTTCTCCTACCCGCACGTTGTAAATTAAATGCATAGCTCTTAATGCATGATGAACATTACCAATAGTTCGGTGAATTTAGGAAAAAATCTTTCAGAGCAGGGATTCCGGTTTTGTTTCCAAATAGTTGGTAGCTATGAAACAGTTTATTTTATTTTTAGCATAGGGCAGTAACAATAATACGGGTTGGAAACTAATCAATGACAGTAAAGATTATATTATATATTATATTAAAACCAACCAAACCTAGCAACATGCGTTCCACTACTCCTGGGAACAGAACAAAACAAATTTAACATACGCGAGAAATACAATCAAGTAGATACGTCTGGAATAGAACCAGGGTTAGTTTCTACTTATTAATGGTTTATATTTCAATATAAGATTTAGCTTTAGTTATTATTTTGTTAATTTTGAAAATATCGCGCCTTAAGATATAAAATCTTTATGACCTCAAACACATGATTCAAATCTATATTATCTTATAATGAAAATAAAAGTAAAAACTATTTTTACTATTGGTGGAGATTTCAATGCAAGACGCGGTTTATTTAAACTTGTCTTATTCGTAATATAATATTATTTGATTATTGAGTTAGTTTCTTACCCGAGCATTGATGTCTCCACCAGAACTCAATTCTAAAATATACTAATTATTAGTATGTATATAAAAACTGGACAGCAATGCAGATATACAAATTGGTTGCTTAACGAGCTGGTCTATTAGCGCGCTTGGACTTCCCAGTCAGATGTCGCTCACGCCACAACAGCAGAACGTTACTTTAATTGAAATAATTACCTCGGCTAGTGTTAGAATCAAAGGGCCTAAAAAAATAAGAGACCTTTGGCCGCTGCAGGGTCATCCTTGTTACCAATAAAAACTTATCGAGGCCAGTTTGGTAAATAGGCAGCAGTCCTGACTCTGAACTTAAAGGCCGAGTTTCAATTTAGACAAGCTAAGATGGGGATGTATTTCAATCATCTCTCCCTACGCCAAGGATGGCGACACTTTTACCAACCAGTGTGCTGCTGACTAGCTGATTTTTGAACTGGTCTAATGTCCCATCTCTTATTTACGTTGTTTTTAGTCAGTATTTAAAAATCGAAACTTATTAAATATTAATAAATGTAACGAATAAGTCATAAAATTAGAAATATTTTAATTAATGCTAACATTTTAAAGAAATAAAATTTATTAATAATTGTCAAAGTGAGTGTCCTAGACAATAATAATTTCAATAACTCAAAATAAAAGCATTTAAAGTAACACCTACAGTGGAAAAGGACAAAATACTGAGATATTTGTTAAAATAAAAACATTACATATTATTTTCCATATAAGTTTAAAACATAATGTTGTATTTTGATATCCAAGATATTTATGTTCGGTTTATTACTTGTTTTCAACAGCACACAAGATGCACTTTACAAGCCAAAACGAATTCTAGCCGTTGAAGCCACAAACGTTCATTGTGACATAATATTGATAAAGTCATGACTATTTTTTTTTACAATACTGGGATTAAAACCAACATTCGTCTCACCAATCGTGCCCACAGCCAAGCCCGTTAGTATATTGAAACTATGACCTTGAGAGGTGAAATATGGTTAGGACTACGAGTCTTCATTACCACAAAGCCCAAAACAACTGTCTCGTTGAATGAGAATAAATACAAACCGAAAAGAGAGCAAGAAAACACAAACACGAAACCAGGAACAACGCAAGGTGCGTCATTTACTAGGAACATGTTTGTATGGTGTGTGGAGCCAGTGACCACAAGAAAACGTCACTTCAGGTGTTGTAACAAGACAAACTACCTCTATTGCTCACCCCCTGCTGTTTTAAACATAGGATAAGAATGATGCCTTTAGTGGCCCTCATCAGCTCTTGTAGCTACAGGACAAGTTGTCTTTCTTGGCCATCATCATCTCTTGTAACTACAGGACAATTTGTCTTTCTTGGCCATCATCATCTCTTGTAACTACAGGACAATTTTCCCCTCCCGGTCATCACCAACTCTTGTAGCTACAGGACAAGTTGTCTCTCTTGTCCATCACCAGCTCTTGTAGCTACAGGATAATTTTCCCCTCCGGGCCATTACCATCTCTCATAACTATAAGATATGTTATCTCTCTTGATAGTCATCTCTTGTAACTACAGGACAAACTGTTTCTCCTGGCCATCACCAGATCTTGTAGCTATAGGACAAGCTACCCCTCTTGACCATCACCAGCTCGTATGAACACAAAACAACTTGGTTATCTTGATTCACTGGTGAGGCTGTGTTAGTAGTGTTTTAAACGATATAATTCAAAGGAAGAGGATTATGAGAGTGTATAGAATCATCACTGGCACTATGGCGGATATTATAAAGACAAGTAGCAATAACGTGTTTTAAGAGCGATCTATAAAAACTGTTATTCATCCATAACAAAATCAAATTATTTTCCCGATATAAGCGAGACAAATAAGATACCTTTTCGTGTCAAGCCACTGCAAAGGATGCTCGTGTTTCTAATCTACCCGAGGAGCCCCTCGTTACGTCCAGCTTGAGTGAAACTCACCAAGCCACCGTGCTCAAACTTATCCAGCAGCAAACGTGGCAATACAAATATTTACCTTGTAGCACTAACGTTTAAACGTGTTGTCTTAGGCATAACGGATCTTTAATTTCAAATAGGTTCCTCGGGAATCACTCGCGCTTTTAGCTAAAGAAATGAACTGGGTAAAAAATAAGGTAGGGACAACTTGTTCTTTGAAAGTCTGCCGTTTTAGAAGTGGTTTAGCCTATGGCCAAAGCCGTATTACTAAGCGACGAACACTTTACGACGTGACATAAAAAATAAAAAGAGAGAGATGAAAACTAAACGTTTTATAACTGTGTAGTTTTTCTTAACTATACTAGCCTCAGCAGGCTAGTAAAATTAATAAAAATTAAACAATTAGTTGAGGCCTAGACCAAAATACATTTACCCCTCACAAGCAACCAGACCACATGAGTGGGAAGGTATGCAAATAATAATACTTTCATGTGCGAGGAAAAAATTCTCAAGAAGGCGCGGAACAGTGGAGAGATTAACATCTTGGGTGTGAGAACATTTTCATAGTAATAGTAGTAATACTTATAATAGGAGCGTCAACAAATTTCACTAGGAAATGTATCTTCTGCCACAAGACTATGTGGAGATTTCACTAGAATACGCTACGCAGTTAAGAAAGTTTTTTTTTTGTTCGACTCTTGGAAAAAGAAACTTGAGTGGGTGCTAGTTTGGTGGGTGCTTGAATAATGTGTTATAGACTAATGTGTGCTAAACCAATGGGTGCTAAATTGATGTATTCTAGACTAGTTAGTGCTGGTCTAGTGGGTGGTAGACTAACGGGCGTTGATCTAGGATAAGTTTGAATGACACCAGTAAACAAATAGCCACTAGAGCTAAGTGTGTGCTGGAATTCTTTACTGCGAGTCGCCAGGCCGGTTCGATCCCTACCAGGAGATTGCTGGAACATTTCCTTAAAACTCACACTTTCTACTTGTATCTTAAGATTAGTTCGTGTTGCGAGAAACCTTTACAGGTATTAAGATGGGCAGCACATTATATAAAATGGATGGGAATGAGTGAGATGGATGAATAAACAAAAGGAAAATAAAAGTTGTTAGATATATGACATCAAACTTGGCAAAATAACCTTTCTTTCAAATAAAATCTCTTGGAGTCAGAGCAACACCTCATTCCCTGGAGACCCTCAGTAGCCAGTAGACATATACCAGCAATAATCCCCTAGGGACCCTCAATAGTCAGTATACCAGCAATAAACCCCTCGGGACCCTCAGTAACCAGCATATCAGCAATGACCCTTGGAAAACGCTCAGTAAGCCAGTATTTCAACATTAATTCCCTGGAGACCAGCAATAATCCCCTGGGAACCCTCAATAGTCAGTATACCAGCAATAAACTCCTCGGGACCCTCAGTAACCAGCATATCAACAATGACCCTTTGAGGACTCTCAGTAGGCCAGTATTTCAACATTAATCCCCTGGAGACCCTCAATAGCCAGTAGACATATCAGCAATAATCCCCCTGCGGACCCTCAGTAAGCCAGTATTCAAAAAATAGTCCCCTGGGGACCCCCAGCGCTCTATACTCGCGACTTGGCACTCTCGAACCACGGCAAGACCTCGTCTAAAGTGAGTGTACACCACATTTCATCAACCAGTATTTCCGTACAATGGAAGGTCACGGACTGTCTCACACATTCAAGCGCGAGATCGAATCCGGGTGACGTCAGAAAAGCCGGGGATCGTCGTTTGTAATGGTCGATCGCGTTTCCATTGTCATGCCTCAGCAGGTACGAATAAACTTTGGCTGTGACGGAAAATATTGAAACCAACTACGCCAATATGAACTTTCATAAACGTTTAATTAAAAAAAAGATAGTAACCGAAATACTGTCACCAAGAAATCGATTTATATAAAAAAAATGAAATGTTTACTATGCGTACCAAACACTTTTCAGTTTAATGAAATAGCTTTGATTTTAGGATTTAAAGTACTCGTTAGATCTACTTTCATGTATGCATACTCTAGGAACTGATAAGTGTTAATTATTTATATATCAGCTACTGCGAAAGCTTTAGTTTTTTGGAATACAGGACAGTAAAGGTAAAAGCTTTTAGACATGTCAGTTTGAGTTTAAGGAAGGGATTTAGGGCACGCGAGTAAGAGGCAGTGTTTAAGCAGCTTTTATAGCATAACTTTTTTTGGTCAAAATAAATAAATATATTGCTCCAGTAGAAACATAGAGTTTAATTTTCTTTACATGGTGATATCAACAGTTAAATATCTGCCATGAGCATAGCGGCATTAGATGAAAAACGTTTTAAATGAAGATAAAAAAGTTGTCATTAAATTCCAGCCTACCCTTGACCGATATTCAAGAACTGTTGATTTCACCATGGGAAGAAAATTAAACTCTATGTTTGTATAGAGCCCTTTTTTATTTATTTTGACAAAAAAAATTTTTACTATAAAAACTGCAAGAACATTGGTTTTTTCCTCGCGTTCCTTAGATCCCCACCTTAAAAGGTCTCCTCCTTATGCCTGTTGCCTTATGTTATAGAGTATAAATAGTTCGTAACGAATAATGGTATTGGGGAGAGTGTGATGATAATTTATCCTCGAGTATCACCAAACTCGATGAAAGTTGAAGAGAGAAAGTCAAACCACTCTTTCTCTCCTGTTTTGTTGAAATAAATAACACTTCCTGCTTGGGTCACAAATTTACAAACTTATTTGTGGCACAGCTCTGGGCGATACGTCCCCTACAACCAGGGTCACTCCAATGAAACGATCGAAATCCAGGCGATTTGTCACAAAGTATTCATGGGTGTACAAAAAGGCAAACTAAAACTTGATACGGCGAAATACCGAATGATTGGATGACGAGGTAGAAAATAACTTAATCCCGACAAGGGTCAGTTGATCCTCCTCAAACCCCCCTCCAGAAGATGACACTGTACCCCCTGTGTGGTAGTGGCGGACAGAGCCACTGTACATGACCAGGGCCCGGATTTTGATGACATGTCATCTTTTTTTGGTCCGTCAGAGACAATGCTCAGTTGTACATGAACTCTATTCATGATCCCCTGGTTGTAGAAATGTATATTTTACAGGCCATTTTTTGATCATTTTTTGCCATTTTAGATTTTCAGGTAATTTTTCTAACTTTTTTTGGATGGTAAGTCATTTTTAAGCATTTTTTTGGAAAGTATCGGTGCTTTGATAAAACATGAATATTCAAACATCAGATATTTTATCACACACTTGTTGACTGAAGAAGATAATGTATGAGTCCAAATTAACCTTATGCCCCTTTACTTGCATGCTTATAAAATTCTGGAAAGGGTTGCAGGAGGAGAGGAGAGCTGCTTTTAGAGTTCAAATGAACTTTGTACCTCTTTACATTCCTGGTGAGTCACTCACTTATACCATGTCTGGAAAGGGCTGCAGGGGATGGGGAGCTATCGCTTTTAAAGCAGGTATTTGTATTCCAATGTTAAGTAGTGCACATGATTTTAGCTCTCAAAAGATTCTAAATGCATAGTTTTCATTTATAAAGTGCACGTTATATTTATTCATCTGTAATCATTTTATATGTATTTAGAACGATTTAAACAAAACCACCTAAAGTGAGTCATTAGAGGCAAATTATTACTGAATTCGGAGAGAATATTTTTTCTACAGAGAGTGAAATACTTTTCTATAAAATATTTGAAGTGAAAGTGGCTGGAATCACATAAAAGATTTAACCATTCAACAGCATATCAGTCGCAACAAACATGTCCGTGGTATCCAGAATATCGATAAAAAGAAAATTCTCATTTATTACTTGCACAAAATGCATTCACGAATCAAGAAAAATCCTCAACATTTTATATAGATTTGTGTGACGTTCTGGTATCTGCAAGCATTCCTTTGTGTAAAATGAGCAATATTAAACTAAAGGATTTCCTGGGACTGTATACGGGTCATTCATTCTATTCCAGTAGAGTCCACACCGAGGAAAAACTGGAAATGGACAGACCAGGAGAGATATTTTTGATTACGTGTATGATGTAAATCCTAGCTCTTGTAATTGATACATCATATTATGGAATTTAAATTAAAAAAATTATGTCATTTTTTGCGCATTTAAAGTCATTATATAGAGTTTTGTCGTCATTTTATAGGTCATTTTTTGTAAATTTTAAGGTCATCAAAATCCGGCCCCCTTGTTATGACGTTCGGTCAGCACCACCACCGAATGATTAATGCTAAGACAAGACAAAAATACTTTTATTCACTACTTAACTACACCAAATATCATCGCTGAGGTAACTGCAGGTCTTATGGAGAAAATATCTATCTTCTCTCTTTCTCTCAATTAACTGCTGCCAAATCTCCTTATATTCAGCTATGTCGGAAGATGGTGTGCTGGGGTAAGAAGGAACTACTGGCAACATCAACGAAAAAGCGTTGCAAAATGTGTTGTATATTTAAGGGAAGAGTGACCATACGAAAACAAAAGAATGACAACACTTTCCCCCATAGTAACCATGCAGTACCCTCAGCAGATACGATATCCAGTGTAGGGCACAGCATTATGGGGTGTTCACCAAGAACCCTCATGGTGACGCACCCAGCCCTCGTCAGATCTATCTATCCTTTTCCATGCCTGCGCAGCAACGATGGCAGTTGGTCCCTTGATGCAGCCCTCATCCTCCTTTGTAATGATGAGTCAAACCAGTTCACATAGGCTCTATCACTCAAAGGAGTCGTTCGAATTAGTCATATCGTTCGCCTCTTGGCTAGCTCCCTGAAAGAGCTTAGTTCTTGTTGCCAGAACTTCCAGTATAAATAGGATCACCTCCACTGTTGAACGAATTATTTATGTCAACTACTCCCACCCTCCAATCGCATTGCTTTCGAAGGTCTACTCTTACGCACTTCATACCAGAGGCAATATTGTCATCGTTCTAGTTGTATTTTAGCTATACCAATTTAAATTATTTACTTTATAATTAATTAGGTGTAATATTTAATTTTTTTAGCACCACGTCCTACTACTTGATAGTTTTATATGCGTTTTACATTAAGTGAAAATCGTCTAACTTCAATGTACGAGTATGAATCATTTTACCACATTTATTTTATGTATAACCCAAACGGGTAATAAGATGCGGTGAAATTAAAAAATAAATATTTGTGCTGGTAATAAAACAATAGTTTTATCGATTGTTCTCTGTGGTAGTGAAACGTGGTCGCTTACCTTACATGACGAAAATAAATTTAGAGTGTTCGAAAACAAGGTGCTTAGCTAGTTATTTGGTCCAAAAAGGGATGTACATACTGGGGGGTGGAGGTGGTTATATAATGATTAAGTTACAAATCCTGTACTCATCACTAGACAGTGTTAGGATAGTCAAACAATTCTCGCAGTTTTTGGTGGGCAGGACATGCAGCTCGAATGAAAGAAGCTAGAACCATAATCAAAGTATTGACTGGCAAACCCAATAGGAAAAGACTATTGGGAAGACCTAGACGTAGATGGGAGGATAACATTAGAATGGATCTGAAATATATATATATATATGCTGTAATGAGGTGGACTGGCTAGAACTAGCTTAAGATAGGAATAGGTGGCGTACTTTTGTAAGTGCGGCTATAAACTTTTGAGCTATTAATTTCATGGAGGTAGGAAGATACGGTAATAAAAAATAATCATAGAGTAAGTGAGTAGGTAATAAAATAAAAATGTGTTCAACCTCTGTGGTCTTGGAGTAAAGGCACGCCTCAGGACCCGATGTTTGTGGGTTCAAACCCAACCGGGGTCGACGGATTTTGCTTGAGTGATAAAAATCCATAGCACAACTTCCTTTGGAGGGGAAGTAAAGCCATCGGTCTCAGTAGATTGTGACATGTAAAAGAACGCTGGAAGTTATGTGAGAATATCTTTCACGAACAAATTCATAGGCCCTTTCGCGCTCGCTCATAGACATTCTCGTGTGCGATATAATAAGTCGGTTCAGAAAGTGCACGTTAAATATCTCAAATAAATAAAAATATTAAAATGGGAGTGTGAGAGGTAAATACAATACATAGACTTTAAAGACGGACCAGACCAACAAGAAAAATTCCTAAACACCTCACCTGCTACTTTGGATTTTCTATCAACTAACCCATGAGCCAATCGATGACTGCAACTTTCCTGAGGTTGCACGTAGCTACAGACTATACCAGAACCTGACTATACCGGGTCGAGTGGTTTGCACAACGAGTCACCTAGTTTTATTTGTACCACCACGTTTTACCACCGGCTCGGTCTGCAGGCATATTATATGATAATTGCTCTAGTGGGGTAGGAATGAGGAAGGAAGCATTTTTTTATAGGTAGTCTACCCGCATGTGGGAGGAAGAAGAACCCTTTAGGAAAAACCACTTAGACCCAACCGCAATTCGATCCCGATCTTCCCGTAAGGCTAGTTTAAAACTAGAGTGACGCCTTTAGACAATTCCCATGACTAATCCTAAATGTAACTAAATCATCCTGTATCACCAACAATCAAGATCAATCACCATCTCATAAATTATCAAAATAATGTATACTAAACACTACTAATCAGATTGTACCATTCAAGACCTGATGGGTGAGAATTGCTAGCATGATAGGAATCAAAACAACAAAACATGGATAAAAAAAAAGGCGCTTTCCTTCCTCGTCACTGTAACCTATCGCCAATAGGCCATTCTAAATTCACAGTCTCAACTTCAACATTTAGCTACACTAGATTCACATGACTCCTCGATAGTATAAATAGCTGATGATACTTATATAACTGTTTGGCGGCAGAAGATAGAATCATGCTAAACCAGTCACTCTCCGCCTCTATCGTGAACAGTCTTGCATGATTTTTTTATTATTACTTCAACGTTTATGATTAGTTTACAAGCATTACCTTAAAAATTAATAAAGTTTGCCGTGTAATATTTTATTTTTATTTACATTAAGTTAATCTGACGTTTTACAGAAAATATGTATTCAAAAAAGTATGGTGTTTATTTTGGTTTTGATTATCTGTGTCTAGCTACCCGTCCAACCTATTAAAATTTTTACACTAAAGGGACAAAGAAGGTAGAATTTTAGAGGACGTGTACACAAAACAGTATTTACGTAAAGAGAGAAACAGACAGAGAGAGAGAGAGAGAGAGAGTAGAACAACTACTTAGGAAAAACACACCTCCATATACAACCAGCCGATATTCGAACAGCTTACTCCATAACACTATCAAACAAAACGAGATGAGGATGGCACTTCTGTCCGCGTTCACACCGGTGCGGATAGTGTTTAATTAATATTGTGTAGGTTGAGAACAGCAGAAAGCTTGTTACTAAAATAAAACCTAGGCACGACCTAAGAGGTATGATCAGTTCAAAGATGGAGCCACCGAGACAAGTTTGACAGAGTGGCAATGACAACTTTAGTTCAAATAAACAGCAACGACTAAGGAGTGACATAAGTAATGAGACAATAATGTGAATATCCATTAGTAAAATATGTAAAGTTAAATTAAGGCTCGCCGACAAGATAACATGAATATATTTTCGCGAGTATTCTTTATTTTGCGCGCAGAATCCGCCAAGTTCCGCCAAGGTAAACCACTATCTCAGTTCGGTCATTGGGAAACATCTTGGAACACTGTCAGGCAACAGCGCTTAGAGGTGCACTTGGATGTTACTGCGGTCACGGCACGAAGGCGTTGTAAGCTCTTGGGGAGGAAAGGTCAAAGGTTTGCCCAACCTCAATTATTAATGTTTGTTCGTACGGATTATCACGCGGGTAAATGCCTGCCTCTCATCTCATCTGGTTATATGGTGTCGGTGAGATCGGAGTTCAAAACCAGGTTGGGGATGTTTTTTTTCCTAAACAATTTTTCCAATTCCCCTAGGTGAAATATTGTGGTTCATTTACTCTTAAATTGTGCCTTCCTCACCCCTTCACTGTTAGTGTAAATAAGCGGCTAGCCCGGACGGATAAGAGGCGGGACATGGACTTTGTATTCTTGTTCCAAAACATACATTGGGTCAAGTCAACTTTGTTGTGTGAGATTTAAGCAAGGAGAATAATAGCACAATTATTATATTACTACATAAACTTAACTCACTTATTCACCGATTCAGGCATTTAACATAGCTACATACCTTATCCTGAATTTTAACATTTGATACAAAGGTAAATCTTAGAACACATCTATGGTAAAATGTTTAAAACGTTGTTAATATATATATAAGATTCAAATCTAATCCACCTTAAAGACTTGTCTGTTTAATCAAATTAAAGTAGGCTACATTAATCGTATTGCCAAATGGTCACATATGAAGGAACCACAAATCGTCAAAAATTATCTTGTGTGTCCATCTATCTTTAAGGAACTAAAGTATTTATTTTTAGATAAGCAAAATGGTTTCCTTTGAAGAGATTGCTTGTTTTTAAGAAAAGGTATTCAAATTTTGTTCCTAAAATAGGGTACTTTAAACTAAATCGAATGTATATAGAATAAAGTGTAGAATTTTTGTTAAAATTTGTTCCGAAAATGAGGCTTCTCAGCAAGTGCACTTCAGTTGGACTAAAATGGAATTTTTAGGCCAAATGATTCTAGGCCATTCCACTTTAGGGCAACTTATATCGTGTGGCATTGTCCCTCCTGCTCTCCCCTGTCCTCATATAGAGAGTTCTACTGCTGTGAAAGGATGAATATAATAGTTTGAACATAAAAATAAAGTCAGGATTTGTAGGTGATCACACGCAGAACTTCTTTCGTACACTGTTATTTAAACTTAAAAGAGATTTGTATTTTTAGTTAACATCTTTAGTGATATTTTTGTTTTTTCGGGTTACTATAAAAGGGGTATTTTATGTTTAAAATATAGAAACTTTATTATTCCATCTTAATGAGCAAGAAGAAAAAAATGTCTACGGTTTAAGAATGTCAATGTGTATTGAGATATTGTAACACTATCTCGCATCATTTGTGCTATACAGTCCAGTTTTCAAAGGAAAATAGCTAGAGAAGTTACTTTCACGTATCCATTCGTCAAGTCATGTGATCTGCAGATGTAAATAAGGATGGATATTATCAATTCCTACAAAATAACACAAATAGTGAAAAGTATCAATATTGACCACAAAAAAAGTTTGTGTATCTTTTAACTGTCCTTCCTATGAAAATTGGACTATATAGTAAGAGGAAACAACTACCGGTATGGCCTTACCGATACGCAAAGGTTTTAACTTTATGTTTTAGGCTCAATTATTTTAGATCTACTGATTTTAGGTCAAGTGAATTTATGCAAACTGACTTTTTGGGTAGTTAATTTTTAGGATGACATTTGGTAAAATTAACCTCAATTTTTTCTATTCGAAATTCAGTTTAGGCCTACTGACACGTCCCCTTGCAAGATTTCACGCTGACAAAGGCCCGACCGGAAATAGGCCGTTCTAGACCCCCCCCCCTCTCCAAAACACTTCACCTCTCCTAAGGGGCAGACTCCTTATTGCTCAGTGGGTGGTACACACCATAATCCAATTTTTGTAAATACAAATAAAAAGTCGTTTTGTTTAATTTGCATCAATTAACAATGAGATGGTGACATTTGAATTATTTGCAATTAATGTGAAGATACATGCATATTTCTCACACACTTGGTTTGTTTCTTAACTATTGTTATTATATTGCCTTTTATATTATGCTCTGCTACTAGATATAGCTATCAGCGACACTTGAAAAACACAAGGCTACCAATTTAATGCCATTAAACTCCTTCGCACTTATAGGTCAGGATAAATGTCACCATTTCCAGGCAACATTTTAAAAGATTTTTTTACTATTTGGATTTACTGGACGTGTATGCTATTTAAAAAGAGTTTATTGATTAAATACAAAAAAAAAACTGTTTAAGTTTAGTTTTTATTCATGTAGGTTTTTACTAAACGAGTGGTTTGCAATATTAAAAATGTATCTACCTACAGTCCCAATTTCATAGGCCGGCAAGAAAATTTTCTAGAACTACTTTCACATATTAACACTACAAGTGGTGTGATTTATAGTTGTCTCTTTTTATAGATTTTATCTATGTCTATAAATAATCCTAATAATATAATAAAATGTTATCAAAGTTGACCACAAAAAAGTTTGTATTTTTTAAAAGGTTATTCCTATAAAATACTTATCACACGATGCTTATATGCATACCTTGATTTTATCACGAATGGAAATTTGGAGGACCTTTCAGGACATAAAAACATTTTTTTTCCGTTAGCATTGATAACATTTCCCTATATTATTATAATTATTTCATAATGATTTATAATTTATATCAAGAATTACAGCTCCAGATAGCATGACTAATGACGTATGAATATGTGAAAGCATTTAGTATCTTTTTTCTAGCTGTCAGATATGTCCATTGATAAGAAAATGGGTATAAGTACATTTGCATTTTTTATTCTGACAAATTAAAAGGAACATTTTAAAATTAAGTTCCATTGTTCCTTGCTATTTTCGTATCCTCAAGGTTTCCTTGGAATGTCAATGTTAAGGGGAATTGGACATAGGGGTATTTATCAATGCACTCGTAACGTCCAGACCATTTGTCATTATGACTTTGTGACTTCCGAGTCTTGGCCATGCCTCATATGTGCCAAGTTGGTCGACACGCACTCAAATCGACATTCATTTTACGGCAGATTAGTGGCAGATGACATGTTTATAATACTGTGGACCCACAGTGGTGGCCGAGCTGTCTAAGACACTTGATTCGCCGTATGAACGAAGGGATTTAAAAGAATTTAGGAACGGGACATAATACGTAAATTATCTAATTTGAGAGGTCATTAGTTTGAAACATGTCATATGTGATAAGAATGTAGCCATTACATGACAGTCTCTGGTAGGAAGCAACGATATAGCCTGCTGTCATGACAGTCACTAGCAAAATGCAACAAGATAACCTGATGTCATAATAATCACTGGCATAAAGCAACAAGATAACCTGATGTCATAACAGTCACTGGCAAAAAGCTACAAAATTACCTGATGTTATGACAGTCATTGACAAAAAAACCAAGATAACCTAATGTCATAATCATCACTGGCATAAAGCAACAAGATAACCTGATGTCATGACAGTCATTGGTATAAAAGAAACAAGATAACCTGATATCATGACAATCACTGGCAAAAGGCTACAAGATAACCTGATGTCATGACAATCACTGGCAAAAGGCTAAAAGATAACCTGATGTCATGACAGTCACTGGCAAAAAGCTACAAGATAACCTGATGTCATGACAGTCATTGGTATAAAAGAAACAAGATGTCCTGATTTCATGCCATCAATGTTTGATGTAACAAACACGGTGAGTAGGAGTTAGAGAACTATGACAATATTCGACCTACCTTGGGGAGCGGCGTTTTACTGTACAGAGGTTGCAGGTACCTCGATCTGCCGCTGACGTCATCAAGACTCACACTTTGCCTGATGGTGTCCACCACCTTGGCGGTGATGTGGCCATCTAGATACACCCACACTTCCGACATGTTCAGCCCTAAATACCTAGACACACGTAGGGACGCTTCAACGTCGGTATAACATGTCCACAATGCGTCGCATAGCTTCAATACACGTGGCAGCGCTTCACCGTCGGTACAACAGGTCCACAAGGCGTCGTGTTGCTTCAATACACGTGGCGACGCTTTACCGTCGGTATAACATGTCCAAAAGACGTTGTTTAGCCTCAATAAATGTGGAGACACTTCAACACCGATATAACATGTCCAGAAGGCGTTTTTTTTTTAGCCTCAATACGCGTGGAGACTCTCCAACGCCGAGATCACATGTTCAGAAGGCGTTGACGATATTCTAGATTCACTAACAGAGGTTATTGCGGGTTTATTTACTTATATTTTGATTCACAAATGGAAATACAGAGAAAAAACTAATAAAATATGGACGATGGAATATTATATTCGTATTCAAACATCAAAGTAATGCTTGGCTTTTTTTGTTACACATGTTCATATATATATAATGTCTTGAGATTATAAACAAGGTAGACCTATTTAACATATAATTTCCAATTCAACCTAAGACAGCAACACTATAAACAATTCAAACCAGAGAGTGTAAGAATTTGTGTAACTAAGTGACGGCATCTCTTGGCATCAAACTAAGGCCTCCCACATCTTCAGTCAGCCTCCCCTATCACTCAACTACAATTAATTAGCTAAACGTGTATATCTTATTTAAAATATATGAAAAAGAAAAGCCTATTAGCTAATAAAGTCGCTTATGGTCCTTGCAATGAAATATCCTATCAATATTTTTTTCTTGTTCTCTGTGTCTTAATACCGATTCGAGATACACGCATATTTATAGTAATGGGGTAGGATGCAGAAGGTAAAATGTATATGAAGTGTATCCACATTTGCATGGATGAAGAGTGGGAAGCAATTTATGCGGTAACACAGCAGTAAACCTGGCCGGGATTCAAATACAGATGTTTCCGTCAATGGCAAACCAGAAGAGACCAACGCATTCATCAGCGGTCCAACGATGAGAGTAGACCTAATAATAATAGTTATAAAACCTAGGGACGAAGGCTTCGTCCGTTGGGAAACACAAATATATCGAATATTTGCTAGTTATGTGGGCTTGCTTGCCCTAAAATGTGTGCCTAGTGGTTACAAAATGTCGGAATGGTGTCACAACAACGAGTACATAATAGAGAGGACGTGCGTTACGAGTGTTTATGTTGCTGCATTTCTCAAACGGTAATTCCACTGCCAATCGCTCAGCCATCATATTACATGTGTTTTAAAATAGAAAGACTTAGCTACTTTCTGTGTGTGGAAAACATTACAATCAGGGAGGATATTTTAATGTTATTTAATGTGCACTTTCTAAACAAAATTATGTCAGCACAAGGCGTCAAACAAACCTTAATGTTTAACAATATTAAACACTCCAACAGTAGTACCAAGATGAACACATACACTAGGGATGGAGCCAAGGTAAAGTCTGTTCACCGTAGGAATTGTTCTCTGAAAGGCCTTTTTCCCTACCAGAAAGCTATTATATAGTAGTATATTGGTAGGAAAAAAGACCTTTCAGAGAGTAATTCCTACCGTGAATGGAGTATACTCTAGAATTGTAGACGGTCTCCATGAATACTCAGCTATAAGGACGTGGTCGATTTAGTTATAGTTTTGTTTTACACCTAAATTGTATGGTTGTGTTGTTTTACATCTAAATTGTATGATGCCCTATTTTTGTTTATTACTGAACAAACAGGATCCAAGGTCGTTAACTTACCACTAAGTTAAAGGAAAAAAGAAAATATTAACTTATAAAGATTAACTTTATCTGTACTAAGTAATGTCTGTATAAAGTGGTAGGCTTATGCCTGCACAAAGTAATTTGTCTGTATAAAGTGGTAGGCATATGCCTGCACAAAGTAATTTGCCTATGCCTGCACAAAGTAGTTTGTCTGTATAAAATGGTAGGCCTATGCCTACCATAAAAAGTAATTTGTCTTAATAAATGGGTAGGTCTATGCCTGCACAAAGTAATTTGTCTGCTTAAAGTGGTAGGCCTACTAAGGGTCCCCAAACCTATGCCCGCGGGCGCAATGGCACCCGCCGAGCCTTTTGTGTCTGTCCGCCACTTTTTGACCATAGCTGAAAAGTTCTTGACTAATAGTTTTAATGTCACTTTTCCGACAAAAATTAAGTTTGTGCTTATCTCCAGGTATGCTGNCTGGTAGGAACCCCTTTCCCCCCGGAATCTGAACAAAAATTAAACATTATTGTGAAAAGATTTTAAAAATTATAAAACTATCTTGTAACAATATCCTGTCTTGTAGTAAAAGTTCCTAATTTTAAAAATATAGCATTAATTATTTCAGTTTCACTTTCTTAACCGGAATAAACATCGTGAATAATAAGATGTAATATGCTCAGAAATTTCTCCACACAATATTTCGTAAAAAATAAATAAATTAAAGTTGACCAATGCTTGACATTCACTAATAATTAATATACTTTTTATGACTTTGAATATAAAATGTATTAATTTCTATAAAAAGTATATCAATTATTAGTGAGTGCAAGAATGGGTCTACTATAATATTTTTTGTACCTACGAAATTTTGATATATTTTCCTCTCCGTGCAGGTCAGATTCATCTACACCCCCCCCCTCCCCCCCCCCCCCCCGCCCCGGCTACGACCTTGAGTATTACCCACAATCACATGTAACGTCACAATCGCTGTTGGAAACTTAACATGGCAGTTGACCTGACGTGTGTATAGCGTTGAGGCTAACCTCTGAGCCTGGCGGGAGTTAGTAAATTTGCCTTGAAAAAGTAAATGGTGCCCGCCGCACTACCTTTAGTTTTGAATTTGCTCTAAGGTATAAAAAGGTTGGGAACCTCTGGAATAAAGTAATAGGTCTATGCTTGCCCAAAGTAATTTGTCTGTGTAAAATGGTAGGCCTATGCCTGCACAAAGTAGTATGTCTGTATAAAATGGTAGGTCTGTACCGGCACAAAATAATATGTCTGTATAAAGTGGTAGGTCTATGCCTGCAAAAAGTAATTTGTCTGTATATAGTGGTAGGCCTGTACAAAGTACCCAAGCTGAAAGTCTTGTGTTCGGGGCACTCAACAAACCCCTGCCCCCTTGTTAACATGCGGCGAGTGTCTTCAGTTCTGATGACGGAGCACCAAAGGAATGTATACAAGACGCATTTTGCGACGGGATTGGAAGGTTCTTACATAACCTTGGGGCCTTGTGACCAGCAGAATCTCAATTGGTTGATAATGAAAGCCCATTTGATGTTTTAGCCCTCGTGGCTGAGTGATCATGTAGACTAACATCCTGGTTCAGAGATAAGACGTTTTCTGGGGCTACGGTTGCTCGTCCAATGTTACGTGTGTTGTTCTAAAGTCGGATTGTAATTTGTGGATTGATGTAACAACGTGTTTATAAGGTGCATGTCAAAAACCTTATACAAAGTATTATTTTTGTAAGCACTAGGGTTTTCCAAACGATTTTATTTCACAGCCTCTCACCAGACAAATTCTGGTGCTAATCCATAACAACAACAAAAGTATAGCTAGCGTCTTAATGCTCGGGCTTATACTAATTTAATTACACTAACATAATAAGAACAAGGAAGATATAATTGTTTAGGAAACGTGCCCAAATTTGCAATGAGAGAGTGGGAAATCATTGAGTAAAAACCACCTTCAATATACCCGATTAGAATTCGAACCCCGATCTCCCAGTCACCGTCAAACTAGACTAAACTAGACACGTGCCAGTGCGGGTGTTTGTAAAATATAATATGAAACCAAAATAAGTTAGTATGGCTATTAATAGATCATTCTGGGGTGTTTAAAAATTATTCTCATTTTCTTGTCGAGATTTAGATTGTGATTTAGAATCTTATGATCAGGGCCCGGATTTTTATGACATGTAATTTTTTTTTTAATGCTCAGTTGTACATAAACTATGTTCATGATC
Organism: Timema bartmani; assembly: GCA_902151455.1. Classification (NCBI taxonomy): domain Eukaryota; kingdom Metazoa; phylum Arthropoda; class Insecta; order Phasmatodea; family Timematidae; genus Timema; species Timema bartmani. The sequence continues at coordinate 111,017 of CABFWB010000421.1, read as the reverse complement.
CCCTGGTTGTAGAAATGTATATTTTACATATCATTTTTTGGTCATTTCAGATTTTCAGATTTTTTTTAGCTTTTTTGTTTGGTAAGTAATTTTTAAGCGTTTAAAAAAAAAGTAATTAACTTGGTGCCCCTTTACCTGCATGCTTATAAGATCAACATTTCTGGTGATACACTTCACTACACCTAAGTTGGAAATGGTTTCAGGGGAAGGGGAGAGCAATTTTTAGAGTTCAAATGAACTTTGTACCGTCTTTACATTCCTGGTGAGTCACTCACTATACCATGTCTGGAAAGGGCTGCAGGGGATGGGGAGCTATCGCTTTTAAAGCAGGTATTTGTATTCCAATGTTAAGTAGAGCACATGATTTTAGCTGTCAAAAGATTCTAAATGCGTAGTTTTAATTTATAAATTGCATGTTTTATTTACTCGTTTGCAATCATTTTGTGTGTATTTAGAATGCTTTAAGCCAAACCATCTAAAGCGAGTCATTTGAGGCAAATTATTACTGAATTCGGAGAGGATATTTTTTCCACAGAGAGTGAAATACTTTTCTATAAAATATGTGAAGTGAAAGTGGTTGGAATCACATTAAAGATTTAACCATTCAACAGCATATCAGTCCCAACAAACATGTCCGTGGTATCCAGAATATCGATAAAAAGAAAACTTCTCAATTATTACTTGCACAAAATGCATTCACGAATCAAAAAAACACTCAATTTATATATATATATATATTATATATATATATATATATTAGTGTGACGTTCTAGTATCTGCGAACATTCCTCTGTGGAAACAGCAATGTTAAACTAAAGGATTTCCTGGGACTGTATACGGGTCATTCATTCTATTCCAGACGAGTCCACACCGAGAAAAAACTGGAAATAGACAGAGCAGGAAAGATATTTTTGATTACGTGTATAATGTAAATCCTAGCTCTTGTAATAAATACATCATATTATGGAATTTCAATAAAAAAAAATTAGGCCATTTTTAGCACATTTAAAGTCATTATTTAGAGTTTTTATCGTCATTTTATAGGTCATTTTTTTTTGGCAATTTTAAGGTAAACAAAATCCGGGCCCTGCTTATGATATTCTGGTGCAGGCAACACGATTCCCTTACTTTTCCCTTTTTTCCCTCCATTGTATTTGACATTCCAAATAAATTCGCGTTTAAAGGAAGACATTAATCTCAAAATAAATAAAACATAATAAATACTAGAAAGAAATATATTTAAGTTGGTGTAATGTAAAACTATGTTCAAGGTTAACCTTTGTAGTGCGATGAAAAAAATATAATTTCGACCTGAAGAGACGCACAATGGTGCTGTCGTCAACACTTCCAATGTATTTTACGTGGGTTGACAATGCGCCATTTAAATTTCAATCAAACCATGTAAATTTTTACTAGTCAGAGAGTGTGTCTAGAAAAGAATATAAAAGAGGCAGTGGCAAAATGCCAGCTCACTTCCACAACTAAATAAATGCTTCCATAATAAATAGGAGTGGATTTGAGCATCGTTTTTGCTTTTATTGACAAGTAAAGGAAGATTCCAAATTCAAAACAAGATTTGGTTTTGTGTTTATTAATGTGGTACAATAATTTTTCATAACAAGGCTCACCTCAGTTCGTGAGTGGCCAGGGAGATTGCACCCAAAACCGGTGGACCCTGGTTTGATCTTAGCCAGCGACTAAAGTAACTTTGACTGTGTTTTTTTAAATATATATATATATATACAAACAACTCAATTCCTGGTGCTGGGGTTGTGATATTTAGTGTTGAATGTTGTTTTACCTGACTTATTCCAGGTTTTCCAGACCAATAAATTGCATTTTTTATAGTATTTTATATGAAAGGTTATAAAAACGTTTATAATTTTCAATTTTTTATTAAATTTCCAACACAGGAATTATTAAAAACTAGTATGTCTATGTTTTTAGCAAAGTGGCATGAATTGGAGATATAACTAATGGGGTTCGCTGGTTTATGCTATTTTACCTCGTATTTTGAAAATTAAATTGAAAAAATATTTTAAATTTCCAATAAATAATAAATATCCCTGACTTTTCCAGGTGCGTTTCAATCATGTAGACCCCAAATGTTATGAATAAAAAGTCCCGCAACAAAAGGCTTTGAGCCAGAGGTCAGAACGCATGATCCTGAGCCAGGAGATAAGGGGTACTATCCCCATAAGATGCTATGGAAACACTATTTTCAAATAAACTAAACAAATCAGTCTATGTATATCTAATAGTTCAGTAAACATTCGGCGAGCCTGTCCCCACCACTCGGAGCCAGTGTCCCAGATTCCGCAAACAGCGAGTAACAGTAGTTCCACTCTCTTCACTAGATCTAACAGCACCCCAAACTCGACAATATAAATAGCTACTCCAGGGCAACGAACCCCTGGTGAGTAGGGCGGATCAACCCTCGACTTGCACTGCCAAGCATGTGTCGTCATGTTAGTGAACTTCATTCCTCCTTTGTCCGTTTAGAGTGGTTAAATCACTGAAAACAAAGTCTTGTCACTTTTTTCTTTACTATTTATAATTTCAATAATTGCCAGTACTGGAACTGTTCGCCCTACTCATCTTGTTCCCTTGAGTTAATGGTCTAGCTGACGGTTGATTAACCGGGATATTATACAAAAGATTACTCTCGAAACAGAAATAATATCCAAGTGAGGTTTCCTGAAATCTTTATTTGACAACAGCGTAATCATTGTATTCAGGGAAATAGTTTTTTTTCCCCTTGATTTTGTGATGATTAAATTTTAAATCTTGTTGTATTTTAAAAACTATGGTAAAATGATTTCACAGGTCTTATTTGCAATGTCTTCTAATAGAAACTAAAGAAAGCCGCATTACGGTGTGACGAGCTCTTAAATAGCTTTGCTCGCGGGTAGCTATATAACTGGAACTAAAGCGGAGAGCTAAACAAATATATGACATGGGTTAAGGAAAGTATGTCTATAGTCCAATTTTCATAGGAAGGAGCTTATCTGACAGCTAAAAGAGTTACTGACGCAAACAAAACGGACCAAATAGCTACAAGTTAACGCGCGAATGTCAGTGCGCTGAACGAAAAGTTTCAGAATGTGGCCTCTTGCTCACTTGATCAAGAGGTGTTTTTTTTTGCCTCGTCATTTACTTAAGGTAACCAAATTGTATGTATGTTCGAATTTCAAATATGTCAGTAACCACTTCAAGATGGTGCAATAGTTTGCTATTAGCTTTCAGGTGAGTGCTTCGATGATGAATTAGGTGGGGTGGTCAGATTTAAGCAACAATTTTAGCCTAGTTTCTTTTGATAATTTGCTTAAAAGAAAATTGACAATTTTTAAAAACATATAAGAAAGAGTAAAGGGGTCACCCACCTGAGCGCTGAGACACGTTGAAGACGTTCATAAATCCCACGTAATTTAAAAATTGGATTGTTATTTCAAAGTAGGATTCGCAACAGAATGAAGTTGAAAGGCACAGGATTCGAAACATAACGTGTTGAGTTCTTTTTAAAACTATGAAAAGGTGAAAATAACTAATTTTAAAGGACGTTTCAGGCGAATGTCACAGTTTTGAGATCAAACTGGTTAAAAAGATAGATCCAAACCCCCCCCCCC
>CABFWB010000421.1:84722-107319 GCA_902151455.1 Timema bartmani | reverse complement strand
CCAAACCCCCCCCCCCCCCTCAAACAAAGAGTTATTTTTAACAGGCTCACAGCAGAAGATTGATTCTAAGATAATTAAGGATTGTTTTAGTGGTGTTGAAGCATAAGAACTAGTATTTTCATAAGAAATACCGAAACACTTAGCTCAAAATAAAATCCAAGTTTTTGTTTTTTGAATTTTTTTTCCATGTATTTTCATAATAATATTATGGAATATTCCTTGTAAACAGGGCATAGTGTTTGGGGAGTGAGTCACATACAGGCTGAAGATATTAAGTGTCTCTAAAAACTTGCCAAAGGTGGGAGAGCTTTCATAAATTGTGTGTGGGTGTGTGTGTGTGTGTGTGCACGCGCGCGCGCGGTGGAGGTCTTGTTTGAATTGTGCGTAATGTTTACTGAGCCCGTGAAGTAATCGGTAGTTGTATGGGAGGAAATAATTAGTAAATGTGTGGAATCATCAGTCACTAATGCCACGTACACGTTGAAGATGTTTCCTTACTTAATTCAGAACAAGCCAACTACAGTATTACCTTGTGAAAGACAAGCTATCATGAACATTAAAGGCAAAACAAGGAGATATTATGGAAACTTGTACGTAATTTGAGAGCAGCACAGGTTATAGTTTTCAGCGATGTTTGGAAGTACAGACGCATTAACACAAGAGATAGAAGTTTACTTGCATTGGCACACTAAACAGAAAATTCCCTGTCTTTCTAACAAAAGTAAAACGAATTATATTTTAACTAAATATATTTTATAGATGGAGTGTACCTAAGTGTCTTTTTAATATGCCAGGTTGTTTAAACAAAAAATACCCGCCTCGGTGGCGTAGTTAGCTAAAGCACTAGTTTTGTGTTGAGATAGACTGCCGAGGACGGGGAGATCGAGGCTCAAATCTCGCTCGGGTGAACTGGGGTGGTTTTTCCTATATGGTTTTCCACTCTCCCTCCACGCAAATTTGCAATTTCGTTTCATTTATTGATATATGAAAACTAAAGATAGAGGTGTCTAAAATGATGGTGGTATTACGATCGATTCTAGATTCTTTTAAAACGAGTAAGAATCGAGGGTGTCAAGTTTGACATCCCTAGAAGAAACACAATGCTGCTAGAATACACTGCAAGTAATGTGTTAGTTGAATATTCTTGACCATCCTCTTCCCGCCCCTGTATCAGGCGAGCAAGAAACCGAGAAGGTGGGTGGATGGAATAACGAAGAAGGGACGCTCCATTGTATTCAAACAAGAACTGGCCCGCGACGACAGTTGGAGAACCAAAGCTTAGCTACAGCATAACGCATGCGTCACACGCGGTAGTGCGTACGTGACCCGTCTGTCACCCGATGAGGAATATACATCGCATGCGACGATTCCAAGGCCTTCAGGGTGTAGCAGACGAGAAGAGGTGTAAACTACGTACGAAGGACCTGAGGATTGTTGGCAGTGGACTGCTCTCTACATCACTGGCACCGTATTAACATAATATGTGAAACACTTTATGTTGGTCTACATAAGTGGTTCTCGACTTGCGAGGGAGACGTGAATCAATTAATAATGACGTTTAAAATAAGCTAAGAATTGAAGAGCTTTTTTATTTCAATCCATTTAACAAAATAAGTAAGATTTTTTTTCTTGTGGTAATGGCGACACTGCCTACAAACCGTAGTTCATTTGTCATGTGACAAGTAAAAAGTAGGACGCTCATGCACATGCACGTAGTTTTCCCGCAAGCCTTGAATTCGCCCCCCAATTCTCCTCTCGACTCTCTTGCACAGCTTCCATTACGGCCACGTGCAAATCCACAAAATATTCAACTCTGATTCTCATCAAAACTAAAGAGCATTGTCGACTTGATGTGTAAAGAGATTTGCTGTGTGATTTGTAAGACATCAAACCCAATTTTCAAGAATTTATCAAAACAAAACCGTGTCAATCATCACACTCATTTACAGTTATTTTTTGTACCACTATATTGAGTTGTGAATACAGTAAAGAAGTGATTAGAAAACAACTTTATAAGATTATTTTTCTAGCTATAGCAAAACATATTGGGAAGGGAGCGCGGGAATTTGATTTTGATTATTTACCAGTCATGAGCTGAAAAAGGTTGGGAGCAAAACCGTCTCCTTCAATTACCTATAAGACCCCTACAAGATCAATCAGACTGTCACTATTAATAATGTAATAATTAATACTGACAGTCTGACTGATCGTGTAGGGGCTCTATAAGCGTCACCATTCATATATTTGCGATGCTCACAGAGGTTCGACAAATTAGATAAAACATTAAAAAAGAGGCAAGTTTTATCATTTTATCATGCATGTGTGTTGTAATTGCAGCAAGACTTGCTGATGATGTAAAAGAGAAATAATCGAGCGTTTGGGGAAAAAAGATCCATCCGTACCCCCCACCCATACACATACATTTTCCTCCCCGCTGGGCAGTCCTAGAATGATCTGATGCTAAACAATCACTCAACCCAGCCAGCCTTACATTAATTCAAGAAAATGTAATAAAATTAATCACATCGCAAAGATGTTCGGACAAAACTTCTTTTTGCAACTTCATCATAAATACCAACATCAACGAGATTTATAGAATTATGATAAAGTTTATTTTATTTAACGCCGCAAATGAAATATTAAGTTCTCATACAACCATGTTTGTTTTTATTTGAGTCCATGAAATATGTTAACTTGCCGAATCTTCATAACCGGTTAAAGGAAGAAGACTGTAAACCTCGGGTAAAGAGGCTTCAGATAGCAAATTTCAACAACCTCGATGACATATGAGCCGCAGATTCTTGCACAAGAGAACCTCTGAAACGTGTGTGGGAGACGTGTGGACACTACATTAGCTATTTCTAGATGCAGAAAGGGACCACCTAGACAGGAACCAACTATACTCTAAAAAGTTTGTTCGGGAGTACGAAAGGACTAATGATAAAATAAACTTGCAGGACAATTTTTTTTTGAGGTGGTCAAACTGTGTATTAAGCTAGGAGAAACCTGAGAACCCGTTTAAGAATAAAACCATTGTTGAAAATAAAAGGGGGGTGGGTATAATATGGGTTAAGATTCTTAGACCCATGATGGGAAAATCAGGGTTCAAATCTAGGCCAGATATATTAAGACTTGTTTTAATTACTTCTATTTCTTATTTTCTATCCCTTCGTGAATCTGAGGATCCAATTACTGTACATTAAATTTTACCTTCCTCGTCCTTAGCTCATTAGTATGCGGGTTATTCATAAATCATTGTTTGGCGCATTAATTCATATACGGCTCTGCTTATAATTTGGTCAAGATTGTGAGGCATTGCGCTTCAAACAACGAACAACCTTTGATAGACTTTAGTTCTAATCCCAATCCAGGCAAAGATTTAGTTTTCGAATGGTACTAAAGCAGACACAAGTGACAAGACGTGGTTCGGAGTTCACTATGGTTGAGCTCCAGTAAATTTTAGACACTGGCTTGAATGTATCTACGACCTTTCAATCTGTTTCAAAAGTAAAACAGCTGATAAAAACTATGTAACCAAAAAACACCCAAGGTTCTTATATTAAGAGGTTAGGTCACGCCGATTACCTTGATATTTTTTTCATTTAATGTAATGATCAAAATACCCTTTCCTTGCATACATATTATGTTTCCTAGAACGTTAAGGAGAAAACAGAAACAAGCAAACTTGTGCCTTCAGATGGGCTCGCCTTGAATCCACTGACTGTTTGAAAGCTAAAACAGACAGGGTCACCAGGAAGGGCAGGGCGGGAAGAGGGCAGTTTGCCCCAGATCCACGAGAATCGGGGGCTCCCAACTGTCCAATTATCTTTTCATGGCAGCAAGTCTTGCCACATGTGCAGACTCCATCGGTTCTTTTAAAGGCGGTGAGAATGGTAAAGAATTGAATAATGTAGCTTTTAGTAATGGAAGGAAACTTTTACATTCTTCTAATACCCTACAAAGTTTATTAATTCAAATTAACAAAGCACAAAATTTAAGTTAGTTACTTTGTGTAAAAGGAGACCTCTTAATTTCTATTGTCTCAGGCCTCTTGAAAAAAAGGGTATTCCAATATGTTTCAATGGTAGAATTCATGTTTGTTGATTACTATTTAAAACTACTCTAGCCCACTTAGATTTTCTCATCTTAAAACGTATCTTATCACTGTAAGATACATTTCTCAATAATAGTTTGAACCTCAAAGATCCACAAATGTTGTCAAAAGGTTTCGAATAAGCGTGAAATGCAAGCGTCAAGCTAATAGCGCAGGGGCTGGTATTTGAGTGCTGTAAGCCTCCATTCTATCCCCGACACACCTTTGGATGTTAAATTAATATTCAGTGAGATAGTTCAGTTACTCAAAATGGTCTACTCAATATATTTGAATATGTGAACTTTAATAATTATGAGCAGAATTAAATAGATATACATACTTCACTATAGCAAGAACTTGCGCAGGGCTAAAGCTGTAATTCTCATACTTACTAGTCTATGATATATTTACAGAGTAGCAAGAGAATTATAGCTTTAGCCCTGCGCAAGCCCCTGTAATAGTGAAGTGTGGTGTAAAGGAGAGACAAAGATAACAGGGAAAATTATAAACATTTCTAATTGAGTGTATTTGCTAATCTCAGAGTCACCTGTAAACTTTTGTTTTATAATATATTTACTAGCAGGAATGATGACTAGACATATAAAACTAGAAATACATTCTCATCGACGGTCACTATACATTTCATTCTTTCGTGACAATTTAAGATGACATGACCCACACCAGTGTAACACTAACAAATAAATCAGGCTCATTTCATCTGGCTTCCTGCTCAAAAGTAGCTCGGAGTTCAAATTCCGATTGGGTGCACCGAGGTGGTTTTCTCGTAAATGGGTTCCCACTCTTCTTCCAAACTCTGCCTTTCTCATCCCTCCCCCCTTAGTGTAAATAAACGGATAGTAAAGACTGGTAGTAAATCACGAAGCACGAGGAAAGAGAAAATCCATTGACGAGATTTCGTATTTTATTGAAAGGTGGATTATTATTTTGTTATAATAATAATAATAATAATAATAATAATAATAATAATATTTAGCACCGCGTCTTACTACCCATTCGGGTTATACGCCTAAGTACTAATTACTCTAATGGATTAGGAATTGGGAGGGTTGAATATAGAGGAAGTGAACCCGCATTTGCGTGGAGGGAGAGTGGAAAACCATTTAGGAAAAACCACCCCCAGTTCACCCGACCGAGATTCGAACCTCGATCTCCCCTATTTTGTTATATCTCTAACCGTATTGGCAAACAACAAAATAAGTTGCACTTTTCTTGCATATTCCCCACAGAGTCACCTCAGTGTGTAATCACTATTGCGTTCTACCTGCTAGACCTTTTAGGACTTATGTGATTATATTATGCTGTACACTACGTTTCAAAAATATCTAGACGCCGTTAATGCGTCACAGATGTTGTGAAGTTCCCGATCATCGCATACAAAGCTAATAGACCACGAAGCACGTGTGCTAACGATTAATACTACTTTATCAAGAAGATAGAACTTTGAATTGTGTCCTTTAGGATAATAGTATTGCTATAAAGTTAATTATTAAATTTAAAAAACCCAAGAACATTTTCAAAGCATCTTCTAGGTTTACGAGAACAGGCAATCAACCATTTGATTAAAAAGAACATGCAGTCACAGATTGAATTGGAAATAAACCTACCAATAATAAGCCAATAAACACACACGATGATTAGTAACACGTATCGCCAGTGATAACCGCTTTAAAAAATATATTTCCTTCGGATTGAAATCACTCAAGTTCTTCAACTCGTTTCTAAAAATGTACTATAGTACCTTATACGGTCAACCTTGATTTTCAGTGCACTAATAGGGAACCAGCTCCGAATAATCGATCACACATAATCACCGAGAGTTTCCCGAAAATATTAGCTTCCACGCACGTTTACGTTCTAAGATCGACTGACTCACGGAAAGCAGCCAGAAGAAGTGTTTTGCAAGACAATAGTCACCCACAGCCTGAGTAAGGTAATGTCTTCCCTCTCTGTCAGGCTCAAGGAGATTTACCTTGATGACTTCAGTCGGGGACCTACACGATTCGCAAACAACACACTCACACACGATGGATTACGTCATTTCCAAGCCATCTTAGATCGCCTCCTACATCGTGGCATGAGATTATTATCTCAGCATGGACTGATATTCAAGGTCATAAGAGGAAGAAAGGTGGTTTAGTTACCTCGTAACCGAAACAACATTTTGAAATTATTTGGTCACCAAATGCGCAAAAAGTAATTTCAACCCACTTTATTTAATATGTTTTAATGGGGAATTAACTTAATGAAAACAAGTTGTATTCTATGCACACTACTTGCAAACCATTTTAACTCGAGAAACTAAATAACATTAATCACCTACCGCTCCCAGTGCAAGGATATATAGTATTCCAGTAAAATTCCAAACTATAATTATTAGCTTCCTAAGATCTTCCTTCTAGCACTGTGTGCCGCAGCTTATATATAACCTCAACAACCAATTTACATTTTTAAGCAATAAGGTTTGTGGTTGCAAAACTATTAAATAGGCGCAAATCTGTAAGAAAAAAGACGCTATGAATAGATTACATTGATTATAATTAGAGGTGGGGCAAATTCACATTTTTTTCCTTGCCATTCTATCTATGAATCCCGAATCTAGAAACTTAGAAAACTTGATATTTATAAGTATATAAGAGGTTAACTTTCGAAAATTCATATGATTTTTGACGTCCTTATTTCTGACTTTATTAAGATTATTTCTTAAGTTTCGAGAGAAAATAAAGATTGTAATGAAATGTTAACATACCGGTACCTACTTTGCTAATAATTTGATCTAAATTCAGGTAAGTGATAAATCAATGTTCTGGGGTCATATAATTGTTGGGATAACTCCCTATTGAGTAATTAAATACCTCTATAAAAAATAATTTAATATTGGATTTTTTTCGAATCTTGTATAAATGAATATATTAAATTAGGATTCAACGACTCAAAGAACCCATCTTTAAATAATATTATTAACATAGTGTTGTTACTTTTGAACCGATTTAGTACATCTTTTTCTATCTAAGAAATTCAAATTAGTTGGAAATTACACCAAACTAGCTACAAAACTATTTAGAAGCTTACTCCTATTGGCGGGCACTCAGACTAAACGTCAGTCTCATCTGGTATAGTTTTCACCTATAGGGAGGTCAGTGCTCGAATCCCAGCTGTGTGTATTGAGAAAAGTTGTTCCTAAATGGTGCCTCACTCTCCCTCCATGCAAATGTAGGCACATTTCTCATAAATTCCACAGTCCTCGTGTCAATCCCATTAGCTTGGTTAGATTAGGATAGTCTTTATGGTTGATCAGACTTAGCGCCAAAAGAAAAAATATTTTTAATTTTGTTGACGCACTAAGATGTCAAACTGTGAAACAAGTGAGTCCAGTGGAAGGGAGCAATATAAACCTTCTCTCGACCTAAACCAGTCTTACCACTCTCGTGCGGCGAAATGTTTCTTCAAGTAATGACCACTTTGAGTGTTGAGACACGGAGAACATAAAAAGTGTTTATGTTGATTCTGACAGAAAATAGCTGTTATTTAATTTCGACAGACTTCCTGACTAAGAACCTACTTGTCGTTTGCAAAGAAAATTATTTGACTATCCGAGTTTATTGATTTTTTAACGAACTTTATAAATTTGCTGTTCAGGTTTATTTTTTATATTTAACCAGACTGGTTTATCATCTTCTTGGGTTTCCTCGCTAAGGTGAACTTCTTACTCATCGGTCAGCCCAAAATTCGAGGAGCCGCCACGCAGACGCTTCATTTGGTCTTTATATTAGAAAAATATACATAATCTAAGAAGATGGAACCAGGGTCCCTGGCACCAGGGGTGGAACTAGAATTTCTAGCACTTGAGATGGAAATAGTGCCCCTATAATCTAGGATAGAATCAGAGTCCTTAGTATCTTGGATGGATTCATGGTCTCTAATACTTTAAAACAGAGTTTCTAGAACTCGGAATGGAACCAGGGTCCTTAGCACTCAAAGTGGGATAAGGGTCCGTATTCTCCGGGATGGTCCTTAACCCCCTGGATAGAACTAAGGTGTTTAGTCCTCTATATATAACTAAGGTGTTTAGCACCCAAAGTGGGATAAGGGTTCTTATTTTCCGGGATGGAACCTAGGTCCTTAGCACCCGGTATAGAACTAAGGTCCTTATCCCACTGGATAGAACTAAGGTTCTTAGCACCTGGGATAGAATTAAGGTCCTTAGCACCCGGGATAGAACTAAGCTCCTTATCCCACTGGATAGAACTAAGATTCTTAGCACCTGGGATAGAATTAAGGTCCTTAGCACCTGGGATAGAATTAAGCTTCTTAGCACCTGGAATTAAATTAAGGTCCTTAGCACCTGGGATAGAATTAAGGTCCTTAGCAACTGGGATAGAATTAAGGTCCTTAGCATCTGGGATATAACTAAGGTCCTTAGCACATGGGATATAACTAAGGTCCTTAGCACATGGGATATAACTAAGGTCCTTAGCTAACTGGGATATAACTAAGGTCCTTAGCAACTGGGATATAACTAAGGTCCTTAGCAACTGGGATATAACTAAGGTCCTTAGGACCCGGGATGGAATCAGGTCCCTAGTACCTTGAATGGCGACAGGATAACAGCACCTAACAGAATCCCTCAAGTGCAATTGGCTACCCTTTCCAAGACACAAGAGCGGACTAAAGAGATTGAGTCACATGCGGGTAAGAAGAGTTAACAACAGAATTTAAGTCGCCTCTACCAGATAAAAAACACACACATGCAAATGTTTTTCAAGTAACTCCGCAGTTGAGGAATTAAAGAAGAGTTAGTAATCGTGTCAGACAAAGGACCTTCAAATAATTACCATGAGACCTTCGAAATAATGTTTACAAAGCGAGGGAATTTTTTTTTCTTTCTTTCCAATAGTGAGAATTTCAAGCAAAAAAATCGGTTGTGTAGAAATTATCAAGTTTTTTTAAAAATAGTAGTGTGAGTAAATTTACCTTCTTTCGGTGGTTCCCACCTCCCCCCTTACCTGGTAATTTATTACCTTGAAGAGGCCCGTAATGATAGAAGGTACTTATAATGCCGAGTACTTTCACTACCTATGCGGTGGTATCTCCATGCACGTTCTCCGACCCCGTGCCCTTCTGTCCTCTCTCTCTCTCCGCGGCTCATCTCACGCGTGCGGAGAGAAGGTAGGTAAACTATACTCATCAGTCATCACTTATCACCCCCCCTACCCCCCTCCCCCTTCTCTCCTCAGAGTCCTCACCCGGCAATCGGCTACACCCGAGTTTCACTCACTTCATATATTCAGACGTTGAGCAGATTTAGGTTAGTTAAGGGAGTTCGAGCTAGTCTCAAGTTATCTTGGGCATTTTATTTTGTTGTTTGGAATTAACAAATTTTTGTTTCAAAATAAACATTGTTGGGGACCCTCCTTAGCATTTTTATTGTTTTAAATACCATTTCAATTCATTTGTTGAAATTTACTGAGGTTTTAAAAACAACCATAAAAACTTCAATAAACAATGATAGTATGTTTTATGTCAATCAAAATGTAGATTATTCAAGTCCGTTGAAGCTGTCTATTTAGAATAGGAAACAAGAAAAATAAATTTTAAAAAGCAAGTCAATTTTTTCAAGGCGCAAATAGTATAGCAACTGTGTAAACTCGTCAGAGGAAGAGGGCAAGTGCTATCAGTAGCTAAACAAGAGGCCTTGCAGGCTGAACTTTTCATTTTCTTCCAGCAAGCGATGCCTATGAGTTGGCCCAAGATACTTTGCAACATAAACTAGGAACAACTGATTTTCAAAATATTTTATATCTGAGGATAAATATGTTTTAATGTTGTGTCGTGTCGTGAAACAAATCAAAACCGAAAAAGAATGACACACTCTCTTTCCATTTAACGAATTATTTTAAATCTCCTTCCAACAATAAACACAGCTGTCTGCTTGTATCTCGTTTTGTAAGCGTCTGTGTACTCATTGAGTCAGTTGGTTTTGAAATTTGTTTCTCTCCCAAAGAGATTTTATGGAGCAGCACGGGAAAAGCCGAGATTGTTACTACTGGTGCAGAGCAACCAAAGCAGTTAGCGTTGACTTCTTGTGAGTGTTTTAGAGCTCGCCACGTGAACACATTTCAGTTATGCTCGTTTTTCGGCGACGAACGAATGAATCCACAGTAAATAGCGGTCACAACTATTTTCCCAGAGCATTCAATATGGGATTCCGCCATTACCCTAATATCCTAATTAATCTCCCAATCCCAAAATCTCCTTTACTATCTAACTCATATTCCCACAATAGCAATATGTGTGTTCCTCATTTAGAACCGTTAAGGTGGGATAGAAGGGGACGCGATAAAAGGCCAGCGTGTTTGCAGTTTTTATAGCTAAACTCTTTTTGGCCAAAATAAATAAAATATTGCTCCAGTACAAACAGAGAGTTTAATTTTCTTCACGTGTTGGTATCAAAATTTGTTGAATATTTGTCATGAGCATAATGGAATTATCTAACAAACTTTTTAAATCAAGATAAAGAGTTCTCATTAAATTCCAGAGTTCTCATTAAATTCCAGAACACCCTTGACAGATATTCAAGAAATTTTGAGGTAACCATGTGAAGAAAAATTAAATTCTATGTTTATATTAGAGCAATATTTTATTTATTTTTGCAAAAAAAACTAGCTCCTTTTCGCGTCCCCTTCCATTCCACCTTAACTCGACAGAACTCTGGTAAATATAGAAGAGAGACATACATAATATAGTTCTGCACGCAACAGTACCTCGGTAAAAAAAATAAAGACTGTGGTAATTGGCTTAGAATCATCTCCTCGTAGAGTTTAACGACTCCGAAGCTTGATGGGTACCACAAGAAACCACGGAAGACGCAAGAAGCCGTCAAATACTAGCCAGTTGCCAACACAAGTGCGGTGCGCGCGCAGCTCCTTAGAGCTCATCAATAACGATAAATCGTCGGTTGGAATTTCTTCCTACTGCGTGCCAATCAAGACCACAGATGACCAGTAGGAACACGTTAGCTTTCATATGCAAAGATTCGTGGGCCTTGTGTTATCTAAATCAGTGGTAATCAACCTTTTTTGTTTGCATACCCCCAAAAATAATTTAACTTCAACTTTGTACCCCCAAAGTTGTTGGTGCATGATGCAAGTTATACTTATTCTATAATCTACATATAAAACAAATAAAATAAATCACATCCAAAATAATGTGTTAAATAATATATATATATATTAAACTTTACGTACCACCTAAAATGTATTCACGAGCCCATTTCTAGTAACTTTTTGAGCTGTCATCCAAGTAAATTAAGGTCGTGAATGTACTAAACGCGTCCCCCAGGTTGAATATCACTGATCTATCTTTGCGTAAAGGCGGTTTCAGAGTAGGGGACGTGTAGGTTTTAAAGTCTGGTGCACTATCCGTGTGACCAACCAATCCATGTTAGTAATTGATATTCACATAACATCCCCAGGAAAATATGCCCGAGTGTATCCTAGTTAGTACATACTACCTTGTACGATAGATTGTATAAACTTACCAAACATTGGGGTTGTTGGGTTTATTTGCATCTTTTATGAGTACAATATAATAATTTGTATACACAACAAGTAAGCCAACCTAACCTTGAACAGCAAGATTTAACAGTAAACATTCCAATCCTAGTACAAGCCTGAAAGAGGATAGAAGATTAATTGTTTTAAATGAATAGTATCAGAGTCATTATAAACCCTAAAGATCACACTGATTGATAGTCGTTTATGGACATTGGGCTTCTACTTGCTCTATCGCAGTTGCCACAACGATCACTGACAGCCACACTACTGATAGATAGCTAAACGATATTTTACTTCATAAGTTTTAACACAATAATCATTTAACAACTTAATCTAATGAGAAAGGATGAGGTAGCTTAGATGAAGTGTAGAGAGGAGGGGAAATCCAAAGAGATAAATTACACGTGAAAATACATGCTTAGCTCATCATTGGCAATTCAGTATTTTCGAGCCTTACTTAGAACCACGTGGCCACTGGGCCAGGTTTGCAAGTACAGTAATTTAACGTCCGCATTTTAAACATTTCAGTACACAGCTAACACAATGGCATACTTTGAGACGGTAACAATACGGCCCCCTTTATGAACTCTTAGTTTCTGTAATTATAATATTCAAGTAACAAAATCATATATTATCGTGTACGCCTGCCCTTGGATAAAAATCCAATTTTCACAGGAGGGGGCTTTTAGGGTTCCGTACTGGAAGCGCACAAGCCAAATTTGTGTGCCTGCTTTGGAGCATATCAGAAGCGCGCTGTGTGTAGTCTGAGCCCCATATGGCAACACCGCTTATTGTTTCGTTCACGAACGGCATCTCTATTTCAATTTGAGTTGTACGAGTATTGTGTTTGCATCCTAACCAACCTAACTTAACCTAACCTAACCCTGTAGTTTTATTATTTATTGTAATTATAAATTATTGTAAAGAGAAAGGGGGTTGTTTACCATACATGTTCGCCATGTTGCTATGTTATGAAATTATGTTTCCCTGTGTGCGCTTTTGATATAAGAACTTGGTGCGCTTTTGATATGAGATTTCTCCCTCTTGTGTGCTTTCTATGTATTTCGGCCTTATATTATTACTATTATTTAGCACCGCATCTTACTACCCGTTCGGATTATACGCTTAAGTACTAATTACACTAATGGATGAGGAATTGGGAAGGTTAAATTTAGAGGAAGTGAACCCGCATTTGTGTGGAGGGAGAGTGGAAAACCATTTAGGAAAAACCACCCCCAGTTCACCCGACCGAGATTCGAACCTCGATCTCCCCGTTCTCGGTGGTCTTGCTCAACACGACTGGCGCGTTAGCCAACTACGCCACCGAAGCGGGTGTCGGCCTTATAGATAATACAAACAACAACAAATTGCTACGATTTTACTATTCAATTAGTGTTGTTTTAAAGGTATTGATAAGTTCTATCAAAAGTGATATCTGCATATCATACGAGCTGATGTATGGATATGTGAAAGTAGATCTAGAAACTTTTATGGCTGTCAGATAAGGTCATTCATATTAAAATTTGTCTGTAGAACCAGGACTCCACTGACTCGAGGGAAGCCTTCAAAATCACTCCCCTCGGCTGGACAGTTGAAACTACACCTAGAGTCAGTGGCGCACCCAGAAACCTTCTTGGGAGGGCATGTAATACACCGAAGCGATTATTTTTGTACTTTTTTTTCCCCCAATGGGGAGTTTTAGGAACAATTTTAATGTGTGTGACTGTATTTATTTGAATATCAAATCATAAGTCCGATCTTAAAATCGCCTTTGCATTCGGTACGTCTTTAGTGCTCTATAATATAGTTGTACTTCATATGTTTTAAGTTTTTATTAAAATTATTTGTGAGCTTGGGAGAGAAAGGGGAAAATGGCCCACTTGTTCCTCTCCCCTAGGTGCGTCTCTATCAGGAGTTGAATTCAAGACTGACTTACCTTGTAAAGGGCCGTGTCAGCGGAGAGCTTGAAAATAAAATCCAACTTACAAACTGTTTATCAACCTAAAACTAGAGTCAGGCTTGACAATAGGTATTCAACCATCGATTACACTTGGAACCACGCGGCACATTGATACGACACTTCATCACTGCTGGAAATCCTTGAAAGAGGTTTCACACTATAAATAATGCGCCGATAGAAAGCATGTAATCACTTTCTTTAACCAGGTATTATTACAACTAAGACGCTAAGGTGGCAGTGAATGGCGCGATAATATTCTCTTCACTCACGACAAAAACAGATCAACGGTATGTTTCCCACACGTCAACAGGTTCCTAGATGTCAACAAACTCCCACCTGACCGGACACTCTCACTCAGTATACGACCGTCTCTAGCGGGTTCGTAAGAGCGACTGAGACCAGAGTTCTGAATTCAGCTTGATGAAGTCTCCCCCGGCTGGTCGTTAGAAGGGGAACTAGAGCCGCTTCCACTTTTTTACCAGCAGGATCGCGCGGCGGAAGAGTGGCACATATCTAATTATTACTGGTTTTCAGCATCATATTATCCACGGGAACACAAAGAGTAGAGTAGAGTGAATATTGCCACTTATAGCGTTCACCAAAATTCAAAATTCAGGCGAAACGTCAGTGAAAATTCCGGAGATCAAACACGGGTCAATTAGGGTAGGATTAAGTTTTCCAGCTTTTCAATACTAAACGTGCACTCTTTGTATACAGGGTTATTTTAGAAAAAGGTATTTAAAAACGAATTTAACCCAGAACATCAACAAATGTAACTAGCAACCCAACTCTTGAAATAGTAACGTACTATCCAAGAAATAGAACGAACAAATTCACAGGAATAACATAATTTTAGATATAAGCACCTGGAATAGAACTAGGGTCCCTCGCGCCTATGATGGAACCAGGGCCCCTCGCACCTGAGAGAGAACTAGTCTTTTGACTCACCAGTCAGTCCCTCTAGTTACTATTTTGAGAGTGGGTTAAATAAAAATATTTTTAAATACTTCAGTGTAGAATAAGTAGAGATGCCATTAAATGAGAAAAGCCACAATTCAAAATTTGTAAAATTAATCTGAATACAGTATAACCTAATTTTATTTTCCCTCGTTTTACTGGTGCAAATCCCTGTACGTACATCATTCCTGTTGAGAGAAAGAGAGATAAATTGGGTTGAGGGGATCAGGGGTTTGAGAGATTGTGTGAGCAGAAATACAAATGAATGACACTCATGCTCTCGTGTATGATTTCCCAACTAATTATTCCTCTTCCTTCTACCTAATTAGTTCAGTGCACCTAGTTGGAAAGTGAGTTAGTTCCGACCAGGTCTTGGACGGAGCTTGCGGAGGAAACTTTGGCTTGAAATATCCGTATTTAATTCAGCGGGTGACAGGTGTAAACTTATTTAGGATGTATTAATTTATTAGAGAGTGTGTTACTAAATACAAACGTGAGAAACTTTTAGACTGGCTCAATTATTTGACGCACAAAAATAAACTTCCACCCAAGGCTATTAATTTGCTGTGTGCTCAGAGACTGAGTACCCATCCGGACTATCAGTATATTTACATTATTGAGGAAGAGATATTCTAGAGAAAATGTACCCTCATTTGCGTGATTATTTAGAGAAAACCCCATTCAGTACACCCGTGAAGGATTTGAGCTCCAACCTTTCCATCATCATCAAAGACGAGATTGACGCCTGCTTCACAATAACGTATTCTCAATTCAATATATTAAATCGGCCGCCTCGGTCAGCGAGAAAGTATCAATTGCTGTCAGGCCATACGGTTAAAGTGCAGTGATCTGTGTCTTTTCTGTAACTTCTTTTCTATTCTAAGCTTATACTCCCTTTCGACCTTCACCTAAAACCCCACTTTGTTATGTTAATAAGGAAGAGTTGAAATAAAACAATGAAACTTCTTATCTCAAGGTAAAAAAGAAAACTCGCTGCTAGTTCTCAAATATCTTATAATTTTGTTGTGAGCATATCAAAAAAACTACTGTTTTGTTAAAAGAAGGCTAAATATACAGCCTTATTTCGCCAATCCTTCTCTCGTAGCTCCGCTAATATGCTTAAAAAGTAGTTGAAAATGAAATGTCACATTTTCATACTTTTTTCCTATTGGTAAAACTCAAAATATAGGGTTAAGGGGAAAAAAAGTGCTGTTTTTATCTTTCGACTTTATTTTGGCGTAGATCATATTTTGAAATAACGCATTGTAGAATTAAAAATAATGTGTTAGAGCTGAATGGCAATTTATCGCTTACCGAGGCGGCCCCCTTAATATCAGCTCATTTTCCAGGACGTTTCACGGGAATGTTACGGTTCTGAGATCAAATTGGTTAGACACATTGATATATCCTACATCAAACATTTGTTTTAACAGGGTCGCAACAGAACATACTAATCTAATTGAGGATTGTTTTAATGGTTTTGAAGCTTCAGAGCTCTCATTCCCGTGAGAAACCCCACAATGTGAGTATATTTCCTTCAGAGTAGTCAGGGCCCTTAACCCAGTTTCTCTGTTACATTACCAATAACGCTAACACAAACAAACAGACAAATGCGCCTAATGGACAGCGAATGAATGCCTCTCGTTCTATGACGCCTGAGAGCTAAGCCAGATACAGATTTAACCGCTCTGAAGAGCGTCAAATGTTGATGTAACTAACGCCCATATGCTGGGAAAGGGATGTATTCGTTAAGGCTTTGATTATAATATTGAAGTATTTACATATCTGGTCTACAGCAGACCCAACGTTAGTGACGCATTTGAACACAAAGCGTTATAGTCTATAAGTGAGTGTGAAAGGCAAAATATGGAATAGCTGTTAGTGCATGCATTAGTTTCATTTAAATAGATGGAACATTTTCCAGGAAAAAAAACCTTTCCACCTCACATCTCTAATCAGGGCTGGTTAATCCTTCTTGTGCTAGTGGTTGTGGTTCAGAGCCATTCATACCGTGGAGGCGGTGTCCATTCACAGCGGAATGATTATGGTTAAAGTCCCGGTCACGTGGACAAATAAAGCAACAAGACCCCACCTCATCACTTTACCCCCAGTGAAAGGGAACTAATCTGGTTATATCAGTCCTGGAAATCCATAGCTTACCCTAACTAATTTAAGGACACGGAATAAGGAGGGTGGATTTTAATTAATTGCACAAGAACTCGCGTGGGACGAGAAAGGTGTCCAATAACGAGACAAACCACACCCAATGCATCAGGCCGTAATTTGAGCCCCGGGCTAGTCAGAGTCAAGAAAGCTAGCAGTGACTCCCCCCCTTGACCCTTCAAGAGTTGGTTCTATGACCTGGACTGAAACCTGGGATTCCAACCGACACCATTTCTATGATAGGCTCAATAATTGCTCACTGGGCTGGATACACTAGCGAGCATTCATCCAATCAACCTGCCACAACTGATCATGAACACAGGCCGATTGCTCTGTAAATGGAGTGGGTTCATTGGAAGTTATCGTCGTGTGATTACTGTCAGGACTAGTGGAGCAACATTCACAGCCGGCTAAAACTGAAGACATGACTGTATAAAGTGTACTTTTTCAAACCACTTCCCGCGCTCGTCCAATGAGCTGAAAATACCATGTTCCTTTAGACATGTGTCTTATCTAATTGGTTTAGCTGCGGCTTATAAAGAAACGAGACAAAAAATTATCTAACTACCGACTTCTTCTAGTATTATTATGTGTTCTGTTTTAGGACAGGTTCATTCCTTTTTTCAGTGAACTTAAACCGCAAATGCACCCTGTCCTTTGCCTCCTCCTTCAGTTCCCAAAATTTTCTTCATTATTAGCTTAATTTTAAAATATTAATTTATATTTCCATACAACTCCCGATTTTCAAATTAATTACAACCATTGCAAAGTTACTTTTAAATTATTTTTCCTCCACATTGATTTGAGGTGACTTCCATCCCATCTTGACTCATAATGACTTCCATACCACCTGAACTCGTGGTGACTTTCATTCCACCTTAACTCGTGGTGACTTTCATTCCACCTTAACTCGTGGTGACTTTCATCCCACCTTAACTCGTGATGATTCCCATCGCACCTTGACTCGTGATGACTTCCATTCCACCTTAACTCGTGGTGACTTCCATTCCACCTTAACTCGTGGTGACGTATCCTCGACATTAATCTGATCCAGAGCAGTGCAAGTTTTGAAACAAAGAACGGAAATGGTTGAGGTGTGAGTGCTTTGTCAGCGAGTTCAACGACTGAGTCCGTGGTGGAGGTGCTAGGTGTGGAAAGTGAGCCGGATCATGCTGAGGACAGCCGAAACGACGTGAACCAAAATGCTAACTATTTCCCTAGATAGGGTCACAAATAACTTGGATCGATTGTTTCGAAAACTTCGGGGACTCTAACGTGTCATAACAAACAAACAAAAAACTATGCGTCTACATTACAGCGTTGTTAAGTTTCAATTGACGTCATTCTTCAATAAAATTCCAATAATGTTATTTTTTGAAGGAGTCGACAACTTGTTTGTCTTAAGTTAAGTCGGTTTTTAAGTAATTTGTTGTTATATTAAGTTTCTATAGCATTTGTTGCTACGGCAAGTTTCCAAGCCATGTGCTGATAGAGCTAGAATCCAAGTCACGTGATGATATATAGCCGGTTTCTAAGTCATATGTTGATACGGATAGTTTCTAGGTCATGTGTTGATACAGTTAGTTCTGTATTAATACGGCCAGGTTCTATATGACATGTGTTGATACGACTAGTTTCCAAGTAATATTTTGATACTAGTTTTTTAGGTCATGTGTTGACACGGCTAGTTTAAAAGGTGTGTGTCGATCTAGCTAGTTTCTAAGCCATATGTCGATACGGATAGCTTCTAGGTCATGTGATGATTCGGCTAGTTTTTAGGCCATGTGTTGATACGACTAATTTCCAAGTCATGTGTTGATATGTCTGATTTCCAAGTCATGTGTATATATTTAGTTTCTAAGTCATATTTTTCTATGGCCTTGTGTTTGCAATGTGCTCGTTTGATCCATTATTGCTCTTACTGATGTTAACTTGGCGTGAGAAGATACTCTATTATTTGATGAAGCAGCCAGGATGGAACCAGGATCTCTTGTAACTGTGTACAGTCGTTATGTGGTGCATAGCTAGGCCCCGTCACATGACTGCGTATGTTGTTTATATCCTATTGCTTATTGGAGACAAGGATACAACATTCAGTGTGTGTGTGTGTGTGTGTGTGTGTGTGTGTGTGTGTGTGTGTGTGTGTGAGTGAGAGAGAGAGAGAGAGAAAGATAGAGAGATACACATGATAGTCTTGCTAGGTAAGTCTTAAAGTAGTGGTTGTCAACCTGCGGTACATGCAAATAATTGAGTACTCTTGGCTTTTTTCATTTGCTTCAAGTTAACCTAAATTGAATCTAATTTTTAACAAGTTCATAATCTTCATTAGTTATCATTAATATTTTGTTTTATGTAGTTTCATTTGAATATGAATTATTTTACAAACTCATGTTCTCCCTCTAATTTTATGTGCAATCTGCATATAAATTTGACCTAAATGGCATTTTTTACTGAGATTAAATGTTTACTGATTTTTGTAGCCGGAGATGTAAACAATATAAACTATACTTGAGGACATGCTTTCTTCATAAATTAAGTAATTAAGTTTAAAAACATTTGTATGACAAAGAGAAGGGTTTTAATATATGTAATTATTTAAATATATATGCTTGTGGTACCTTAGATGTGTTCTTAGGAATAAGGGGGTACACAACGGTAAAAAAAACTTATAAGAGTTTTGATGTGATCATATTGCCAATCCCCTGCATGCTGACTGCCCGCTACACCTCCGAGTAGACTAAGTTGCAGCACTTTTGTGGCAAATTTTAAATAATCATATAATTTTATTATGATATAAAATGCGAGCCTTTAGAATACAGTCTTATGAAATAACTTAGCCTTTTACAATTTCTAATTAAATCCAAACCTAATAACAGGAGTTTACCACCCGGGTAACAGAAGGAACCCATACTGGGGATAAAATTGAACCAGAGTGCTTAAGTTCAGCTGGGACTACTCGTGTTCCGCCTCAATCCAGGTTGTATCTGGAGTCTTTGTTCCGTGGAGAAGAAGTGGAAAATTAAAATTTTATTGTAAGTTCTTCCAAGCACACCAACCTTGGTAAATTTAGAAATTTTCAAACAATCCCATTTAAAATATACATTTTCCCAGGTCGTTATGCAACCAGAAGTACCAACAACAACAACTACTACTACTACTCGCTTGTTTACAAACACGGTCTTATCTGACATATTTAATTTACAATAATAATACGTTTTAAGTTGTCTCTTTGATATGAGTGCATCCTATAAACGTGATTATGACGGTATCACTATGCCGCTGCTTTCCATTTAATAACAATTTACTTTAACTTTCTCATATAGAAAGAGTATTTAAACCGAGGACATTTTATGGCTTGAGATAATGACGTATCATGAATGTTCTATGTGCGCCGAACTCCAAAAGCGGGTTTTCCAATTATGTCTGTCCCTGAGGATACATCCGTAACGGTTTGATGGATTTCGTTCAAACTTGGTTTTGGTTCTAACCTTAAAATTAAATTTAGTTTACTGGTAGATCATTTTTGAAAATTTAAAACGTTATGAAAATGTTGAACGATTTAATAAAAAAAAAATTACATTTGGAGAGTGTTGTTTTACATGAAAGCTAACTCTACAGACAATTTTGTTCAAAGAGGTTGTATAGGGAGGGGAATGTTTAATATAATACATATATTTATTTTTATTTACTTAACAAAAGTTTATTTAGGGTTAGTTAAGCCTATTGTTTATTAATATTTTTTTTATTTGTGGTTGGGGGATATTTTGTTCAACAATTAAATTTAAAGAGTGTTTAATATGACTAGGAAAAAAACCAAGAAAAAATTACTTTAGGGTAGTTCACTCATAACAAATATTTATTTATTCTGTACCGCGTCTTACTAGCCGTTCGGGTTATACGCTTATGTATTAGCTACGTTAATGGTTTTAGGGCTTAGGAAAGTTATAATTAAAGGAAGTTTACCCGCATTTGCGTGGAGAGAGAGTGGAAAACCATTTTGGAAAAATTACCCTCAGTACACCCAACTATGACTCGAACCTTGATCTCCCCGTCATCGGTGGCAGAGTCTACTCAAAAGTAGTGCCTTAGACCATGCGGCCACAGAAGCGGGTAACATTTTTGTTCCCAATTACAAAAGAGACGACTGTGAGAAAATATGTTGTATTGTGTAAAAACATTTATTTTTTAATGTTGTTGATTGTAGACTTTTACATATATTTTTATCAAATTTTAAGATGCCCCTAAACATTTGCAGAAATTATATTTCCTTTTTCTGCAAAGTATTGCCTGACTTTATCCTGGTTTCCATATTTTCTAGACCAATGGAGAGCCGGTCTTAAATTTAAAAGCGTTTGTCGCATGGCAATACAAATCTTTGCCATGCAATAGTCGCAGATATGAGGGACTGGAATACTTATATTTGGCATGTAATAGTTGCGGGGATAAGGGACTGGAATACAGATATTTGGCATGTAATAGTTGCGGGGATAAGGGACTGGAATACAGATATTTGGCATGTAATAGTTGCGGGGATAAGGGACTGGAATACAGATATTTGGCATGTAATAGTTGCGGGGATAAGGGACTGGAGTACAGATATTTGGCATGTAATAGTTGCGGGGATAAGGGACTGGAATACAGATATTTGGCATGTAATAGTTGCGGGGATAAGGGACTGGAATACAGACATTTGGCATGTAATAGTTGCGGGGATAAGGGACTGGAATACAGATATTTGGCATGTAATAGTTGCGGGGATAAAGGACTGGAGTACAGATATTTGGCATGTAATAGTTGCGGAGATAAGGGACTGGAATACAGATATTTACATGCCATAGTCGAGGGCGGGGTAAATATGTGTGTAAGAGATGTCTAGAAAGTGCCGAGGGAGTGAACTTGGAGGAGCCATGGTCAAAAGGGAGGCTATACTGGTCTCACAAAAAAGCATGAAGGTCAACAAACAACCTGATGTTCCCTCCTGCAGATACTCTGGAAGTGTTTGTTTGTCTGTGAAGACAGCCTACATGACAGCGGTCAAAGATCTCTTATCGGGGGTAGGGGGTACAGGTAGAGATGGGGAATAGGTTAGGAACGTCAAGATTGAAGAAAGATTTTATATAACCCCCCTTTACCCAATATATTTCATTTCTGACGAATCACCCGGAAATAATGTGTTGTGGCATGGAGCGATTCGTTTTCCAACGGGTAGGCACAAAATAATATCATACTTTAATTTAAAAAAACACAACAAATAACCGCAGACGCACACACAAACAGTTGAGTGTTGAGTATACAGAAAAAGGGAGTGAGACAAAATTCAAAACCTTACAAAGCTAGCTTTCTATCGTTATATTTTATTTTAGGTTATTTAATGGTGCAGTCTTAATACCCTTAACCTTGGAGGGCGTCAAGAGTCCAACACTGACCAACTCTCTCAGATTATCTTATCTGGTTAGAATTATGGTTGGGGAGGATTAAGTTTTCCCAGACAACCCATCGGGGGTGCCTTTGTCCGCATACCCCAATCGGCGTGGGTTGTATTACTATTAAAAAACAACACAATCTTGAATTGAACTTAAGAGTAATTTTATGTTCCGCAAAGAGTTTACTTTATTGGGAGTATGAGTAACCTTTTGTCGAGAGCGTCTTAGTTCCCCTTCGGGTTAAACGCATACATTAACTACGCTAGTGAAATATAAATAAGGAAGGTAGGATTTTGGAAGAAATGTACTCGAATTTAGTGAAGGGCCAGTGGGAAACAATTTAGGATAAAACACTCTCGGTACATCTGACCGGATTTCAAACCCTGATCTCCCCGTCACCGGCAAAAAAAAAAAAAAAAAAAAAAAA
>CABFWB010000421.1:48332-84708 GCA_902151455.1 Timema bartmani | reverse complement strand
AAAAAAAAAAAAGTATAGCACGAGTAACGCGTTAGAACATTCGGCTACCAATGCGGTTAAGAGTGAACTAACCCACATAAAAACAAACGTATGGATTCTGATATAGTGTAATGGGAGTGTAAGATGAGACAGAACGGTAATTAAGGTTTATCTAAAGGAGATATTTCCCAGAAATGTCTCGTATCTCGGGCGTTTGTCGTATCAATCAATGGCAGAATGATTTCAGGACACGAACACCACTATTTAGTGGGGAGGGATTTTGTACGAGTTTCGAAACATTCAACGTAAGATCACCCCGAGTTTTTTGGATAAGATTCCAAAGAAAGTGTGTCAGGAGCTCTTCCCAGATAACCTAAATATTTCCTCGAACTATTAATCCCCCTTTAAACGTGAGATAATACAAAACCAACGTCAACAAAGTGTCTTGTCAGGAATGTTATTGACAAGATACCGCGGGAAGAGAGGGATTTTCTTTGGTTGGGTGAGCATGTCAAGGGAGGGCAGTGCGAGTACTTTACAATAGTAAGATTAATTCACGATCCCATTTAAGTACAGAGTACAACATTAATCACTAAATAGATTAGCGATGCCTAATTCTTATTCATGATGCTAAACCTGAGATCAGGACAACTCGGTGTGTTTTTAACACTGCGTTTTACAATTCTCTTTCCAGGCAAGTGTTGACGGAATTCCTTAAATTGATTGTTTTTCCTTCATTAACCCCATATTATTCAGTAAAAGTCACTGAAAACAACTAAATTTGTAAATATAGTACCTATTAAGAATGTTAAATATCAATTTTAGTTACCCCCGTCGGTGGGCACACAGTGCCAATCTTGTCTGATCTGTTTTGTCGATAGCGGGGAGTTCAGTGTTCGAAATCCAACCGGATGTACTGACGGAGGTATTTCCTAAGTGGTTTTCAATTGTCCTACCCTGCAAAGGGGGGTACATTGCTTTTAAAGTTCTAACTTATTCAAACCTAACCCACTAATGTAGGTATACCGATAGAACGAGCAGGTAGAAGGACGCGGTACACATTTTTTTTAAATATGCAGTTTAAAGCTGAAATGACATATGACAAATTTTCAATGTGTTTCGAGAGGGATTCGAACAACCAGAGGTTTTTTGAAAGTTCCATATGTTCTAATAGGTAGTTCAGTGTTTTCTAGAAGCCATGCTTTGTACCGTTGGCTCTGGAGTCTTGGGAGAGGTAAGTGGAGGAATGTATGTTTCTCGGTCTCAACCAATTCCCTGATGGTCCAGCTGGCAGAGCAGTGGTGATGTCAGGGCGATAAAATCCCATTTGGGGAGCATTTACCCCTACTTTATAATTAATATCAGGCAGAATTATTACTAAAACTATTTAGATACTGCTTAAGGTGGTATCATGTTACTATATTATTATTATTATTAGCACCAAGTCTTACTACCCGTTCGGGTTATACGCACTTACGCTAATGTGTAATGGTAGGGTGTTTGTGAGATGAAATGCCGGACCTACAGTTTAACGTGGAATCCGAACCATGGTGGAGGCCTGGCATTCCTCACATTCACAAGTTGTGATTAATACACGTCTTGTCAGAGGTGAAGGAAGGGTTTGGCAATCATATAAATCTGTGCCGGGACCGAGAATTGAACCCCGGACTCCATGTTTTCTTTAGATTTGTAGTCCAACTCCCTAACCACTTAGGCACGAGAGTAATTTCTCAATAGCTACTGCAATAGTTTCAGACAACTATAAAGACAACAACATTGGAGGAAACTGGGACAAATATTTAAACCAATACTAAAAACTTCCAATGTCATTTTTTTAATTGATTCCTAAAACCATGTTGACCACATTAGTTTATAGTGTTTCCAAGAATACAGCTACGCCCAGGTTGTCTATATTTTTCATTACGACATCTCTAATGTGAGACCTTGAAATATTTGTATTAATGAATGTTCCCATTAGAAGCTACCAAACAAACTGCATAGTCGTCTGGTGATTATCTAATATCACATTAGAATATAATATAGTCTGTCAGTCTGTGATCTTCTGGCCGGGGGCCTTGGTTCTATCCCAGATGGTTTTATCCCGGGTGTTGGGTACAAAGTTTTTATGTGACACCGTCTGGCGCTAGCAATATTTCATGTTATCTGGATGGATAGTTTCTGGCGCTAGAGTTAGGTTAAGTGTTCCTGCACTAGTCCATAGAAAATAGCTCGGATGCCCGCCTGTACGTCCCTAGTCCTGCGTGTATTTCTGACAATTTACTGACCATGTTTTTGAACCCTAGAAAACAGCAAGCAATGCTACCAACATAGTCCTACATCCGGTATTCGCACCTGGGATCACCTAGTCTCCGGCCCAAAGAGGATAACAAGAGTGGCGCTGATTGACCGTGACTTGGGTCGTACAAACGGTGGAGTCGCTCTACTCGGCCAGGACATATATACTGCATTACCGAGGCTAGATAGTATCTGCTCGCTTTGACTGAGAGGGACCTCAACATACGACGCTATGGCGCTTGTCGTGGTGTAATGTCACAGCGGTGGTCTCGTCTTGTCTGGTTTGCCGGTGACGTGAAGGTTGGTGTTTTAATCCGGGCTGGATGTACTTAGATGTACTTTCCTATGTGAATATCACTCTATTTATGAGTAAATGAAGGCGTGTAATTTGCCATGGGTCCGACACCTTATCATGGACGTATGCCAAGAGTCCCCTATTTGATTCCCTACATGGTCGAAAAATGCATCAATAGGATCCCCCCTTCTTGACCCTCCACAGGTTCCACCACCAATAAGTTGTATTTAAATGTCTGGAAGGGTACCATACAAACTCATCGACAAGCTGTAAAAAATATTTAAAGGTTAGGTGGGTCAAGTCATCGACATGATAATAATACATCCTATCAATAACTATTTTGTAATATATATAATATAATATATAAATGAAACAAAGAGTTTGTGTGTGTGTAATGGGAATTGCGCGATATCTATCACACGCAGGGGTCTGAAATTTTCATAAAGTACCTTTTGTGCGTTGACATGTGCACTTTAAAGCTGGAATTTTAAAATTTGAATTAGGGGCCTATATATTGTGTAAATTAATTGAAAGCTGGTTGGGGCAGTATAAATTATACACAATTTACAGCCATCAAGAACACAACAACACAAATAGGTTTTCAAAGTATATAAATATTTTACTATACATATAAAAATATATTAAAACTCACCTATCAGGCAACTTACACCATTGATCTCGAGGTTGGTTCTCGCGTATTAATGAAGCTCCCATTAAGTTTGAAAATTATGAAACAACCCTTTTTATTTTCAATATGTTCAATATCTCTTATTTTTTACCAGCATCCATAAGAGAAGTGAGTTCATACAATATAATATATACTAACTAAAATAAAAGCCACTATATAAATATGAATCGAGGTTTGAGCTATAGTACATATTCAACATACTTCAAAAAATTTTGTTAAATACATCATCCAAAAAGCACTAGCTCATTAATAGAACTATGATGTCAATTACATTATTTTACATTATTTTATATTATTTTATTATTTTGCCAAGTCCAATTTTACACTCCCATTGTGCACTTCTAATCTTAATATATATAATTCTTCTGTATGTGTGTATGTCACTGAACTCCTAAACGGCTGAACCGATTTTGATGAAATTTTTTGTGTGTGTTTGAGTGGGTCCGTGGATGGTTTGGATTCACAATTGGACCCGGTAGGTGGCGCTGCAATCGGGTTTTAGGATATTTTTTTTATTGTTTAGGGAATTTTTTTTAGGGGGGATTTATTGACATTTGTCATATTTGAAGGTACGTCAATAAAATAAAATTAACTGTACCCGGCATACAAATTTGTAAGCAAGCTTTGCAATTTTTTTCGATACAGCTGATATTTGTGGAGTTGTGGGCGAAATGCCAAAAATGAAAATATGTTTTATTTTGTATGTTGTCTTGACAAACACTGAATTTGTAATATTTGTGTTACTCACTAATTGGAGTTAATTGTGAATTTGTAATTGTGATAATCACATAGTATTTGTTTTATTATAGAAATCAACTATGCCACTCAAACGAAAAGCCAACGTTCAGGCAGGACAACGTCTGTCGGGTCCGCTTGTATAATATAAAACAAGGTTGGAAAAAAATATATGAAGAAACATAAAGACAAAACAACATTTTAGAAAACATTCTAAATGAATATTTCGTAAGGAGTAAATGGATATAATATAAGCCAAGACTTAGATATTGTCGTTAATAAATTACAAAGGTATGATTTCAAATAAATTTAATTAATGGATTGATTATTGAGGATAAATATCGTTATGATTAACACGTTTACAAGTTGTTCATACTCAATTGTTTCTGTTTTTCCTTAACACACTTTGATATTTAAAATATTTACATTGACTACATTTGTTATAGTATGAGTCAAATTGGTCAAACTAACAAACATGACATAATACACAAATAATTGACGAACTAGTTTTTAACGAAAGTGAAATAAAACATATAAAAATAAGTTAAAACATAACTATTTAAAAGTTATTTGGGTGGTAAAAGCCCTGACCTGAAACTAGTTAGTCGACAAATGAAAGTGAAGATGAACTCATGCATTATTTAAATAGAGTGAATAAATGTATTGAAAAAAACAAAACACGCAAGGTGAATTTTCTTAAGGAGTCTGCTCACCATAGCAAGAATCATATATGACAATTCAAAAAGCTATTAGATTTGCTTTAGTGGAATCATGCACCAAGATTTGTTTTAAGCAAATTTCACTTTTGAAAATTTAAAAATAAATAAAGTTTTTGTTGCATTGCATCATACTACCCGTCCGAATGTAATTACACTAATATTAAGGGCGAGGAAGGTGGAATTTAAGGGAAATGTACCCGTATTTACGTGGATATAGAGTGGGAAACCATTTGGAAAACCCAGCCTGTCAAGACTGCCTCTTGTGCGGATAGTTGTTAGTTATATAGCAGTTTATTACTTTATCACAATATTTTAGTTTCCTCCCCAGCATTCCTCAGAGCGTGCACAGGATCACCAGCAGCCAGACTGCTGCACAATAAGGTCCTAACGACTTCTGAGGCGCACACAATCAAACCGGTCGTAAAGAAACTGGCGTGAAAATTCGAACAAGAATAAAAATACGGCCATTTCAAAAGTGGCAGTAAGGCAAGATTACACAACAAAGCATCAAAACAGAGCAAGAATTATAATGGGTCGGTATTCAAGGCTGAATAGTCAAGGAGGCAGACTACAGATACATGAAACTCTCTAAGATACCAGGAGGCTACTTGAAATAATTTAATATTTGTTTATGGAATTGGGTTTATTTCCTCTTCGTGGTGATATGGTTGTACTGTTAAGCGTTTGTGTTGTTTGGTTGGTTTCGAGGCTGTTCTGATATAAGTGTGTTAAGAAAGTACATGATTAAGAGGTTGTCGTTGCGACACTTATAAAAAAACAACGGAGAGGGATATTTGAAAGTAGATTTATGGTATTTGGAACCAGGTAATGATGCACATACTATAAGATGTCAGATAAAGGTGTACATGTGGTCCTTCCTTTGGCGAGTAGACTATAATATACCAGGTAAAGGTGTACAGGAGGACCTTTCTGTGACGAATAGACTATAAGATACCAGGTAAAGGTGTACATAAGGTCCTTCCTGTGACGAGTAGATTATAACTAGGTACCAGATAAAGATGTACATAAAGTCCTTTTTTTGGCGAGTAGACTTGATTACTAGGTAAAGGTGTACATAAGGTCCTTTGTTTGGCTAGTAGACTTTATTCCTAGGTAATGGTGTACATACGGTCTTTCCTCCTGCGAGTAGACTATAAGGTATCAGGTACAGGTGTGCGTGCTTTCTAGCACGCACGAACAGGATCCACAAGACAGCTGAGATACTGTATGTACGTGTTGAACAGTGGTGTACATAGAAATACACCTGTATGGAGAGAATCATCTACCAGAGATAAGTTAAGAACATTTTAATATATCTATAGCAGCGCTTTTCAACTCGTGGCACAACTCATAGCACCATCTGTTTTTTAAAGAGATATTTCATCATTAAAATAACAAGTAGGCCTATTCAGATTCTGATCTAGCTAAAATTTCAATATTTATTGTGTTACAGTATTTTTTAAAACAATGTTGAGCAAGGCTTTAAAAATATTTTTTTTATTCCTCAAAGTTTTCCTCGCTTATATTTTATTTTCCCCCAAACTCCCGCGGTACACCTTCTGATCCTTTACGGCACACCAATGTGCCGAAGCACACTAGTTAAAAAAACGCTGATCCTTGGTGTAACTCAAGGTTGACCCTTCGTTCTATCTTGTGATTTTTAGAAAGATAAAACTTGTGGATAAACCATTCGAAGTATTTAATAAAAAAAATTCACTTAATGAAAGGAATGGCGAACACCTTCCGGGATCAAAAAAATGTACGTTATTATAAAAAGGCCGTTATTAGGACAAAATATTTTTTAAAAATTACACGGCTTGAACACAATTTAAGTTATATGAACCTATACACTGTTAATATTAACTACAACAAACTAATCACTACAATGTGCAGCATTGTATGCAGGATAATGACAAGTGAATACATATTGTTCGTTGCATACTGTACAGATTGCATTATACACAGAATACGAAAATGAAATGTGAACAGTAGGCCTTCTGTACTGTAGGCTTATATGTGTGCACGAGTACAGAGACTAAACTTGAAGAACAACCCCCGCTGAAGACTCAAAAGGGGAGAGAGGTAAGACCTTGGAGTACTGTAGTCATTACTACCATAGATAAAGTATCCTTTCTCTGTGTTACTACATAGGCTATTTTAGAAACTTTCCCTAGAGGGGGATGGCAGGACTGCTTACACTTTGCGCGAGACAATGGCATTCATACACTAAAATACTGTCTATGGGCTGGCGTTTTCAATTTTTGTCCACTGGTTTGATATTTATTTGCATAAATAAGCGTGTATGGCAGTGTCCGCGTCCGTTCTTAAGAAAGTCCGCTATTGGGAAGTTGTTTCACCGTAAAAGCCAATGTTATTTTCCTAGGGAAATTTAAACCATCCGTTATTCAGAGGTGTCCGTTAAGGGGGATTTCACTGTATTATATTTTAGTAGAATTTATATGAATTATAGTAAATTAAATATTAGCCTGGTATGTTATCAATATAATACATTTCAAATCACACGCACTATGTCCCTACTTGTTTAAAAACAACACAGACTGTTGAAAGAAGGGATTGTCCACTTTGATATTAATCCCTTTGCCAGAGAGATATAAAATCCTCCAAGAATAATTCATGTGCTACCGCCTGAAGACTGCTTGAATTGTTTTTATTTTTCCAAGGAGCCGATTTAAACAACTAATGTATTATTTCATAACGTTTAGTATAGTAAGTAACAATTATTGTTCTGGCGAGATGAGTTAATGGAAACGAGTATTTAAAGATTCGGATGCAAATTTTTCGTGCGTTAATTAGGTGCGTGTTTCAGCGATAAAATTTACTCTTTTTTTTTCAAATTTGGATAGCAATAAATAGAGGCTTTTTTAAATATTAATTTTGTAATTTTTTGTGGTTGAATTCAGGTAAAAGGCGAACTAAGTACCTAATGTGTAAATTCAAGGGCATCTATATCTAATAATTTTGATATCGAGTGAATATCTTGTAGCATATACACAGGCATTAACATTTAGATTGGAAAACTACAATGGAAATAACGGGTGGAAAACCACCTCAATAAACCCAGCCAAGATCTCAGCACCGTTGGGCAGTAAAGTTGGCAACCAAATCTCATAGTAATAGTAATATTAATAGTAAAACTCGTAGTCATCATCGATGACTTTGTTGGTATGAATTATACCTCGATTTTCTTATAAATGGATTTTTGAAGCACCTTTTAGAAAATACAAACATATGTTTTTGTGTGGTCAATATTGATAAATTTAACTATATTATTAGTGCTATTTTATAGCTATTGATAATATCTATAAAAACTTAAAAGCTGCAGATCACATGACTTGACGTATTAATACGTTAAAATATATCTAGAAACTTTTTCTCGCCACCAGATATTTCCATTTGTAAGAAAATTGGGATATACCGGTTTAAAATGTTTTAATTGTTGTCGCATGCACGCTGAGTTTCCCCAAGAGGTCTATAATGTATCAGAGCTAAGTGTACCCGACTAAAGTGTGGAGCATGGACTCGAGAACCTTGATAATTGTCAGTGTCCGTAAAATGAGTTGTGACGGCCCCTCCATCATCAGCTAGAGTCTAGACTGAGCCACTGATATACCAGACAGGTGAGGGGTGTCTAGACGCTGGTCAACGGATACTTTACCACCCCCAAACACCCTTACAAGGACAGATAGATGGATGGATAGTGTTACAATTCTTGCTTTCACCGGAAAACTGTCGACCTTACATCAGTAGAGAAAACAAACCCTCTCAAGTGCAACCCACGCCCTATCATTTTTTTATATTTTAATCTGGCGTATTCAATGTGCACTTTCTGAACAGTTTGGTTATTTCAGCACACGACTTACAAACTACTAGCTCTATAAAAAAAAAACACAACACCAAATCCCTCAGCCATCAATTT
The DNA here is from genome assembly GCA_902151455.1 of Timema bartmani. Classification (NCBI taxonomy): domain Eukaryota; kingdom Metazoa; phylum Arthropoda; class Insecta; order Phasmatodea; family Timematidae; genus Timema; species Timema bartmani. Next base: position 76,060 of record CABFWB010000421.1, on the reverse strand, counting down.
ACCACTTATCATGTTCCGTTTGGGTAGGTCCGGATGTTGGGGTTGTTTACACTGGGCGCCAAATTCAGTGATACAGATTTCGGGCTTAAGGTCATTTGAGCATTAACATTTTACTGCAAAATTTTAACAAGTACGAGTATTTATAGTTATAAGCCATAAATAGTGATTCAATTATTTCAAATCATTACGGTTCACGAGCTATAACTGGTCAAACTTTATATTTCATGCTTTTTTCGTACCAATGTTAAAGTAAAGTAATTAATGACCCGCCTCGGTGGCGTAGTTATATAACTCGCTCGTCGTGTTGAGAAAGACTGCCAAGGATGGGGAAACCGAGGTTCGAATCTCGGTTGGGTGAACTGGGGGTGTTTTTTCCTAAATGGTTTTCCACTTTCCCTCCACGGAAAGGCGGGTTAACTTCCTCTAAATTCAACCTTACTAATTCCTAATCCATTAATGTGATTAGTACTAAAGCGTACAAACCGAAAAGGTAGTAAGACGCGGTGCTAAATAAATAATTAAATAATATATAAGGCTGAAATTATACACTCATATGATGTGTACACAATGAAATATTATAACTAGTAATATATATTATTTTTACTATTATTAATATTAGTAATAATAATAGAAAATATGCCGTTATGAAACCCTACTGATAATATGGAACCCCTCAATATCTGAAGAATGTTTAGCTGCACTCTAGTAGTGAAAGGTGTAACTTGTTTGTTAGGTTGACCTAGGGCATAGCCATCTCTAGTAACTGTGTGTAGTGGCTGTTGATGTGGCAACGCCGCAATAACTCTTCTCACTGGTGTTACTCGCCATATTGCTCGCTCTGCTACGTGTTTATAGAATTTTACTGATTTTTGCTATAATTATTAGCATTTTAAAATATTATTAAAGGGGCTTGATAATGATTCACACAGTGCGTTATCTAAAAAAAATGTGTTTAGCAATTAAATTAAACTAAATATTACTTTTAATTGGAACATTAAGTTTTCATAATGACAATAATTTTATTTGTCACATAACATTTACAATATTTCAGCCATTGGCTGGTTAAACCAGTGGCTCATCAAAGTATAAATCAATATAACTTATATGTTTTAAATGTTAAACTTTATAAGCCTAAACAATAAGTTTACAAAACTATAGGTGACCTGGCGGTCTAGGGGTAAGGTGTCAGACTTCTGTGCTGGGGGTTCGGGGTTCAATCCTTGGTCCCAGTACAGATTTATCTGATTGCCAATCCTCTTCCTTCACCTCTGACAAGATGTGTATTAATCACAACTTGTGAATGTGAGAAATGCCAGGCCTCCACCGTGGTTTGGATCCCACGTTAAACTATAGGTCCTCCATTTCATCTCACAATCACACTACCATTACACATTAGCGTAAGTGCGTGTACACCGAACGGGTAGTAAGTCGCGGTGATGATAATAATAATATTAATAGAGTACTATAATTATTTACAAACAATATCAGTAAAAAATCTGCAGGTAATGACGATAGTTTCAATACAAACTAATGTACTATGATGATGTTCATTATACTCCAGCCTAGGCTATTATCATTATTGTAAGCCTTATAAAGCTAAATAATTATACATGTTAGAGAATTAAAATACATGTTGTGAAGTAACACAATCAGGATATAAATATTTTTTAACACTCAAGAAAATTATGAAAATATTAACTTTTTTAAAAGAAACATTTCTTTTTTTACAATAATTACTTAAAAGAATATTGGATATAACAGAGATAATATTTAATGCTGTAATTCTCTGATCTGTTCCACAGTGACCAACTTCAAGCAGTAAATGAAAAGAGGGGTAAGTTTTAATTGCTCCTATGCTTGAGTCATTAATTATTAGGTTTCGATTTTTAGCAGCTATAAACAATTTCTCAAATTTTTCATTTAAAAGGGTTTGCATAGTTACTACCACATGTTTACAAACTGCCAAAATAAAATCTGATTGAACAGATAACCCACCTCTATTAATACTTTGAATATACTTATCATTACAATTCCATTTACTTTTTTAGCTTAGCAATAAATAAGTCAACACATTTGGTTTTGTTGGATAATTTAAAACTAACATAACCCCATACATAATTATTTAAATCTAGAGTCTTCAAACTTAATATTTTCTAAATAATCTTGTTCTAGAACTGAAAATAACTTACTGTCTTTTCTGACTGTTTTTGTAACAAATTCAAAATTTTCTTCAGCGAAATAACTTTAAAAGGACACCTCCCCGTATCTTGCTGGATGAAGCCTCAAAATACTCTTGACTCTTATTTTCTTTTCTGTTTATATTACTTGAGTAACTGTAATATTATAGTTTCCTCCAGTTAACTGTCGATATTGACTATGCTGGATTCACACATAAAACTACGCTATGCTATGCTATGCGACATTTTGTCTTGTGTTTTTCACACAATGAGCTGTACTACGCTATACTTTGGAAGGTTTAGTAGAATATTTGAAGTCTTCAAGACAACATGACCTTTTGCGAGTCTGTCCGTTGTGTGCATGCGCAGCATAAAACTTAGCGCGAGTGAGATGTAAAAATCGCCCGGTTCGCAATTTCGCTCGCATAGCGTAGCTTAGCACGGCATAGCATAGCACAGCATAGCGTGATGTGTGAACGTGTTCGTTTAAATACTTGGCTAGCGATCTTAAAACATAGTATAGCGCAGCAAAACATAGCACAGCATAGCGTGATGTGTGAACGTGTTCGTTTAAATACTTGGCTATCGATCTTAAAACATAATATAACGCAGCAAAGCATAGCATAGCGTAACGTAGCTTCATGTGCCGTAGTGACACTGGAGTCGGCAGTTGTGTAATAGTTAATGATTAAGAAGCGTGTTTGCCTTTAGTATATTTACAGAAGTTTGAAAGGTATGTAAACTCTTGTTTGTTTGTAACTGTACATGATTAACAAATACCTTTTAGAACTAGATACATTGCCTATATATATTGTAGGCTACCATCTCAGTGTGGTGAACATTTTTACTCATGTTAATTTTGTGTTAGGTTTTAGTATTTTTTGGGTGACCTGGTGGTCTAGGGGTAAGGTGTCAGACTTCTGTGCTGGGGATCCGGGGCTAAATCCCCAGTCCCGGCACAGACTTATCTGACGGCCAAACCCTTCCTTCACCTCTGACAAGACTTGTACTAATCACAATTTGTGAATGTGTGGAATGCCAGGCCTCCACCGTGGTTTGGTATCCCACGTTAAACTGTAGGTCCTCCATTTCATCTCACAATCACCCTATCATTGCACATTAGCGTAAGTGCGTATAACCCTAACGGGTAGTAAGACGCGGTGCTAATAATAATGATATGTGTTAAAAACGACAGCCGCAGATCACATTACTTGGCGTAAAAATATATGCAAGTAGGTTAAGTAACCTTTTAATGAATCATATAATGATCTTTATATTTAAATTGAACTATAACAGCTGATCTAAGGTGTCATGCGTGGCCTATTCTGATACCTATACAAGTAGGAAAGGTAAAGTCTAATCTACGAGTACATAGTCCGTAACTCCTTATCTATATAGTCCTTAATAATGCTCTACGAATACATAGTCCGTAACTCCTTATCTATATAATCCTTAATAATGCTATAAGAGTACATTGTCCATAACTCCTTATCCGTATAGTCCTTAAAAATCTTACAAACCTTTTGGTATTTCAATATTTTATACACACTCTGAAGCCTTAATCACGTGATGGTGTGTCAACTAATGGGAAGGTATTGTTCAATCGAACTCATCGAAAGAAAACAATTTCAGAAAAAATCGGTGAACATAGATAACACTTTTTTATTTGTTGTTTTTAGTTAAAATAACGATACTCTTTATTTAGTGAAACCTTTTAGAAATTGGCAATCGTTTTCTTTACTGTCAATTATGTTTTCATTTTGATTAACACCTATATGTTCATTTATTTGTATAATCTAAAAGTGATTGCTCCTCCGCAACTATCCGAAGTGGTGGTCCTTAGGAGTTTAAAGTTGAACCTATGTAGCTAAGCTCTTACGGACTACGAACCTTAGGAGTACGGAGTATGTAGATGAGAAATGACATTGACAAAACGTTCACCTTATTTATCATGCAGCTCTCAATATCAACAAAATCATCATCAAATCATATAAAAGTGCGATGAAGACTATCTCCTGCTGACACCTCGATAGTCGTAAGAACTATGAATATACAAATACTGAGAAAAAAATAAGATTAACACAAAAATCACATATAGGGTGAATGACGACATAAGTTCTCCCTGGAAAAGACATGGTCTATGACGTTATCTGAACCTCATCGGACAAACCAGAATCCGCAAATATCTTTCTTTCTCTCGCTCCGCAAAACTGGTTCTAGCCGAAGGCCGAAAGGTCGAATTAGAATGGTATACGTTAAGGTGGGTATGCATACAACGCGATAAAAGGTAAGTGTTTTTGCAGTTTTTTTAACAAAATTTATTTGTTCAAAATAAATCAAACATTGCTTATATACAAACATGGAACTTAATTTTCTTCACCTCACCAGTTGTTGAATATCTGTCAAGGGTGTCCTGGAATGTCATTTAAAAAGGTTTTTAGATAATGCCACTATGCTCACGACAGATATTCAACAACTGTTGATATCACCATGTGAAGAAAATTATACTCTTATGTTTGTATGGATTTATTTTAACCAAAAAAGTTTTGCTATAAAAACTGCAAACACACCTTTTCTCGCGCTTCTTGCATCCCTACCTTAACGTTGTGTTACCGGTGAAGGTATTCAGAGATCATTATCATGGTTGAGCGGCCAAGGAAACCATCTACCGAGTGGAAGGACCTTAGTTCCATCCCCTGTGATAATATATATTTTTAAAATATTTAACCAAGCATTATCTGTAGAAGCGACTTATTCTGAGGGATAGGGATGGATTATGATATTCACCCCGTAAGCTAGTAAGCTTACCTTGCCTGGTGCAGCTTATAATACAGAGCCATACTGTAACTTGCCCCTACCTTCCAGGGTAGATGTAGAGTACCTACATTAACGAGCGTGGAGTGAGGGTGGGTACATCTTTGACCTCTCAGCCACCGTCTCGGGTACATGTGTTGTTTGTTACCCGGTGTGTTGCGCACTGCACTCGCACTCGCCCAGTCAGTCATTGCAAGGCGGTGCGTCATCATTTAACCATTCCTCTTGGGTCACTTCCTGTGCATTGCTTCTAAGGGCGTGGGACTGCATCGCGCATGCACTGTAGTAGCATACCTATCTACCTTGCGCACGTAGTGAGGCAGGCCACTACACTGGACCAGAGTCACAACCACATATACAAATTGGTTGGGAATTATTCACATTTTAAAATCAATTAATCCCTTTTTCAGGACATGTTATCAATTAAATTATGCATCTATTAAAATGTAATCGTAATTAAATTTAATAAATTTTTCACGCGCACCAAGTTTTACTTCTTACTATCCATGTTTGCACCAATGAGGTAGGGATGAGGAAGGTAGAATGTGTACCTTACAATTTTGAAGAGTGGGAAACCATTTAGAAAAATAAAAACCTCAGTCATGGTTCGGCCAGACTGACAAGCGTGCGAGCGAGCGCGTGATTAGCAGATAACTCTCGATAGTTGTTGACGAGGAGGCAAAGGTTCAAATCTTGGCTCAGTGAACTGAGGATGGTTTTTAATAACTGATTTATTGTTGTGGTTTTCCCACCCTCTATCCATGCTAATTGTGATTATTATTTGTAAAGGCCTACTTTGATTATAATAATGAAGTATTTTAAGGTTTTACATATATATATATATTTATATATGTAGGTATGGTTTATGATATTACCAATTAAATTAGGCCGTTAGTAGCGTGCTAAACCTATCGATAATTAAAAAAAGTCAAATATCATGTAAAATTGAGAAGTTTTCCTGGCACTCAATGAACCAACACACAATTATGTTGCCTAGCGCCTGTAAACTAGACTCTACCGGCTCGAGCGCGCGCGCTTGAAAAGTAGAAACAGTTCTATCTTTGAAGCGCGCACGCTCGCTTGCTCCAGTCTAGCCACCTCTCATTACAGCCAATGAGTTCAATTTTATTTTTTAGTCGCTCGCTCGCCCAGTCTGGCCGTACCCTCAGGGATACCACTATGTTCTTAGTGAAAAATTCTCTGTGTTTTCCAGAAGGAATTCCCATTTTTTCAGAGACCTTAGAAAGATGTATGGAGGTATGAGATTTCATTTCTTATAAAATTTACCAATGTAAAGTCATGTTACTGATTTTAAGAACATAATGATTTGATCTTGATGGAAAAATGTATGCAGTTGTTACAGAAATTGTGTTTCTCAAGGCTGGAAAAAGGAGGAGGTGGATATAAGACATGTATCCAAACCAGCGTGTTTATTTCTTCAGTTGGATTTTATTTTATGCAAGGGCCTACTTTTTTAAGCTTCCAGTTTACTGTCCCAAATTTACAAATAGTCCTTTGCTTTTTTAGTTTTTTTTTTAAATTCTCCTATGTTACCCCAGTTTTTTACAAACACACAAAAATTCCTAGATTTTCCTGGTATTTCAGCTGAGTGGCAACCCTGCTCAGTACACCTCGCCGGGATCCAAATTGTGATCTATTCGTCGTGGCAAGCCAGACGAGACTGATGTGTGCACTAAGGCACGTGTGCAACTTCTTACTATCAAGGTAATATTATTTTCTAAATCTATAGACAAATAAATGTATCATTTAACTATATAAATGATATAAATATACTTATATTAAAAGTGGATTTAAATGATCTCCAAAGGTAAGAGACCAGACGCGTTTAATGTCATTGGACAGTAAAAATTTAATTGCACAATTTTAACAAGTGTATAAGCTATAAATAGTGATTAAATTATTTTAAATCATTACGGTTCACAAGTTATAAGCGGCAAACTTGCTTTTTTAAGCTTTTTACTTACCGAATACCGATGCTACGGTGAAATAATTAATGAGGCTGACCTTTAGTATAACTAGACGTTCATATGAGGTGTACACAATGAAATATTTATAATATTAGTAACATTATTAATATTAATTTTATAGATATTTCACTGTGTACAACTCATATGAACGTTTAGTTACTCTAAATTTCAGCTCCATTAATTGATTACTTTACCTTGACAACGGTATTCGGTAAGAAATAAGCATATAAAATAGCAAGTTTGACCCCTTATAACTTGTGAACTGTAATGATTTGAGATCATTGAATCCCTTTTTATAGCTTATAACTAATTATACACTTGTTAAAAGTGTGCAATAAAATGTTTACTGTCGAATGACTTTGAAGAACGGCGAAGTTAAAAAGCTTTTGTTTTGACGAATAAAAACAAAATAATTTTCCAAGAAGCTTTTAATGTAATTTATTTAAAAATTAAATAAACCAGAGTGTTTGGACGAAACATGACTGGTCATTTCACGACATATCACGACAAGAGGTCAACTTTCTCTATCAAATTACTTCAGATGACCTACCCAAACTCAGAGGTTCTTCCCGTGTCCCAAACAAATGACAAATAAAATAAATGTGAAATAGAATGTAGGTAGAGTTTTTTATCTATCTATATGCTATCAATAATAGTTTTACTTGGTTCTTGTGTGAGGTCACTGCATCGCTTCTTACCACCTACCCGGGATCTTCAAAACACGCTAGGGTGTGTATGCCTATTATTAGTTATTCTGAGTGTTAGTCCTATTTTTATATTTTCTTGCCAATCAAACGAAACTAGGTCAATAATAAGTACAATTATCATTATATAACTGTTTAGCTATAAAATGCCAGAATTTGACAAAACTATATTGAAAATATACTAAAACACAACACAGCCATTTAAACATGAAACATTGCACACAGCTCGATTATGACTTGCTATTTAAACTAAAATGTATGCTAGTGAGCAAAAATCTTCATTTAGTTTTGGGTAGTAACATTTTGCCAGAATAAAATTTTAAACTCATTTTCTGCATCGGTGGTCATACGGTCTAAGTTTTTAGGTATTATAAAGCTAAACTTAGACCGCATGATCACTGGCGCAAGAAACAAGTTTCAAATTGGATGACGATTTCGAAACTAGCGAAGGTACACTGGGGGTGCTGTTTCTCAACGGATTTTAAACTGTGTTTTCCTATCACCTCAGCCCCTTTCACGCTAATCCGGATGCACATCCTCTGAAACTACACTCCCTAACCCTTATACTAGGGCGTTAATAGCTCGCGTGTTATGTGTTATAAGTACAAATTATAAAACGAAGAAACTAATCCGGTCTTAAATCGAACGGTTCTATACATTAGATTTGGTTTGTTCCCTAACATCTGGCTACCCCGTATATCCAGGCCCTTTCACCGCGGGGTGCGCCCGTCCGTGTGTGATTGGAGGTTGAGTCCCGCGCATGTGCCCTTAGCAACGTCATAACTCCGTGTGGTTTCCAGTCGTCCATCATTCCTCATACCCCTTCAGTCTTCCCTTTCCTTCTTCAACAAGCTGCAGTAGAGCTATAGCCAAAAAGCGTTCTTTTGGAGAAGTTACCACGGTACCAACTACAGTTACAAAGCAACCTCTAGTGAAGATATCATTTTCTCAAATGAAGTAACAAGTCACCATTCAAGGAAGTTACCACTACCACTGTCTCAGTTGAAGTTACAAGGCATCCCCTAGTGAAGTTACCACTGTCCTAGTTGAAGCTACAAGACATCCCCTAGTGAAGTTACCACTGTCCTAGTTGAAGCTACAAGACATCCTCTAGTGAAGTTACCACTGTCCTAGTTGAAGCCACAAGACATCCTCTAGTGAAGTTACCACTGTCCTAGTTGAAGCTACAAGACATCCTCTAGTGAAGTTACCACTGTCCTAGTTGAAGCCACAAGACATCCTCTAGTGAAGTTACCACTGTCCTAGTTGAAGCTACAAGACATCCTCTAGTGAAGTTACCACTGTCCTAGTTGAAGCCACAAGACATCCTCTAGTGAAGTTACCACTGTCCTAGTTGAAGCTACAAGACATCCTCTAGTGAAGTTACCACTGTCCTAGTTGAAGCCACAAGACATCCTCTAGTGAAGTTACCACTGTCCTAGTTGAAGCTACAAGACATCCTCTAGTGAAGTTACCACTGTCCTAGTTGAAGCCACAAGACATCCTCTAGTGAAGTTACCACTGTCCTAGTTGAAGCTACAAGACATCCTCTAGTGAAGTTACCACTGTCCTAGTTGAAGCCACAAGACATCCCCTAGTGAAGTTACCACTGTCCTAGTTGAAGCCACAAGACATCCTCTAGTGAAGTTACCACTGTCCTAGTTGAAGCTACAAGACATCCTCTAGTGAAGTTACTATACACACCAGAACCTAAGATGGACCTGGGGTTCCAACCATTAGTCAGCCTTCCATTTATCTGTATTCAACTCTTGTGACGGACCTAGCAAAGAAGTGTCGACGTGAATACTAAAGTAACCGTAAAAAACACCAGATACCTGACTACCATCAGGGACAATAAACACAGCTAAGTTCACGGGACGGAGGCGTGCTAGCTTGTTAAAGTGGCGAGTGTTATATCGTAAATCAGAAACATTGGTGAAATATAAGGAATAATTATTTGACTTAAAAGGTGAATTAAAACAAACTTGACTATGGTTAATCTAAATTTCAAAGGAACATAGAACGGACTCATAAGGAATCAAATTTTTTCTTATTTTAATTCTGAGTTCATTGTTAGAAAACTTTCAAGTGGCATCGAGTCCAGCCGAGATTGAATTCAATAAATATATAATATACAAACTTAACTCTAGCTCCCGGGATAAAACTAAGACCCCTAGCACCCGGGATAGAACCAAACTACTCAACTCAACCTCCCTGTCTAATTTTCCTGTGAGTTGCAGTTAGTCCACTGTTGCCTCTCTGAGAGAGACGTGCCGGTCAAGTGACTAGCGCGGATTACCTCAGAGACCAGATTTGCAGGCACCTGTACCCGACCAGGGAAAACCTTCCCCATGGCGCGTGCCGACAAACACACTATTGTTGGGAGGAAATGACCCTTAAAAAAATAATATTTCTATTTAGTTTGACAGCAAAATGACATTACCTCCAGTCGCTATACAAAGGCGCGTTTACAAGACATTCAAATCATCCAGGTGCGGTGAAGCATTAGGTGAAGACTTTGGGTTGAAGATTCTAGGATAATGCATATTTGGTGCAAGCGACATGCTACACAAATATGGACACTAGGTCTACATTTTAAATTGTCTTCAACATGTACTTTTAAAGTACATATATTTTTTATTAACCCACGACCTAAAATCCAAGTTAATACCACTCAGCTATATGGACGGACACATAAATGATTCTGAGGATGTGAGAGGGGAGAGGAACATGTAGCAGTGTACACACGTCTCCATGACCGAATAGTTAGGGGGAGGCCGGTACAGACTTCCAGAGGCCCGGACCCAAGATAAAGATTCACATGTTTTTCAAAAAAAATTTGTAGATGAAAGAAATGATCATTTAAAATAAAACCTGAATGAGAGGCAATAAAATGCTTATCCATACTAAGGAATAATTCAAGATCAGCCCAAAATCTGTGATTTCCTCTGTAGGGACCTACCAGTAACTAGCGTTTGTCAAAATTACATCGTTAGTTCCGTCCAATCTTGTCCCTCGTTTCAAAGTGTTTGAAAGTTAGTGATTTATAGTTTAGTAATGTATAAAGTGCGTAACATTTCAATATTCAGTTACATATTAATTTGCGTACATTGCTTTTGATATGTTAAAATGCCCAAAAAGTTTTAAAAAAATGTATAAGTCCAAGTCAAGCAGGGGTGGCGTAGCACTTCTCGCCGATGGAAATAATCTATCCCTCCCTCCCGAATGAAATATACTTAACCCTCTCTAGATTTATTTCACCCCCCTTTGATATTCTCGAATACTAAGCTGAAAATGACCTTGTATCAAATTACGGATAGTTCCTAAACTGTGTCATCCAATTTTCAAAAATTTGTCAGCGAAGGTCCACTACAAATAGCTATGAATTTCATTTAAAAAAAATCCATGTGAAGATTACTTTAAATTGCTTCTAGAGGTATCGAATAAAATTACATGGGGAAGACTATTCCAATTAGCTTTTGGATGCAAATTAAAAAATCTAAGTATGGATCATTTACAAAGAGGTTCTAGAGCCATCTAATTTTCAAAAATTTGACGGAGGAAGACCACTTCATATAGCTCTGGAGGAAGACCACTTCAAATAGCTTTTAGAGAAACCTAGTTTAGAGAACATCGAGAGAGGATAACTCAAAATAGCCTCTAGAGTTATCCAAATTTCAAAAAGTTTATGGGGGAGGACCGTTTCAAATATATCATAGAGAAGTCTAATTTTCAAAAATTTCACACAAGAGCCCATAAAATTAATTATCTCCTTGGGGTATCCAATTTTCATACATTTTCCGAGGTAGGGTCTCTATGTCCCACCTTTGGATTGAGGGATCAAAACCCTATTTCATAACTGCCCCCTGTATATACAAATAAGGTTTCGGTGCCATTGAAGGCAAATAGTACAAAGAGAGGGGGTCTGAGCTTTGCCCGTGGTACCAGACCCAGTTTGGGTATCTAGAGGGCCTATAGAGGGCCTGGTTAGGGGGACTGCCGCTGAAAGCATCTAGTTTTTAGTTCAAACTGATGTGTTTATGTGGTGAGTGATTTGATGTTTATCTTAAGGTCGGGTTGTAGAGAAGGTGAGAAAAGGGAAGTGATTTTGCAGTTTTTATATCAAAACTTTTTTTGGTCAAATTAAAACCAAAATTGCTCCAGTGCAAACAGTGAGTTTAATTTTATTCACGTGGTGACATCAACATTTCATGAATATCTGTCAAGGGTGTCCTAGAATTTAGTGACAAACTTTTTCTCTTCATTTAATAAGTTTGTCATCTAATGTCGCTATGTTCATATGACATATTCAACAACCGTTGATAACACCATGTCAAGGGAATTAAACTCTATGTTTTTATTGAAGCAATATTTTATTTATTTTGGCAAAAAAAAAATTCTATAAAAACTGCAAAAACAGTGGCCTTTTCTCGTGTCCCCCGCATCCTCACCCTAAGTGTGGTCCACAAGGGAAGTTTGAATAAGTGTCCACAAATATAGCAGGCCTCCTACAGCTACTTCTTCCAGAGCAAGAGGTTAATGAAACCCTCAGAAAGTATTATTAATAATGTATTTTTTCATTCCTCCTCAATGCCTGGGCCAGAAGTTTGTCTTTAAAATGCATAGCACCAACAACTCCAATTGTATTTAAGAACGCTTTAAATTGCTTCAAACGGGACTTATTGTTTTTAACATTATCTTGACAACTTCTTTTGGAAGCTCATCAAAAGGTATACCCCTCCTCACCCCCTTCTAAAAAAACAGTCTGGCTCTGATCACTATTGTTAACAATAATAATAATAATAATAATAATAATGCAGGTCTAGAGGATTCTGATGCTAGGGTTGAGTGTTTTATGGGATGATTTGTCTTTGGTTAAAAGAGTTTGTATCCTTTGTGCTGTTTATTAAATGGCTAAAATAACATATTTTTCTTATTGAATTAACAACTCTTTGAGTTGTAGTTCCAATTGATACATTATCTCAGACCGAGATACAATGTGCAGTACACCATTTTACAAGTGAAATAACAGGTCTACTTTACAAGGCTGTATTGTACCTGAAGAACAAGAGTTCAGCTCCGGGATCCCCCTAATATAGGGTTCCAGGAAACTTGGCTAAAGCTTGACAGTATGTGTTGTAAATGTTGGAATTGATTTTTAATTTAAGTACTCTACACGCAACCATTAAAAATGATTAAACATGTTTGTTTAAGTTAGTTTCATAGTTTCGACCAGAATTAACAAATTTTGACTAAAATAAGTTTACGTATAGAGTTTAAATTTAATAAAGGCCTGAAATTCTGGAAATAGTTAAACATAAAGCAATTAAAATACCATCTAGAAGATTTGACATCTTTAAAAAAAAAATTAAATGAACAAATTATTGCGACTATTGGGATGGAAGTTAGATTTTAAATGTATAAGCAAATGTATATGCATACTTAAGCAAATCACTGGTATCACATAATTACCTGTTAGAATGTATCGATGGGCACACGGCCTAGACATCAAGTTCGTCAGTCTGGTTTGTCGGTGGAAGGGATCTCAGGAAAGAAATTCCGGCCGGGTATAATGTAGGTTTTTTCCCTATATGCTTTTACACTCCCTCTACGCGAATACGAATATATTTTAATATGAATTCTACCTACCTTGTCCCCAACCCCCTAGCGTAGTTAAAATATGTATAGCTCAGACGGGTAATAAGACGCAGTGAAAAAAAAAAATGCAAATTCTTGATGTTAAGTCAAGCTTTGCTATACATAAATGAACGCCCATCTTGATATTATTTTTACCCCTCACAGTACTTCTATTAGTTATATAAGTGCTTGTGTAAGGATGTACTATTACGTGATGTAAATGTTCACTCTGTAAGAAGCCCAGTCTCACCTTGAACCCTTGCCCTTGCGATAAGTGCACACGGACCAAACATTTCATCATCAGAAAGAGTTGTTGTCAAGTTGTGAAGCACGTCTCCCGGCAAGATTACATCCTTCAAACAATAGCGGCCACGACTCATTGTCAACCCCACGACTCGTGCCCTTGTTCAAGGATTAGTCTCGGTATCCTGCATTCAAACATAGAATTATATACAACTATAAATTACGACTATGCAGGAATTACAGGTTGCTTGGTCTAGCTAGAGAATAATGGTGTAAAGGGTGATGCACAAATACCTCTCGCCAAGCTACAGTAAGAGCATGCCGACTCTTGGAAAACTTTAAAACTATCTAATCTGGAAAGACAAGGTGAGTGAGGTGCTGTTCAAAAGGGCGCTACCTTGCTGCAGTCATAAATCCTTACACTGCGCTATTAATTAAGAGAATGACACTCCGACACATTTCACCTGTCACAGAACTGCATCAGTTTGCGTAAAAAGTTGTTTTTAACTACATTAAATATAACTGTACAAGTTTTTTTAATCAGACAAAAGAAAAGATATTGAAAATGTTCATAATTTTCGAGTTAGGAAAAACTTCCAAGACACCTAGTAAAACTACTCGAACCAGAATTTTTTTAATATATATATATAACTGGAATTACACTTGAAATACTATTAATACAAATAATATTCTAAAATCTAAATTAATCAAATTCGAAAAATGCTCGATATGTATTCAAACTTAAAAATAACTATTCGCACACTAGTAATTATAGTCACTTAAAAGAGTAGGTATGCATAATTATACTATAGCCCCCCCAAGCATTGTGATCCTAAAGAGGTTGGACATCACTAGTGACTAAACAAACCTTGCCGAAACAACATAGTAAAGACCTTAAATATGCAGTCCTGGCAATGTGGCTTCCTAGCCCCTCCCTCACCTTAAAAATGCCACCACCGTCGTTATATGCCATTGGTATAGGCACCGTGCAAAGTGCAGATGATATTTGAATTCACGACACAAGCACGCAAGACGGCCACATTTTTTAAGTTCTTGCAGGGAGAATCTGAGCGGCATCACGTTTACCGCGATCAAATACTCGAAAATCTTGGACAATCACAGTAGTTCTTTTCAGAATTTGTTATAAAAACCTTAAAAGACATCCCATATTAATTGGTGTGCTTTGAAATATTATTATTATGTTAAATACTTTAAATCACTTTTGGTTGTGCACTCTATTTATAATATATTCTACTTTTTTTGTAAATTAGTGAATAGATAAATCTTACATTTATAATTGTTGTCCACTTTGTCCGACAATAATTCAGTTCGGTTATTAAAACGTTCTGTGTTAAGGGTCCCAGGTTTGATTCCCGACATGCTATATATTAATCTTTGCTGAATTGTCAGCCTAGGAACTGGATGTTGAGAATTCCAGAGTACTGTATTAATTTATTTTATAAGTCTTGTGCTGATATCATAAGTGTGTTCAGAAAGTGCACATTAAATATCCTCGGTAAAAAAAAAACTAAAAAAGGTTGAAAGGGATATAGTGCGTTATATTAGACAAACCAACTTTTATAATTACTTCCATTATTAAATCACTATTATGTCCAGCCTCCCTTCAAGCACAATCGTCAATCAGTGACCGAATGGAATGACGGACCGGTCTATCTAGCAATCTTCAGTTTATCGAAAACCTGGCGCGCGTGAAGAGCTCGTAACTAAACACATCAAACTGTGAAAAGTATTGGTGTTAGAGGAATGAATCTTATATCAAAATAAAATTCAATACATGATGATAATTTCGTACACTTATACTACCCATTTATCTCAATTAGACAAAAACTTTTACACAGAGTGAAAATATATCTGCAGCAAAAACCTCATTATAGTTCTTTCATTAGAAAACAATTTTTTCAAAGCAAACCAATTGGAATATGGGAATTTTAATAATATCCTCATGTCTTTTAAAGTTTTTATAACAAATTCTGAAAAAGCTACTGTGATTGTCCAAGTAGTTTACGAGAAATGCTGAGTTATGTTTTAGGATTTTCGAGTATTTGATCGCGGAAAATGTGATCCCGCTCAGATTTTCCCTGCAAGAACTTACGAAGTCATCACGAGAGGCGCCACCAGTACTGGCGCACATAGCCTATAGACCGGAAGTTCTCAAACGGCGTGCCGTGAAATTCTCGACGTTATGCTATTGTTGATAAAAAAAACCAAATTCAAAATAGTTTCATTTAATGTTAATTTTTAAAAAGAAATAGGAGAAAATATTTGAAAACTTTAATATACATATATTTTCCAGAGAAATGAATGGCTTACAATCAGAGTTGAGTAACTAATGATAATCCTGTCGTTTCTTATACAAAGTTCAATTCGTCGAACAGAGAACTAAGATAAGTCTTTCTGAGCATGAGTATGTATGCCAGAGTCTCCCGCAGTGTTGCCAACTTGTATGTTCAGTGCGAGGACTAACAACACATATAGACGTGTTGTAAAAAAAAAAAAAGTAGAGAGCCACTGGTATAGACGGTTTAGTTAATGATAGTGAATACAAAGTAACACCAAACAAATGGTATTGAGCGTTTAAACTGCGTGTCACCCTGTACTCGTAGCAGTTGTAACAAGACTACAATGCACGGGTAGAAGAGGATAACTTGGATCATGCTCGAGAATAACGAACACGCATGCGCGGACTGGAGGAATGCATATTATTATAGACTCGGAGACATATGTGTTTATACGTGCACTAACCTTATACACACGTACGAGCATAGCTATAAAATATCTTCGCAACATTGGTCTAAATTAAGGGTCACAAACTTACGGCATATGTGTTATATTTGACACCCATAGTCTTTTTAAAAAATTTGAATTAGTTAAAAGTAAACATTTCAAAATTAAAATATTTCTTATAAAAATCCGGCTACCTAGCATTTAATGAAAAATCAGAATATGTACGGACAAATAAAAGGTGTTAGATGCCCGGTTCCAAACAGAGACCTAACGTATTACGAAATAAGTATTCTATGTCACCATTTATATTTTTCAATTTGAAGTTATCCAACAATATAATCTCCGATATCATACATGTTTGTATTAAGTTGCATACTTTCAACATGGTTCGTAAGAATAAATATAGTTTGATGATGTTTGTGAGTTTTTTTATGACACCCGACCAGCTCATTTATGTTAACTGCCTGTCCCCTGTAGGCATTTGAGTTTACAATCCTTGGTCTATATTGACTGTAACATCATCTGAAGAGGAATGCTTTTATTAATGTCAATTTTTTTTACCTTTTATGAGTTTATGCTGGTCTATGAAAGTTATTAGCAGCTATAATCGGCAGTTTGGATGTATAAATATGGGTCTCTAAGCTCATTAAGTTTAAATATCAAGCCATTGGTGTTGACCCTGACCTCAAACGTTTTATACCAACCAAGTGCGTTAGAATTTCCTCAAAACCTTCTACTACGTATTGGCACCAGATGTTGGAATAATAATAATAATAATAATAATAATAATAATAATAATAATAACAGAAATATGGATGGAATGCAAGTTAATACATTGTTAATCTGAAAAACACAGGATGAATTTAAATGTGCAATGAGTGAATTGTATGTCAAATAAGGTTAAGTACAGGAAACTTCAAAATTACCCATATAAAAATATAATAATAATAATAATAATAATAATAATAATAATAATACTTAGCACCACGTCTTACTACCCGTTCAGGTTATACGCTTAACTACTAACTACGCTAATGAGTTAGGAATTGGGAAGGTTGCATATAGAGGAAGTGAGCCTGCATCTGCGTAGATGAAGGGTGAAAAACCAGCCCCAGTTCACCCGAGCGAGATTCGAACCTCAATCTCTCCATCCTCGGCAATCTAGTTAAGCACAAAACTAGCGCGTTAGCTACTACGCCATCGAGGCGGGCTGTAAAAATATAATTACCTTCATAAAAACCTTACTATTACAAAGTTATTCCAATGTCAGAAAAAGCATCAGATGTTTAATAAAATAAAATTAGAAATAAAAAACAAATTTCAAACAGTTCAAAGTATTGAGGCTAACAAACTATCCTAAAAACTATTAAATAGAGACATAAAATGGTAGATGGAAGTCATAAACCCAGGCGCTTGGGCCCCCGAAAAGAACGTCATGGGCGTCAGAGCAGGCTCGAGTTTATAGAAGTCGTAAAACAGTAGTTACAAATCTTAACGAGTCATAAAAATATTAGTACACAAGTGGCCTCTATAACTCAGAAAAAAACATTACAACCAGCTCTGATACATTCTCGAGCGGAGTGTTAAAAGGAGTTGCATACGTAATAACAAAGGGATGAAGATGTAAAGAGGAAGGGGGGATGCATTTGAAATATAATTTACTATTTGATTCCGTCGCACATCTCTTGAGTTGTATTATTACCTTATAGTAAGCGGCTTAAAAGATGATATCCATGCAGCTCCTTCCAGTCCTGAGTTGAACGTGTCCACGTAATTTATTTTCAACCAGAATAAAACTACGTGAGAAGGGACCTTCGCTAAGCGTGACAATACTGCGTTGAGCCTTCACTAGCCCGATACGTTGTGGTACTTGTTTGGGATTTACGGGGTGGGTAAAATCGGGGCTTAAAGCCCAGTCTAGTATACTAAGGTGCTCCCTCCCCCCGCGAATAATTACCCCAATACTCTCCTCCCTAAAATGCGGGCACACTTCCTATTAACTCTACCGTTCCTATTCCTACCCCATTAATACAAATGGACTGACGGATCGCGGGAAATAAAACTTTTATTAGGCGCAGTCTTGCTGTTTTTTACAATGTCTTACTGCCAAACCGGGCTATCCGCATACTTTACTATATATGAGGTATAAATGTGGAAGGTAGAATTTAAGAATATATGTATTTGCGTTTGTGTGAAGGTAGAATAGCATGGTAGAATGGGTAAATCATTTAGGAAAAATCACCCCCAAAACACCCAATCGGGATTTCAATCTTGACCTGCCCATTACATTCTAACCAAACTAAATAAGTAATTTAAATTACCGCAGTTTAAAAATGACATCTGGACACGGATATCGAACCCGGGAACTTTTGCTTAACGCACCAATGCTCCACCACTGAGCTATTCACGATTCATCCCGTGATCAGGGTGAGTCATAATTTAAGGCAGACAATCTTCTGCCTATTCTCCCCCCCTCCCCAAAAAAGAGCCAGGCCTATATTTCCACTAAATTTTACCTTTTTCATTCCTATCCCATTAACTAAGTTAATAATCAAGTAATTAAAAAAGTATAGCCTGGACAGAGAGAAAGACGAGGAGCAAAGCAAACAACATGGGTTCGTAATTTTTAGAAATGTTCTCAAAATCGCAAATTTACCATGGAAATAACGAAATATTTATTAGTCCTTGAATTTGATTTTTCCAAGTGTTCCTCGAAAGGAATTTATTTATGTGTTGAATTACAGCTCTGTAATCCTTTGCCTTTTTTTAGGTCCCCAAGATATATCACAAAATTTACGTGTGTGTAAAATTAACTATTGATATTGGGTGTAATAAAACGTTTATGCTAATCGTTGGGTAGCACTTCTAGCTCGATCAGATCATAAATAAGTAAACGGGTTAGTACATATAAATATTTCTGCCACCAGCACGGTTGGTGTAGTGTAGAGCTTCTGAGTGAACAGCGAGGTCGGGATTTGACGGGTGCGCCGAGGGGGAAAAGGTAGAGATTTTGGACATTACGATGACTACTTTTTTCCATCCTTTTCGAGGCAAAAGCTTATGTGATTCTTAACTGCCCTCCTCATACCTATACAAAACTATTAGGTCATTAATAACGAATGTTTGTACACCGCATTTTATTACCAGTTCGAGAAGGAAACATATTTATCACGCTAAAGTGGTAGGGATGAGGAAAATAAATTGAGAGGAAATGCACCTGTGTTTTTGTGGAGGGAGAGTGGGATACCAATAGGGATAAACCACACTCAGTACACCCAGCCAGGATTCGAACTCCGACCTGTCACCATATAGTCAAACTTTATGAGCCTGCAATTTAGTCTGCGTGACCAACGATACGGGTATAATATAAAAAAAATTCAAATGTGGCCATTGGTGTACGAATTAGAAAGTATTTTTAATCCAAAGATATAGGCTCGGATAAACGTCAAAACTAGAGTTTTTTAAAATTAAAAAACTGCATATTTTGATTATTTTTTATGTTTATTTCAATAACTAGTTTTATGTTCCCATTAATTCTAATCATATTTTGGTTATATTTTATGTTTATTTCAATAACTAGTTTTATATTCCCATTAGTTCTAATCGATGGTGTAATTATCCACATCGTTTGTCTGCTTAGTAGTTCGCATGTCAACACACAATAACTGCCCCAACGATGATGCAAATCATTTATATGAGGGCCTGACGTTCAACGACTTCGGTCAATGATCAACGTAGCTTCCAAGACAAACATTGGTGTATGTTATGTGTCACGATCGCTCCCTGGGACTATGTTAAGTTTATGGGTATTGAGTGGGTTTACATTTCAAACTAAGATTTTCAGTATAAGAAACTTTCCAAATAGTTCTTAAGAGCAACGTTTTAATTGGCTTAAGAGATCCCCGGTGTTAAAATTTTCCATATTTAATCAAATTGTCCAACAGGTTAACTTAATCTGTCTACTGAGTCATGGGTACCCAACTCGATTCCCGGCATGGCAAAAAAAACCAATGGTGAAATGGCTTCTTCCCCTTTAAATAGGCCTATCCCAAAAACGTACCTATGTTAGCATTTATAACAACAACACTATTATTAATAAAATAATCATAGCCAGAGAGCTTGTCCTAGCCACGTAGACCGCTGATAATGGGGTAAGGAAGGGCGTGAAGAATAAATTATATTTCACAAATATTCCTTTTTATGTCGACAAAACAACACATCTACATTGTAAAATAACCTTTTTGTTTAGATATCACTTTACTCTTAATAATAATTTAAATTATTGTTAATATAAAATATAAATATTAGCCCAGAAAATTACCATCTTAGATTATAACAAGTGTATTGACCTCAGACATCGGCATGGTTACCGAATCATGCTTCTATGTCCAACCACTTTGGATATTGGATCACGACTCGGTGGGACAAAACAGAGTTAGCTCCTCGCCAGCGTGTTTAACTGGCGTGTGAGGTCAATACTGGGATTATAATTCTGGTGAGGTGGTTCTATCACATCTTCAAAGTGGGTATTCATACTCTCTCCACGCGAACGTTGACGCATTTTTCCTTCGTTAACCTGAGCAGTCTTAGCTCGTTTATGTTGTGAGTAGCCCTTGTACTAAACGTATCAATAACAGATTCCTGCGCGGAGTAAAATGTAATGTGAGGATAGTTCTCTTCAAGTAGGCGGTGCAGTCTCAGGCGTTGATGATCCTACTTGAGTGTAAATACAATAATTATTTGTTGTTATTGCTATGATAATTGCAGCAATATCGAATAAAAACCACAACGCCCGAACCTTAGGGTATGTTTCCATTCGGGCTATTAGCTACCAATACCTACTGATTAGAGACGCTAATCGAACTATGGCCGTTAAGCCGAATGCCTCAGTAGGCCCCTAACGTAATGAGAGGGAGGGCTGACTGATATCAGAAGGCGAATTCCGCATTCAAGTGCATGGAAGTGTTAATAAGCCGTAAACACGAACATCTCGCGAGGTTAGAATGAATTCTGGGTAATGGACTGCTATCAACCAACAAGAGCACGACTTTCAGCCGCAATTATTTAGGAAGAGTGGAGTCGCTCTTATATTGGCCGTTTCACTCTTAAATTGCAGTGCAGGCTCTTATGAACACACCATCTCTTTATAACCTATTGGTTTCCCCGTTAGCATTGTCCTGTTTATACCCAGCGAAGCTGATGTTTTGTAATTTTAAAATGAACATAACTTTTTCTATTAATAAGATGCTATATTATATAATATTCACGGGTGCATCTATTAAAAGCAATATAAGCTATAAAAATGTATTCAAATCACTTAATTTTGACAAAATATGGAAATAAGCATTGTGTCCCAATTTCATGAGTTTCTAAATATGTCACAGCATAAGTTTCGCTCAATTATGTGTTATAAACCAATAATTTTTATAGTGGTTGTAGTAATAGTAATAATAAGCAACGCCTGAAAAGTCTGAAATGGATATCTTTTACAGGAGTTAAAAAAAACACATACTATCCTTCTTGAAATATTTAAAGAAAAACTTGAAAAAGTTGTCTTATTAGAAACGTTTTTTATTTTGATTTTACATGGGTATATTCTGTGAAAGAAATGAGAATAGTTCAATCTAGTCTTTGAAAATGTTTCGGACCAATCGCCCCTCTCAAGTACTGTACTGTACGTTCGGTGGCGTTTTGAAGTTACAGAATGTGAAGCTCTATTTACACACTGCCCGGTCTTGAAGAGTTCAACGCCATTAGACAGTTGGGACGTTGAAAACTGAAGAATTATGTCAGATTATCCCATTCACATAAATATTGATAATACCACAGGTACTGTATGTTTAGTCGATTTTACATTCATATGGAAACAAATATACTTCTTCGTTTGTATAGTTATGTAGGATGGATTTTTTTTTCCTTGCGACCTCCGAGACAATATTAAATATATGAGATTTTATTTTATGTGCAACAACAATATCATATCATAATAATATATCGGGTGAAAAAAACAACTACCCACAGTGGTAGCCTTTCGGGTTAAGGCATTATACTTTCATTACACTTTGTCGCGGTTAATATAGCAGGTCGGGGTTCGAATCCTGACCTAATTCTCTGACATGAGTTGGTAGCACGTGTGCAAACTGAAATGGGGGTCCCAGGTTACATTGTCGAAGATTTATTAGTAGTAAATCGTCGGATGGGGAACTAAATGTTGTGATTTTCTTAGTATTAAGCTAGTTTGTAACTGATATGTTGATAATATAATCAGTGAGGTCGAAAAGTGTAAAAGTAAAAACTATATCTCTGGAGTTGATTTTATCAAGTAATTTTTTCATAGTTCCAAGCAACTTTCCTAATCTTTAAGACATTATATTTTTTCTTTAAATTTGTATAAGATGCTGATAGCCAAAACACAGGCGCCAGACGAAGTATTGTGTTTCGCTCATTATTTCTGTGTGGGCTTACATGGTGTTTGGTGATATAATCGTAATTGTTATCAAACGTAAAACTAAAGTTATAAACGACTTATCATATTATAATAAATCTAATAAGGTATTGATGAGTTAGGTAATTGTTTGAAAAGGTACACACACCCACATACATAAAAAGGAAGGCAATAATTTGGTTTAAAATGACTTGAGGAAAACCATCTTTAGTTTGAAATACCAGAATTCAAATCCCAACCTACTCATCGCAGGTGATTTTGTGCCGTATCTATTTAAAGCAAGTTTAGTATTGTAATAATAATAATAATAATAAGAATACACAATTATTGACATAAACTTCAAATGTCTTGCCATAAAGTGTATAAAGTCTATTGTTATAATCTGCAGGTGTTAGTCGAACTGTTGGTACGCCTGAAATTCATCGGGGAGGCCAGGCAGGGTTAAAGCCCGGACGGTTTGGTCACCCCTTCTCTGATGCAGTTCCTTAACATTGATTTGTTTGTTCAGAACACCCCTTGGTATAATATGATCACCAAGTATTTATACGCCAGGTCAAGAGATGTCTTTTTACAAAGAGTGCCATTAGTAGACGAGTTGTTAATGGATTAATCAGAGGGGGAAGGGACGAGAAGGATAGTATATAGAAAGTGTGACGTATAGGGTGGAGAACACAGTTATTCCAATTCACCAGGGATTCAAGACCCACTCTCTCAATAAACGATGACCTTGTGCAATGTGAGACCACGCAGCCACTATGGAGGGTTACAAGTGCTGCATCAAAGTGGACAAATGCTTGAGAACATACGAGGAAAGTACCATAATCGCAAGAATGATGCTAGGCGCCTAACTACAGTAAACACACATAGATCAAAGAACGTGGGGCAGAGTTCGAAGCCAATTAAATCAGGAGGCCTCAAACACTGCCAGCCCACCTCTGCCTGAAGGTACAATGATAATAGTAATAATAATAATACATTTCGGGACTAATTAACTAAACAAAGCGCGTGTCGGTCGCCCAGCCCATATAGTAGATGACGTCATGGTTCAAGCAGCAGGCGGTCTGTATCATAATATGATATTATAGCTATCAGCAGGGACACAGCCATTGTTTCTGTTCCACTGAGCTATAAATCTCTATCTGATACAATCCAAGCAAGGTTACACCTGCACTGGAACATACCTCAGACTGGCCAGAAGGCTTGGCCACGAGAGTAATATCCCACTGAGCTACGTCAAATATTGCACAATTAATGTGGAAACCATCAGCAAGAAATATAATTGGAATGTTTGTTGAGTGATAGTGCCTTCCAGTTACGGTTACCATTGTTTGGTATTTATCACTTAAACTGTACTTATCAAAAAACCTTGGAAAGCCGAGTTATTTTTTTTTTTTTAAATTTAGTAGGGAACTGTAAGCTATGAGTCTATAAACTAGTTCTTGGATGCTCATTTCAATTTTGTAATGTAAATATTAAAGGACATACTTTATGGATAAATATGAATTAACTATACCATTGAATTTAAATGGCCCCGTCGTTTGGCAAGAATCCAATAGTCATAGTAGGCTACAACTAATTTTTTTTTAAATAACTAAGCATAGTCTCTATTATGTAATTAATATGGCTTTATATCAGTTTTATTGTTAAACTAACAATATTTCAATCTGATTCTAGAAGATGACCAACTTCCCTTTAGATGTTATTTTGAATAAATGTACGCCACTGAGTACGCATACTCTATTTACTAAAAAATAGTATTAAAAGATTTTTTTAATTTTTATATTTAAAAGATTTACAGTCACAGAAACAATATAGTGTTTGCTTTTTTTGGCTTCAAAATATGGGCTCATGTATATTATTATATTAGTTAGTCCGGGGAAAGAAACATAAATGGACCCATATTTTGAAGCCAATATAAAAAAGCAAACACTAAATTGTTCCTGCGACTGCAGATTGTTTAAACATGCAATTAAAAAAATAGTTTCAAAAATCGTCACGTGAAACTATCTGAAACGAACAAGCAGCGCAGGACAGAATATTTGGTCCCATTATATGAGCAAGATTCCACCGTGCATTATCATGATAATGGTCCTTAAAGGGACACAAGGGGATACATCATTTTTTGAAGGGTTCTTAATTCCTTTTGACGAGGGATGAAGGAGACGTACTCGGGTGGAACGTCTATAAAATAACAATGTCGGAGTTATAGCCGGGACAAAGTTTTGATCACCATGTTGTAGGAACCTTGGACGTAGACCACTTCTGGAAGTTTGCACAGTCCTACGACAAGATAGCCTCCCCATCCAGGGATTTGCAAACTATGCATAGCTGACAACACTTGAAGGAAAAGTTTAGGAAAGCAAAAATCACAAAAAAAATATTACAAATTAGTAAAGCTGCGGCTGGCATGCATACGATCGTTAGGATGGATAAAAAAAGAGGGATGACATTGAGCTAATAATATTTATTTAGGATATTAGTCTTAATTTATTGATACTATGGTAAGTCCGTGGCATGTTATGTATTTATTTAAGTATATGTTTTCAGCTATGTTGCTGTTGGCTCCAGTAGCTGCCGTCCTACGTTCACGGACACCGAATTCTTTTCTGTCTCACTTTCATTAATTTGGATGGGAGTTATTAAATCAATAGAACAGTAGATCTCTATCCCTTCAGGTGCGTACTGGTTTGAGCATTTTGGCGCCCATGAACGGTTGACGCGTAAAAATGAACTGATCAGATGAGTGCGGGGTGAAAATATATTATGTAATGTAGTATATATTATCTAATAATGTATCTAATAGTAAATTAATTAATATTAATACTGAGCATTGAAGAACACTATATTTATTTAAAACCGCGATTGACATCAATTAACAAAAGTCTTTAAAATTAAATTTGTAATGAATGTGCCGAAAAGTGATGTGAAAAGCGGCGGACGTGAAGTGCCGAAAAATTGGCGACAAAGCACTCATGATGCAAGAGAGTTGACATACAAGTGAATAGTTCTTCGTCGGGGGATTATTTAGAAATTCTAAAATTCCTCAGTAAAAACCCTCCATTGATCAAATGACCCTGGACCGATACACTTCTGGCGATCATTCCCAGTAGCACCACAGGTTGTGAACAGATGTGGTGACAACAAAGGTTGTTAAAAGCTTTTTATGTTTATTGGGGGGTTCCAGCCACTTTCACTGGGCTGTTTCTGGTCACCAGATGGCCAAGAATGGTTACTCCACGCCAGGAAATCACTGTGGTCAATCAAAATGTATCATACATCTTAGATAATTCACAATGGTTAGTAAAATAGGACTTCTTCGGTGGCCGCATGGTCTAAGCCAAGGCATCACTCTCGCAATAGACTAGATTGCCGATGACGGAGAGATCAAGGTTCGAACTTAGGTCGGGTGTACTGAGGTTTATTTTTCCAAAATAGTTTGCTACTCTCCCTCCACGCAGATGCGGGTACACTTACTCAAAATATGACCTTCCTCATCCCTAAAACCATTAGCGTAATTAGTACATAAGCGTATATCCCGAACGGGTAGTAAGACGCGGTGCTAAAAAAAAGCTAATATTGCTATTAAATTGTTTGGCAAAGAATTATAGAATAATCAAATATATTGTAAAAGGGGTTTTAATTTAGTATGTATTGCGGTAGATTCGGGATAGTTGGTAACTATGACTATGTGATAGGCACGGGTGGGACCCCCAGACGTTCCGAAGGCCCGCCCGGATAAGTGAAATGCCGTTCGCCAGAGGTCCATGGGAGAGTCTCACCCAGTCCACTGTGGACTAATGCGGTTATACATACCACTAAAAACCTTTGTTGGTTGAATTTTGTTTTTTTTCGTTTACTAATTCGTTTTCCCTCAGGTGTATTCCTGCTCAATGCGAGAAGACGTTCATTAAAGTAGGTAAAATTCACGGTGTGACCTGTATAGTCAGTACATGATTCTATTTGTTATCGTTCTTCTCTTCCGGAAGCACCAGGACATGTATTCTAGACTTGAACTTGGGGACTAGATTTGGGTGGATGGATTGTTTTAACAAATCTGCAATGGCGCAGGAACGTTTTTATTTGGGGGTAAGGGGGGTGGGGTAAAAATAATAATGTACTTTTATAGGGGATCACATTTTTGAGATTAATAAAAGAAGAGAGAAATGTAATACAGCAGTCCCTCGCACTGCGCGAGTGATTGATTCTGATAAATAATCGCGTAACACGAAAACGCGTAAAGGGAATTGATTTTAACATGGGTGAGATAGGGATTACTCTAAATGGAAAAAATAAATAAAAACCTAAAACTTGTGAATGAATACAATTTTTATTAATTTATCTAACTAGTACAATACTATAGGTAGCCTACATATATTGTAAATCTTCAATCCCCTGAAATTTTTAATAAATTTATCTAATTAATACAATGCTACAGGTATACTTACTGTTAATCTTCAATCGCATGATAAATGAACTAGATCTGGAAAATCAAGATGATCATTCTCTTGCTATCTTAACAGCCCTTGGACGGCAAGCTCTTGCTCTCTTGAAGGCCCTGGGACGGTAAGCTCTTGCTCTCTTCAAGTCCCTTGGGCTGTAAGCTCTTGCTCTCCTTAAGGTTTTGGGATGGTTAGCTCCTGTTCTCTTGAGGCTCTTGCTCGATAGCTCTTACTGTCATGAAGGTCCTAGGTCATTAGACTGAAGATTTTCAACTTTTTTTTATGAAATGGTTAAGAGTCAGCTGACGGGCAGCATTCTTCCTCTCTTTATAGAGTTATTTGTAGCAAGCCAAATAACTCAATCTTTCTGTCAACTTTGGCGCTTCTAGCCATGCAGCCATTTAATTTGTTTAAGTTGTTTGATAAGCTCAACAACATAGGGCTCTTCCTCTTCATCCTTTATGCCGTTCTCCATTTCTAGAAGATCTTCATTGGTGAGTTCTGTTGAGTGGGATTGGAGCAATTCATCCACATTT